>CM054396.1:615000-1108207 GCA_028858755.1 Ara ararauna
TCCATGGTGAATGAATGTCCTTGTTCTCGGGTTGCCCGTTGTTCCCTCCCTGAGGCTGTGTGGGCAGTAAGCATGGTTCAGGGCTGCTGTAAAGGCAGGAGAGCATGGGAGGAGTGAGCTGCTACTTGGCCCCCTTCCAGTCCCGGTGCAGCAAGTGCCTCATAGGGAGGAGGAGCAGAGCCCAAGGAAAACTATTGCCATGGAAAGGCCTCCCTGGCTTTACTGTCCGCTGCTGGGAGAGCAGGAGCTGCCCCCAGCCTGTCTCAGCACCACCACCTCCCATCGAGGGGACCGGGCATGGATGGGAGCCCACAGCCAGGGATTGCTGCTCTCTGCCAGGGGGCTGAGTGGGCTGGAAAGCAAAGGGCAGGTTTTCATGGGAAGGGTAAAGTCTCTGGGAACTCTTTATGGAGCAATAAAAGGATCAGACTCGCTTTTCGTGGTGCACATGAGCATTGATGATGCTGAAAGGGGAAAGCGCAGCTCGAATGGCCAAGAAGAGCCGGTGGGGCTTTGCTGTCTCACAGTTGGTCTGCAGCAGGGGATGGGGCAGCTTAATGATCTTATCCTGAGCCCTGGCACAAGAGCCCCCTCCGTGGGATGTGGATCTGCCCCATCTATCGCTTCAGATCAACCTGCTCGCATTCCTCCACCCACCTCCTCACCACGGCTGCAGCCCCAGGGCAGGAGGGAGAGGCTGGAGTCAACAGTGCTCATAAATGAGATCCTATCTGGGAAAAGGCACGGTGCTTAAAGAGGTTTTGTTTCTTTCCATCAGTACAAATTGCATGGTAACCAGAAAGAGAAAGAAATGCCAGGAGAAAGGCTCGTGGGAGGAAAATGGATTTGGAAATCACGTATCTCAGTGTCAGGGGGAAATTGTTTCAGAGAGAAAATCACTGCAAAATACCGCGTGGATGGGACTTTACCTGTCAGGCAGAAGATGAGGCTCAATCGAGGCCGGGCTGGCTGCGGCTGTGACTGACTGGGACTGGGGTTTTGTAAGGGCAGGAGCTGCTGGAGCAGGGCCTGCCAGAGGCTGGGCCTCACTTGTAGGGTGGCACGTGCGCCTCTGGGTGCCCTCTCGGGCCATGGGGATGAGTCTCTTCTCACTCTCCTTGGCCTGATCAGCTCGTGCTGTCCACCCGTCCATCTGTCCTGGCTTGCGCTGACATGGGCTGGGTGGGAAGAGCCCATAACAAGCTGTCCTACAAAACGCATCTGGCCCGGACAGGCTCTGACTGCTCAAGAAGCTGGAAAACCACCAGGGAGGAAGCGTGTCCAAGGGAGATGTGGGCATGGATGGAGAGAACTGGGAACACTGGGAAAGGGGAGCTTCCAGCCCGCAAAGCATAGCAGAGAACAGCTTGGACAAGAGAGGGGGGGCAAAGCCTGGGATGTTATAGACAATGTATCTCACAGTTCCCCGGGTTGGGTGTTTGCAGAGGGTGACTCTGGATTTGGCCTTGCCGGGGTGACCGTGATTTTCTTTGCTTTTCAGACCTTTATTTCTGTTCTTTTCCATCTCTTGCCTCAAAGTGGCATTGACATTGAAATGAACAGTACTTCTTGACAGCTCCCGACTCTTATTGTTGTTGGCTTTGCTATTGTCTGCATCTGCATGGCAACCGGTACAATTTCCCTTGCATTTCATTTCGGGTGGTGGTGCAACTCCACATTTATCCCCCATCTTATTTCTTTTTAAGTGATCCCAATGGAGAGCTGGTACCCAGTTTTTTCCTGAAATAAGGTGGCCTCTAGGGACCTCCTGCCTTTATTTCAGGATGCTGGGTTAAGTCTTGCCCCATGATGTGGTTTTGGTGTCAAGTGGACGTGTTTTGAGGGGTCTAACAAATGCTGCTGAACAGTATTTTGTAGTCTCTTCAGTTTTTATCGGGCACACAAAGTACACAGGGGTACTGCAGTTAGGAGATGACACCTACCCAAGTGCCTGCTCCAGGCCAGTTACATGGCAGTTTCCATTGATGTCTTACCTGTTTATCTCTGGATGAACATGAACATCCCTAAGGAGATCAGCCACAGCAGCAAGCTTCATAGCAAGTGTCAAGGGATGAGTGACAAGCCCTGAGATGCTGTTTATGGGGCAGGAGGGCTGGGGATGAAGCAGTGTTGGAGGGAGCAGGGCTCTCCAGCTATAAGGGAAATGAGCATTTTGTTTGCCTTGTGTCGGAGAATGTAAAGTCCTCATCTGTATCTGCCGTGCGACGCGTGGATTCGCAGGCTCTTCTCCAGACATTTCCCATCCGCCTCCCCACTGTCGGGAACAATCGGTCCTTTCAGGCCCTCTGCATGGCACAATGTTTCTGGACATTCATCTTCATTGTTTTCTTGCTCAGAGGCACTTTTCACCCTGAGATGTCCCCTCTGGGAACCGGCCACATGCCGCATTTCCCAAGCCTGTCTCCTTGGCTGGAGCTTGTTCCTCGAGGAAAGCTTTCCTATGAGGAAAGCTGTGAACCACCACAGGAAGGCTCTCACCTCCTCATATCCTCTCAGCCTCCACGTGCAGGGCTCTGTGGTATTTATATCAGAGAGTTTTTAAGTACTTCGCACTCTCAGTGTTGCGGCAGCTGCTGTTCCATTATTATCCCATTACTTCCAATAACGGATCAGCAATGGAGCCATTACTCACCGCAGCGGCCACCTTACTGCCAGGCTGGTCCCTCTGGCTGAGCTCCTGTCTCCTTGGCATGTTCCTGCAGTGCTCCTCAGGGATGTGAGCCTGGGTGATGCTGGAATGGGTGCAGGTTTGAAGGGCCTCTCTTTAGAGAGGGAAAGGTCTGCTTCCTGGCCAAAATAAGGATGGATGAGGGATCTTAACACCAGTCAACCAGCTGTGGCTGATCTAAATGCAGCTGTGGGGCTGCTGCCTCTTCTTGGGTAGCCTTGGGGCACCACTGCCTCCCCCTCAGTGTGTCCCTTCTGCTCCATCCCTGTCCCAGAGCTCCCAGGTGGGATCCAGCAGAGAAATGGAGCTCAAAGCTGATGTGCCCAGGTCCAGGCACACTGACCAGAATCAAACCTCTGTTCTGAGAGTCTGTTCCAGACCAGATCTCATTGTGTGGAGAGCCTGCCTGGGGGTGCTGCTCAGGTCTGCAAGCCCATGGCTGTGCCTAGGCCTTGGTAAGCCTGGGAATATAGGAGAGAAAACTGCTCTTAAACACAAACCCTTGCCATGAGAGATGAAAACATGGCCTGAACGTTCCCAGAACCTGCCTGGCTTAATGAGGGAACTTACAGCTGTGGCTCATGCAGAAAGAATGTCTCCTAATTGCATCTGGGCAGCAGCAGCACTTCCTGATCTGCGCTTGCTCGGTTTAAATATGCTGCCCAAGTGCAGTGTCATCGGAAGCAGCCAGAGCAGTTCAACCCATCCAAGCCCTGCTTGCCAGTGCGGTGGGATCACCGGCAGCAGCTCCCTCATTCCCTTTGTGCGTGTTGTTTCATTCATTGTGTTGATGGGGAGCTCCTGGCAGAAGGGAGGGTTCCTGGTGCCACAGGTCCGCACGCAGCGCCGGTGGTGCTGCTCTAGGAGCAAACAAACCCGCTTTGTTATCCCTCCTTTGGCAGGGATGAAATAAATACCCGGGTAGTAGCTCCTGTCACAGCAGGCGCTGGGTGAGCAGAGGCTGCAGCCGGGATGGGCACATGGGCTGGGCTGCATGCGCTGCTGTGTTGCTGCTGCAGGAGGTGCTGGTCTCAGGAGGAGCTTTTCAGCAAGTCCAGCAGAGACTGAACAGGATTCAGAGTGCTGCAGGAGGACCCCAAAGGGATCCGTCCAAGGCTTCATCAGTGATCTGCCACGCAGCGCAGAGTTGCTAAAGCGAGCAGCAGACACTGCTCATCTCAGTCCTCTGTGAAGAGCTCAGGATGGGCTCAGGGGGACAGTTTGTAATCTGCTTTATATTCTATAGTATATACTATAGACCCATTGCACAGCCAGAGCTCGCTGGGAACCTGGGCAGGCTTTGGAGCCATCCATCGGGATTTGGGCTGCGGTGCTGTACAGCACAACATGGAGCAGAGGGTCTGCAAATCTGGGGCTGAAAAGGCAATTCCTGTCTCTCTCCAAAGGGATTATATCAGGACAATGACAGGCCAGGGGCGTCAGAGCCGTGGATGTGATGTGCTGAAGTCTGCAGGTTGATAGACTGGGAGGTTTGGGAGTGGGGAGGCTGCAGGAGAAGGCAGGAGATGACACCCCATCAGCCCCCCGCCTCAAGCCCTGTGCTAAGCTTTCTCAATTTAAAAGCACGGGTGCCCGGTGCTGCGTGTGCAGCTCCAATGACTCCTCCAGCCGGGAAGCTGCTGAGTGGATAAATGGTTGGAAATGGCTGGTACGGAAACTGGCTCTCGGCGTTTGCAGGAGGAGGAGTCCCAATGGCTTTTCATTTATAAGGTGCTGGAAAATGACTTGAAAGATCAGCTGAAGCTGAAGCAGAATTGTTTGAAGTTCTCTAAATGAGTGTGTATATAGAGACATGCACATATAGGGAGTGGAGAAAAGGGAGAGAGGATTCTGATCTGAGTTCTTTCTTTGGCTCAGGTACATCAATTTGCAGCTGCTTTTGCAATAAGGAGCTTATTTTTTCACTGTTTTAAGATGTTTCTGGGGTCAGGATTCAGCTTCCTGCACTGAGCAGCAGCCCTGGGAGTGGGGAAAGACACTGGCACAAAACTGGCAATGGTAGGAAGTCCCTGTGCTGGCATTTATGTGTCAAGGAAGGAAAGGAAAGGAAAACCTTTGTGCAACATGAGTGTGCCCCAGGCAGAGGGTCACACACCTGGGGTGTGAGCATGTGGCTTGTGTGCAATTGCCACAGGCAGGGAGGTGTTTTGCAGCACAAGGCTGAGGAATTGTAGCTACGACGCTATTTCCTTCCCAGCTAATTCCTCCAGCCATTAATCTCAGCACAGATAATGACTTCCATAGTCCCCCAAAGTGACCTCTGGTGCATGGGCAGGCTCTGGATTAGTGATGTTGCTATTTACGGAACAGCCCCACTTCCCAGGGCTGGGATGGGGTTCTTGTGCTGCTCCCTGCGAGCATCCGCTGGGCCCAAGTGAGCTTCGGGCACGAGGACAGGGAATGAATGGCTTGTGTCTGCTTAAAGCATGGTGAGGCGCTGGCACAGGGTGCCCAGAGAAGCTGTGGCTGCCTCATCCCTGGCAGTGCTCAAGGCCAGGTTGGACACAGGGGCTTGGAGCAATCTGCTCTAGTGCAAGGTGTCCCCGCCTGTGGCAGCGGGTTGGAGCAGGCTGAGATTTAGGGGCCCTTCCAGCCCAAACCAGGCTGTGATTCTCCCTAAGAAGCCAGCATGGCAGGCTTTTAAAAACCTTGTGCTGGGCTTTTACATGGGGAAGGAGATAGTAATGTAATATATGGCGCTTCCCTGGGTGCCTCCACTTGCACAATCCTGCTGTATTTTACCACCCTCATGCTGATCTGTGTGGGACAGCCCCAGTCCCCCTCATCCCCAGCAGGACAAGGACCACGGCAGCACTCCTCCTCCTCCCGCCTGCAATGGAGATAGAATCATAGAATAGTTAGGGTTGGAAAGGACCTTAAGATCATCCAGTTCCAACCCCCCTGCCATGGGCAGGGACGCCTCACATTAAACCATGCCACCCAAGTTCTGTCCAACCCGGCCTTGAACACTGCCAGCATTCACAACTTCCCTGGGCAACCCATGCCAGTGCCTCACCACCCTCACAGTAAAGAATTTCTTCCTCATATCCAATCTAAACTTCCCCTGTTTAAGTTTGAACCCATTACCCCTTGTCCTGTCGCTACAGTCGCTAATGAAGAGTCCCTCCCCAGCATCCCTATAGGTCCCCTTCAGATACTGGAAGGCTGCTATGAGGTCTCCACGCAGCCTTCTCTTCTCCAGGCTGAACAGCCCAAACTCTCTCAGCCTATCTTCATATGGGAGGTGCTCCAGTCCCCTGATCATCCTCGTGGCCCTCCTCTGGACTCATTCCAACAGTTCTGTGTCTTTTTAATGTTGAGGACACCAGACATGGCATATTCCTGATGCCTCATTCCCTTTCAGCACTCATTTCCTTGCACAGGAGCACCCCTCCTCTCACGCAACCACGCTGCTTCTGCTCCACCATGTTCAGCACAAGGTCTTTCCTCCAGTAGCCTTGGTTTTACCTGTTTGGAATGGTTCTGATGAGCTCTTGCTGCTGGCCCAAGAGGTACAAGGGGTGGTGCAGAGCGGAGCCATTGTGGGTATGAATCTTAATGGCAACCTGCAGACTTCAGCTGGGTGTGAGGAAGGAGGAGGGGATGGTGTTCCTGAGCACGCCCTCCCTCTTATACTCCCATTAGCGCTGTGCATGCAGGAGATTAAAAAGAGACCCATCTAATTAAAGCCACCATCACTTTGGATCTCCTGAACTGTGGCTGATTAATAACGTATGACACTGGGGCAACAGGAGCTGTAACTCAGGCAGGCGGTGGCTCACTGTGTGCCACGCCAGGGCTGCCGGCAGCATGGGGCTCTGAATCATGTCTGCTTCGGCTCGTCTCCAATAGACTGGAAAGGCCTAATTCCCCGAGCTCAATAAATGATATGACTGTCTCAAACACGGCAAGTAATTCATTGCCTCCTGTGTAACTAGTGCCTCAAAGATCTTCATTCAAAGCTCTTTATGGGGGAATGACTCTCTCATGTGTTGGGGGTGATTATGGACTCTCTCATGTCTGAATTACTGGGTAAAACCCAGCCCTGCTCAAGCTTGGCCATTAATTAGAGGAAGTAAGCGACGCTCCCTGTCTCCTCAGTCGCTCTAATGTGAGCTGAAGCAGCCGCTTTGGTTTGCTTGCTGGTGGGCAGAGGCTTGTGGCACGTCTCTGCAATCGGGTCCAGCCGTGGGGCAGGACCAGAAGCTCCAGGGCTGCTCTGTCCATCCCTTGCTGTGATGAGCTCAGCTCCAAGCCTCAGCGCACCCCTTGCAGGGTGATGCTGTCAGATGAGGAAAGCTGGGGTTTGCCTGGTGTGAATGAGCCTTGGGGCCAAGCAGGGGTGGACTGAGGATGATTCCCCACCTCTGCCAGCCCTGGAGTCAGCCCAAAGAGCCCCTTGTGCCTGTGGTGACCTGGGAAACCTGGTTAATGGCAGCGCTGGTTTGCAGGGCTCTGTCCTGCCTTCACCAGCACCCAGAGGAGGTGGTTGCTTTCCAAGTCAGGTCTAGGGTCCCATCACACTCTCTACAGGGTCTTACGCAGTCTGCTGCTAACCCTTGTGTCTCTGAAAGCCGCCTGGATGCTGATACAGCACCTTGCTGCTGCTGGAGAGTGAAAATGCCCTACTCCCCGTGAGGATTTATCTCCTATGGAACCAGGCTGAGAGAACTGCGCTGGTTCAGCCTGGAGAAGAGAAAGCTCCAGGGAGACCTTAGAGCAGCTCCAGTGCCTAAAGGGGCTACAAGAAACCTGGAGAGCGGCTTTGGACAAGGGCCTGTAGAAACAGGCCAAGGGGAATGGCTTTAACCTGCCAGAGGGGAGACTGAGATGAGCTCTTAGGCAGAAGCTCTTCCCTGTGAGGGTGCTGAGGCGCTGGCACAGGGTGCCCAGAGGAGCTGTGGCTGCCCCATCCCTGGCAGTGTTCAAGGCCAGGTTGGACACAGGGGCTTGGAGCAAGCTGCTCTATGGAAGGTGTCCCTGCCCATGGTAGGGGTTGGAGCTGGATGAGCTTCAAGGTCCCTTCAACCCAAACCAGTCTGTGGTTCTGTGATTTCCACCCTTTCCTACTGGTGCCTGGAGAGACATGGGATGGATGCTGCTTCCCACAATATGTGCACAGCAAACAGGGCCGACTGCAGCTCCTGTGCTCTATTTAAGGAAGATGGATACTCCAGCTGCAGGCTAACAGCTCTTGGCTTAGTGATACCCAGAGACCAAGTATTATAAATAACAGGAGATTTGCCACACTCTGTTACTGCTCCAGACTCCTGTGATGTGTTTGTTAATGTCTGCAAATGAGCTGTGCTCGAGTGTTTAGCAACAGCGAGCTGCAAATGTCACCAACAGAGAAACCTAAATCTTTAACTGACTTTAAAAGCCTTTAAAACTGCAGCACTCCTGCTCACACACAATCCAGAGGAGCATAAATAACACACAACACACTTGTAAGCTTCACCCTTTGCTCAATGACAGAGGCCTGTGTGGTTTAGTGCAGAATCAGCCAGGGCAAGGGATGTTTGAAGAGGGATCCAGTGGGGAGATCCAAGCCGGGGGCTGCAGAGGGGCTGGAGCATCCCTGGCTACATGTCCTCCACAGGTGACCACAGGCAACCCCTCACTGTCAGCCTGGATGTGGTGGCTAAAGTTATCCCTGTGCTGAGCCAGAGCCTGGTGCAGCCCCTGTGGAGCAGCAGCAGTCAGGGCAGGAGTTGCAGGTCCTCACCCATCACCCCGCGGTGACAGTGCCCCAGGCCAAGTGGAGGCTGGAGCTGATGAATGGGCAGCAGGATCCAATGTGCTTTGGTGTCTGAGGAGTCGGGAAACACTGAGGCTCTTTAATTGAAAGCGACCGTACAAAGCCCAGAATTAATTCTTATTAAACATCCTCAGTGACATTTTCTTAAGTGGAAATTAAACAGGGATTAAGGTGAAGCCTCCCAAGACCCTCCCTATGGTGCCCAGGAATATTTTAAGGCCCCAGTTTATGTTAAATTTGAAGAAATGAGTTGATCTAAATGCACTCTTATATTTTCCCCTCTCTGTGTCTTGCTGCTTTGGCAAGTGGAGGGAGCTGGAAGCACTGGGATGCTCTTAAACTGTGCCTCCTCCAAGCCCTGAAATGGGAGGGAAGCAGAAACACTCTGGAAGGAAAGCCCAGATCAACAGGAAAGGCCGTTTTCCCTGCCCAGGGTTCTTGCCCCTGCTCCCTGCCCACCCCTGGGATCCCAGCAAGCAGCGTCCAGCACTGACCCAGGGCCGGTGGAGATGGTTAGACCCCTCACGTCAAGGCACAGAGGCATCCATGGAGAGAGACAGACACAGCAGGAAAACTGGAACCAAAACCATCATCTCTGACCACCTCCCACATCAGATCCCCCAGCAGTGTCTGAGGCTCAGAGGTTCATCTGCCCCATTGTTCCCCTTGGAGACAGGCTGGTTTGAGGCTGCAAAGCTGCGCTCACCCCACACCAGCCTTGCAGCACTATGGGAAAGGAGCCTGGCAGGGCATCCTGAGGCCTTCCTCCTTCTCCCGGTGGATCTGGGTGAGCCCTGGGCACTGTCTGCCAATGCGCTGAGGAGGAGTTAGGAGCGAGCTCACTTGCTGTCCCCATAACAAAGAGCGTAACCTGCTAGAAGATGAGAATGTGGCTGGAAATAAGAGGTTAGTTCTTGCCCATCAGGGCGGGAGGGCTCCTATGGAAGTGATGCAGGCAGAAACCTGTATCTCTTATGACAATGCTTGTTAAGTTTCGACAGAGCCCAGAGCTGAGAGGAAAAGACACTCGTCACCACCAGCTCCTTTCTGTCCCAGATCCAGGCTTGTCCATCTCCTGAGCCCGTGCACTGGTCCATCACTTACCTACCCCCTCCTGCAGCCCCCTGCTGAGGGTGCCACGCGCTCGGTGAGCAGCCGCGGGTCCCTCATCCCGCTAGCAATTAGGAAGGTAATTAGAGCACTTGCAAATGGTTTCCATGCTGATAAAACATTCCAGAGCGGCGGCCTCGCTCCCTGGCAGCTGCCAGCCAATCTGTCACCAGCCCTGGTGATTCAATTGCACATTCCTTCACTGCCTTCGCTCCCCCGGGGCCGTGCTGGGCTGGGCAGCTGCTGGGCTCGGGTGCGGTGCCCCTGTCATCAGGAACACTTGGCAGCAAGGCTCCCATCCCATTAACCAGCCCCAGGTGGTGCCAGCGCTATCTCTCCAGTGCAGGGATGTGGTAAAGCAGCATCCCAGGCTTGCCCTGTCCCCAGCCCCTTCCCGTATCTCCCTTCTTGGATCTTTGTGGTGGTGAACCGGGTGTGAGGGGGCTGTGAAGAGCAATGCTGGGGCTTGGCTGTGGTGTGGGGCTGCCGGGCCAGCCTGGCTGCAATGGGCAGAGCTCACTGGGGCTGTAAAACAGAGCAGAGCCTGCAGAGGAGCCGGCTTGCAGGGACAGGCTTTCCTCTGGGGGTCTGCTGCTGCTGCCAGGGCTGCTGTGTTTCAGTGCGGGTCGGAGGGGCTTCGACTCCACCGAGGGGCAGGATGAAGGCACAAGGATGCTGTGGCTGTCTTGGAGGATGCTGCTTGCGTTTGCACAGCTGTCGTGGGCTGCCGAGCTGAAATAACACTAATTCTGCCATCAACAGCGCTCCTCTGTTCTCAAGGTGCTGTGTAAATGTTACGAGTGTTTAATTCATTACCAGGTACAGAAGGATTAAGAAGCCCATTTTATAAATGGAGATGCTACTTGAGAGAAGTCATTCACATCAAGGTCACATCCTGAGCCAGCTGGGAGCAGAGCAGGAGGCTTTGAATGACAAGGGCAGTTTGAGTCTGGAAAAACACATGATGGAGGGGGACCAAGGCCAGGTTGGATGGGGCTGGAACAACCTGCTCTAGTGGAAGGTGTCCCTGCCCATGGCAGGCAGTTGGAGCTGGATGGTATTTAAGGTCCCTTCCAACCCAAACTGGTCTGGGAGTCCCTGATTCTGTGAAGGTCAAAGCTCTGACAAATGACTGCCATGTCTGTGGTATGTGAACCCAAGCGTCATCTGAAACATGGAACTGGCCAAAAGCTGCGATGCTTCCCCATAACTGCTGGTCAGCACAGCGCCTGAACTCACCGCTCTGACAGGCCTGCAGGAGCTCTGCAGGTAACTCCGTCACCCGGCTCAGAGCTTGCACCTGATACAAAATGTGTCTGTGCTCGTACGGTACCGAGCTTGGCAGGCCAGAGTGAGCGATGCTCTGTGCTGCCGGTCCCACCATCCCAGGGCTTTATCCCTTCAGATCACTGGCAGCTCAGTGCTGGGCTTGGAGTTGCAGGTGATCAATGAAGCGTTGTTATTGCAAAGGTGTCCAGCTGAAACCTGCACCAGAGCACCCAGGGCAGCGGCAGGGGCTGCGCTGCCTGCATCCCACTGCTGCATCCTACTGATTACAGGCAGTGAGGTGCTGCTGAGTGAGTGAGTGTAGTGCAAAGAGAACCCTGGCAATGTGAATCATCTGCAGGTCTTTGTGGATCAAGAAGAGCTAAATCCAAACCAGGAGCAGCAGGAAAGCAGGAACCACGCGTAGAGCAGGTGCTTGGCTCAGCGTGGTTGAGGAGCCGGGGGAAGGACAGATTTATGGGGCACATTGCTAAGAAGCCAGGGAGGGAGGGATTGCTGTGCTCAGGAGCTGTGCCTTGGGGGCTGCACAGAGCCCCCACTTGGGGGTTTTGGGGCACGTGCAGGAGCACCCGAGGAAGCTGGCACCCTTGTGCTCTCCCTGTGAGCTGGGCACTGCCATCCCTGGAGCTTGGGCAGGGCCAGGGAACCTGGCTGTGCTGTGTGCCCCTTGGGGAGCTGGGTACCCAGGGCTCATTCCCATCCCAGGGGTCTCTGTGCTGTTCAAGCTCCATCCTCACTTCACAAGCCTCCCTGCACCCCGCTGCTGACCCAGTTCTTGCTTGTTGCCATGGAGAACTGGACTCATTTCCATTTAACAGCCTCTATGCTTCTCCTGCCTTGACCAAGGACCCGCTCCGGAGCAGGGAGGATGCTGCGAGAGCCCTGACGTGGCATTCCCAGGGGAGGTGCCAGGGCTTTGCAGGTACCTCTGAATGGCTGGACCTGCACTGGTGTCTGCTTGCCCTGTGGCTGGTGCTTCTGGCTGATCCTTAGCATCCTGTTTGCGCTCCAGCAAATGACAAACATCCAGCAGCTCCTTCCATTGGATCAGGCGGTGATGCTCCCGGGCTGTGATGTCCCTGGCAGCAGCTGGGTCCTGCAGCACTGTCTGCACAGTGGTGGCAACTTCTGTACATCCCCACCTCCATACACCCTCTAAAACCCAGGTAAAGGCTCTCTGCTCTCTCTGCAGATATTGTCCATCACCAGACCAAGAGCAACACCTTAAGAGATGTTTTGATGTGTGGATGATCAGAAACAGTCAATTCCAGGGGCTGACACTGCAGGTGAGTGTTTAAAGTCTCAATCAGAGTTCCATGAAGGAGGACTGATGTGGGGCCAGCTCAGACCACATAGCACAGACACTCTAAACCCCCTGCCCTGAGCAGACCCAGGATTGTCACGTTCTGTCCTGTCCTTTTGTTAAACTGCTGAGGGGGTTTTTCTGCCTGGTCTGAATCCACCGGTTAAAGGGATTTGCAGCCATGGATGGAGGGGCTGCAGCCCCACATGCCAGGCCAGGATTACCACATCCCACTAGCAGCCATTGCTGTTTGTAGCAGGAACAGATGAGGCAGCTTCTTGATGTCACTTGGTGTCTAAAAACAGTGGTTTGTCCTCTTTGCCTTGCAGCCCCCCAGGGAAGGGCTGAAGCCCTGTGAAGTCGGAGGTGTTTCTGAGCTCTGGCAAGGGAGTTACTTTGAGGTTCCTCTTTCGTGAACTACAAATATGAAATGAAAACCCAAAAAGCCAAGATCCACCCCAAAACGTGCTGCTGCCCTGCTGAGGCTTTCCCCTCACTCCCAGGCTGATGCTTTGCCCCGGATGAAGCGAGGAAGCGGTTTCCAGTTTGATTTGTGGCACCAGTGGCATTGGAGCCCTGTGTTCAAAAGCACATTCCTGGAAAGCAGCGCCAGAGCTCATCTCATCTGCTCAGTGAAGTCTCTCTGTGAAGCAGCTGCCATGTCAGTAATGGTTTAAATTGACTTTCACAGGTGCCCATCAACAAGAGATAGTTTCCTAGAAACCAGAGGTTAATGGAGAAAGGCACCAAATAGAGCAAGAAGAAAGAGGGAAAAGCTCCTTCCTACTCCCTGGCTCACACAGGCTGCTTCCTAAAAACAAAGACAACCAGCAGTGACATCCCTTGTACAGGTAAATGACATCCTTTGCACAGGCAAAGAAAGCTTCCTTTGGCTTCCAGGAAATGTGAGAAGAGAGCCCTGGCCCATACCCAGCACGCCGAGGGGGCTGAATGGGGCATCCCTGTGACGAGGAGCATCCCTGGAGCATCCCTGAAGCATCCCTCAGGGGGCTGAATGGAGCACCCTGGGGCTGAATGGAGCACCCCTGTGCTGCGGCTGGCTGTGCTCACCCTTGGGATCCTGCTGAAAGGTGAAGCGGGGGGGAGGGTCCCATGACAGTGATTGCTCTCCAGAGACTCTGGGCACAGCCAGAGGACACTAGAGGAGACACTGATACGTACTGTCCGGGGCAGCATCTCAATGCAGGTGATCCTTTACCAGCTCCTCTCCTTTAGCCCTTCCAGCCCTTCCAATTGCCCCTGCCTGGCTCCAAGCAGCCTGTGTGCCAGTCTCCCAGTGCAGGCTCAACAGGAATGAGCCTCCTGCTCGCCCATCCTGCGCCCTGATGCTCCGCATCCCAGGGGACCATGGTTTACCCTGGAGATGCAGGTTCAGGGCTAGGCTGATGGAGCTGGGCTGTGAGCAGCTCGGAAGGGAACAGGCACGTCCCTCCCGGACACGTCCCATTTCCCTGATTAGTACAGTCATTACACGGACAATAAAGCCATGTCTGGAGTGATGGTGTGGAGTTTCCCTTCATTCAGCGGGCAGGGTGTGACTGACAGCACCCCAAAGACCACGCTTTGAAGCTGCGGTTGCTTTTCCGCAGCTCCCAGCGCTGCATGCATCCAGGTTCCCCTCACCCTGTGCAGGGCTGAGGCTCATGCAAGGACAAGTGCTCAGTTTACTCACAGCAACACCCAGTCCCGTCTGATCCCCCAGAGCTGTGATCCCCGTATGCAGCCAGTCAAGCAGAACGGAAGGAGCAGCGTGTCCTGGACCACATCCATGTGCAGGAGGATCCCTGGCTCTCCTCACTGCAGGGTCCCTCTGGAAGCTCTTGTTCTCTGCATTGCCTTGGGCACTGAAGTCCACAAATGGGTCATGGCTTGAGGAGCTCCTTCCTCCACCACTCTGGGGTTGCTTTTGTATCTCCTGAGAAGGGAGGTTTGTGCCCAAAGCCTGAGTTTATCTGGAGGAGAGCTTTGAAACACAATTCTTGGACTCACTGCAGGATGAGTGTGGGTAGAGGGGTTTCTTGTGGGTGGAAGTGGCCATGCGGAGCTTGCCTGAAGCCCCACAACCAAGGTGTCCAGCTCAGAGATGCCTGCGAGCCACACTGACTATGTGGGAACGAACCCTGAAGCGCTGCAGCAGAATCCATCCTGGAGCAGGCTGCTGGCTCCTGGCGCTGTGGGCAGATGGCTGCTCCGCTTCCCTGGCAGGCTCCTGGTGGGAATGGCATGAGCTGCCGGCAGACACCGGCTGTGCTTCTCAGCCTCCTTCCTCCGCTGGGGAGAGCAGAACAGGCCCATGAACACTATCCACAATGCCCCAGAGACACCCGCTCCATGCAGACACGTTAATCCTCTCCCCTGGAGCAGGAGGTCCAGGCTGCCCGTGGGATCAAGGCTGCTCATGACCACGAGGATGGGAGCCCAGTGTGGTTGCCACAGGTGACATTTAATGACAGATGAGCTTCAGTGGCTCTTTAGCAAATGGTTCATCAGACACTGTCCTGGTTTCCTGTGCTCATCTGCAACGGGGACAAGGGCTGGCTGGTGCCCGACTCACCGTAGCATCAGCGCAGTGTCTGGCTTGGCATTCCTTGTGGCTAGTGAAAGAAAACCTGATGCATGGGTCAGAAGCAATGGGAGCTGGAGCTGCCCAAGTCCCAAGGTGGCCCTAGAAGCCTTCTCACACTGGTTTCTGCAGCCCCTGCTGCAGAACTGCTCTGCTCCAGTGACCAAGCAGCTCATCACAGTTGTGTTTGTCAGCAACACCAGCAGCGAGAACTGAGCTCTGGGGCAATGCAAATGCCATGGACCACTTGGTCCCTTACAGAAAGCAGCTTCTCAGGCTCAAGGCCAGGTTCCAAGTGTTGGTGGTTAATGTTTAACAAGAAAAAGCCCAGAGCAAAGGAATAAAGTAAGAAATATTTAATGTTATGCTGTCAGCGGGTGCTGGATGGGCTCCACTTCATAAATACTTCAGGCATTTCTGCTTGAAGATGAGCGCTGGCTCCCCTGGGCCTGTGTGTTCACTTCCCCCTTGCCCAGGCAGGTCCTGCGCTCTCCACTGATCCCTCACCTCCAGCAAAGGGCAGCAGGAATGGGGATGAGAGATTCTCAGCCAAGGATGAGCTCTGGGGCAGGGAGAGACTGGGAATGACAGCAGGGACAAGTACTTGTGTGGATGGGCTTTTGGATGGGGCTTCAGCATCCCATGACCCGCCACTCCATGGGCTCTTACAGGACAAGAACTGCTGCTGTTGGATGGCACCAGTCACCACATACACCCTGCTCTTGTGGTGCACAGCCACATGTGTGGCAGGTCCCCCTGCATGAACGTGAGGTGTAGCAGCATCCCTGGGACAGCAAACCCCCCAGGCTCCTGCTGAACCCCCTGTGGTGCCCGTTCTGCTCTCCACGGCTGCTGGGCGAGTGCTGTCCATGTGTCAGGTAAAGGCCTTTTCATTTGTGCTGCTGGTTTGTTGCTGTGCCCGTGATTTGGGAACCCTGCAGCTTGGGGGCTGCGTTTTGTCAGGGGTGTGGAGAACCCATTGCTGCCATGGAGAGCATCCCAAGGCCAGGGCATTGCGCACCGCACCACCTCTGCCACACACACACACAGCCAGTAACATATATATATTATATTATATTATATTTTTTATATATATATGTACACATTAACAAAGAAGTTGCAAAAAAAAAAAAAAAACAACAGAAAAGGGGAAAAACTGTAACTTAAGAACAACCCTCCCCCAAACCAAAGCGGAACAGGAATGATACAGATGGCGAGGAGAGGCTGACGGGAGCCAGGAGCTCACCACAGCCCAAGTGCACACCATGGTATCGCCAGGAGCAGAGGAGCACCCAGCAGTCCCAGGCCCCTACCCGTGTCCATGTGGGGAATGGGTTCACTCATACCCCAGGGCCGCAGCATCAGAACCATGGGCACTCATGGGCCGGGGGCAGCACCTGGGGAGCATCATCAGAGTGGGGACCAGGGACAGGGCCACTCACGGTGATGCCCACATGGGTTTCGTGGCTCCAAGACCTGGAGAGGACACTGTGGGTGACCCCCAAGAGCTGCGTGCTCAGGATGCGAGCCCCCCACTCCATCCCTTACCCAGTGTGAGCCCCCCGCTCCGCCCCCTGTGAGCCATGTGCGAGGGCAGGGAGGACCCCATCACAATTAGTGCAATTTCATCAGGTGCAAACACCACATTAATGGCTCGTGTGCTCTGAGTTACCGGGCGCGCCGAGTCCTCCAGCAACCGGCCAGTTGAAGGGTGCCAGGGCCAAGCTCGGTACCCGATTGCAAATGCTAAAATCCATCTCCAGTGCTTGGGCATTTGCTTGAGGTTGCCATGTTAAGAGCAGCCCTGTATGGGAACGGCACATGGGGAATGGACTTGCAAAATGGCCCCGTGTGTCTGAAAAACATCCAAATGAAAAGGGCAACTTATCCTCTTACCATGAACTCTGTGTGTGTGCTTAGCCATGGGGAGCATGCGGCACGAACCAGCTGCATCCGAAGGATGCACATGGAACTGCTCCATCCGTGTGGGAGGGATGCGCCTTGGAAGGCAGCCTGGGTCAGAGGGAGCGCAGCAGTGCTGGGGCCGGATCCCGTCCCACAGCTCCCTCCCTGCAGCCTGTCACCAAAACCATCAGCAATGGGTGCTGTGCTGGGAAACAGGCTCTTCACACACACTGACCCTGGACAAAGCGGCCTCCTGTCAGCCACCAGCACCAGGCTTTGTGCCATGTGTCCCCCCAGCCAGGGCACCAGGGGTGCACCAGCTCCTGGGCAGGGGTAACTGGCTCCAGCCACATCAACCAGACTGTCCCGGCCCATGGGGGACGAGCTCCCAAGTGCTGCCGCCCCATCTGAGCCAGGACCCCCTCCCAGGGCTGTGCTCTGAGGTAGATCCCTATCTGCCGGGTCCAAAAGGGAGGGAAAGGCCAGCAGAGCTCGGAGGTCTCCGACTGTCTGACCCCATGAGCTGCCACCGAGGCAGCCATATCCGGAGGAGAAAACTGGGTTTTCAAACACCACAGACCGAAGCTCGAGCACCAGCCTGCCTCTGGCTGCTCATGCTGCCCGACCTCCTCCCCTGGCATCTGCTGCTGTGCGTGCAACACGGACATCACACACCCCAAATCACATCATGGATCCTGGCTGCAGGTACCCACACTGACTCTTTGCCCCCATGTGCCCAGCCCAGCTCCTTCTGGCTTTTAAACAAATGTGGGAATGGAAGCTTGGCCACAGGACTTGGTGCTTGTGGTTACTGGGAGCACTGGTGGCAGCCAAAGTGCTCCCAGTAACCAGGGGAGTCTAGAGCCCCTGGAGTGGATTCAGTCCTTTGCCACAGAGCAAACAGGATGGTTCCGCACTCACACCACCATGGCAGAGAACAGACCAAGAGACAAGATTTGGGGTCATAAACTGCGATTTGGGGTCACAGAGCATAGAGCGGTCTCTGGGCAGGATGTGATCATCCACTCAGCATGGAGCAATGTGTTTTTTCTGCAGGGACACCACACATGAACCTCATGGAGGTTCACGTGGAGCAGCATGTGGTGGGGACAGACGCTACGCTGGGAAGGGGCATCTGTCAAACCTCTGTGCCGGGGGCAAGGTGCTCTCAGCTTGCTCCCCAAGGGGGGTCCCTCACTCCACTCACCACCATATAGCACATCACCATCCAGCGCATCACCATTATCCAGCACATCGCTACCACGACCACACCGCCACCACACTGCTCCCCAAGCATGAGGGGGCCATGCATTTGACCACCACGCCACAGATGCTGCCCAACTCCAGCCAAACAGAAAATCCCCCCCAGAGAACGATGCTCGGGTCCCGCCTGGCTCTTGAGACAAGCTACCGATGGGCTCCAAGGCGCAAACCCCTGCTGTCCCAACCTGGGCCTTGCAGACACACGAGCTGTCCCCCCCGACCACCACAGCACCTCAGAACGTCACCTGACAACCCACCCTGGCCTTTCCAGCCCCCAGGAGAGGAGAAGCCACTGGGTGACAATCTGCCTTGGAAGAGGCTGCAGCACGCCGCTGAGGAGCCGCACTTGTGCGCAGGCAGAGCTCACCACGAGCAGTTTGGTTTGTTGTGGGCAGTGGTTCTTCCTCTTTCCCCTTAAAAAGAATTCATCGAGCTGCATGTGGGAGGCGCTGGCCTGCAGGAGCAGGATGTGACCACCGGCATCACCAGCACTGCCGGCGCCGCGGGCAGGGCAGAGCAGCCTAGTGACAGGCTTTCATCCCTGATACGTATGGGGACTCCTGGGGCCTGCAGTTACACTCCTGCTGCTCTGGGTAATCAATGAAGTCCGGGGCGGGCAGACCCGAGAGGATCATCAGGGACTTGTTCCAGATGGTGAAGGTTGGGCACACGGGCAGGATGAAGGAGACTTCGAACGTGTGGAGGTGCAGGGAGTTGGCCGGGTCGTAGAAGGAGAGCGCATTGTTGTCGTAATCCAGGAGGACGCCAAGGCGCTTCATCTGCGGGTGCACCTCCACCAGCATCTCCTTGTTATTGTGCCTCACCATGAAGTTGTTGTTGCAGCGGGAGAAGACCCATGACGAAGAGTTCTTCCCGATCCACTCGTTCTTGGGGGCTGACTTGTACGCCACGCCGATGGCATACCTGCAGGGGAGGAGAGGAGAGGCTTGGATTAGCTGTAGCCTCAAGGACAAAGTCCAGCCCTGACACTGCTGCTGCTGCCTCCCTGATGGCTGCTTTATAAGGATTCTCCTCCTGTGGAAGCAGCACAGCAGCAGCTTTATGGGATGAAAAGGGGTGAGAGGCAGCGGTGACACATCTGAGCATGTTTGACCCCCTGCTCTGTTCCTTGTGCCACCACAGAGCTGAGCTGCCAGCCCACGGTGAGACCTGGGCCCCCCCCTGTGCCTGGTGCCCCAGGGGACAGGAGGTGGGACTGGAGCCCCCGAGAGCTGCAGGTCCTTCTCTGCCTTTGATCCGAGCATCCCTGCCATGAGCATTCCCAGAACACAGGGCTCCAGGCTCAGAGCTGATGCCATCGGCTGCACCAGCATGCACCCTATGCACAGCCATGGAGCTGCAAGGTATTGGAAAGCTCCTTCTTCCTCTGAAGGCCTCACAGCATCCAGTCACCAGCAAAACAATGCCTGGAACGGGTCCATTTCTAAGCAGCAGCTCCAGACACAATTATTCCTTGAGAAACAGCTCACAAACAAAGCTGCTGAAGTCGGAAACTGCTTTTCACTGAAGACTGCACTAATGCGCATCCGGGACACGCAGCGGGGCTGGGGCCTGAGGGCAGTCTGGGCTGGGGGATGCAGCAGTGAGGTGCTGGGGATGCTCTGTGCCACGGCTGGGAGCGAGCAGCAGAGCTTAGGGCCATGGAGGCAGCCTCCCGGGGCAGAGCCATGCAGCAGCACAGGGCAATGGAGAGCAAGCAGCGAGTTAGGCTGTGCCCCCCTGCCATCACTGGGCACGGATGTGTACCCCAACGAGCAGGGGGACCCACTGCTTGGGGTCAGGGAGGGCAATGGAGATGCAAGCTTTACCTTGCGGCCTCACTGGGTTGGAGCCGAAGGCTTATGGCAGAGAGGAGAAACTCATCAACCTCTTGGCAGCCACAGCCACCAGATTTAAGGTCTCAGCAGCCTCCGCTCTGCCAAGCCCCAGGCCTTTAACCTTTATGTCTCCCACGTCTCTGGGGAAACCTGAGGGCCCCCAGAAAAGAAAGGGAGGGAGGACAACAGTGGTGCCTACCAGGTTGAGGATCCCACCACCACCTCCCAGTAGTGGCAGCCGCTGTCAATGAAGACATTTCCCGCTGCTCCATAGCATCCTGTCCCGCTGAACCTCTCAGGTGTGTGGCTCTTCTTCAAAGAGCTCTCGTCCTTCTCCATCTGCAGCCCATCATTGGAGATCTTCAACTTCTTGTGGGCCATTTTGGGGTCCAGCTTGAAAGGCTGACCTGTTAATGGGAGACAAGTGGATTAGGATTCATGTTTGTCACCATCTTTTGCCCTCTGTCAGTGATGTAAAATGTGGCAGAGATGGGAGTATGATGCCAGGTAATGGCGGCGGCCATCGGGATGCACTGTGAGCCAAACCAAGGCAGGGTGGGCAGCCTGAATTCCTGAATGGATCCATGCTCTATTAGCAGTAACGAGAGCTCCACAAGCCCAGGGACGGGAGGGGAGACCCCAAGATCTGGAATAACAGCACCAGTCACAGCAGCAGAACCGCAGCATTGAGCACGTCTCCCCCAGCAGCTGACCCAGGCTGCTCCCCCAGCGCCCAGGCTGCTGTTGCGTGTCACAGGCAGCACAGCCCGAGGTTTTCAGTGCTCCTCTGCTGCCAAACAAGGTGTCAGCACTCAGAGAAGGCAGCCTGGAAGTGAACACAGGTCCAGCCCGTGTTGAGGGAGACTGGGTGGGAGGTGGAGCCCCGGCCTTCCTCCACACTTAACAGCATCCAGCTTGATGCATTCTGCAGGTCTTCAATGCTGGCTTGAAACCCAATTGCCGCAACTCCTCTGTGACATTACCAGCACACAGGCAGCCAAACTGCTTCCTAACTGACACCAACCGGTGCTGATCAAACCCTCCTGAGGGTCTCAAAGGCTCCAGCAATGCCTGCAAACCATGCACTGCTATGGTTTACCCTAACCTGCGCCCGCAGGTCTCCTGCCATGGCCAAGGAAAGGCCCATAGAAATCACCTTCCCTGAGCTTTACCTCCTGCCAGAGCTGGGTCTGTCCCGGTATTCTGGCACTTTCATTCCCTTTTGGACACTTGCTAATAAATAAGACTGACTCAGGCCCAGGCTCTGAGAAGGAAGGTTTCTCTCTGTCACTAAACCAGGACTGTTCTCCCAAGGTCTTCTGTTCAGGAACACAGATTACCCCCAGCACTGACAGCACTAACACTGGAAATCAATGTGTCCCGACACTGACCTTCTGGTGGTGAAGGGATCTCTCCAAACATCCCTTCGGGAGCAGAAAGAGGGCTGTGAAATGCGATAATTGGCCCTTCTCCCTGTTGAGCTGCTGACACTTCCCGCAAGGTGACAGCAGCGGAGAGCCTGTGCTACCTCATACCACCCACAAGGAAAGGAGGAAACCCTTTGCCATAGAAAAACAAACATGAAGGGCTAGGAGAAACAGGCACCCGGAGGTGCTGCGGGTGCAGCACAAAGTGGTGGCACCTTCAATTGACAGACGCCAAGGATGAGCATTGAACACCCCAGAGGAGCCCTCATACACAGAGAGATACGATACATGGAATCATCATGGAATCCCAGCCTGATTTATGTTGGGAAGGACCTTAAAGCTCATCCAGTTCCAATCCCCTGCGAAGGGCAGGGACACTTTCCACTAGAGCAGGTTGCTCAAATACTCTCTCTCTATGCATTACACATATCTATATTGCTAAATCAAACACTCAGAAATTCTGATGCTTCCCTAAACACTTTCCCTGGGAAGCACATAAACCCCACACCTGTAGCACAGGGATATGTGCCCATCGCTGCCATGCACCTCCTTCCTGATAACTCCATGTGCGAAGAGAGTTCCTGGTGCACACAAACTCCTATTGTACATAGTAACTTGTGCAGTGCTTCAGGTGGGGATTGCTCAGGATTTATAAGCCCCCAGGAAGGTGCTGCAGATACATCCCTGCACCAAGGGGCTGCAGAAACTTGAGTGGGCTCTTATTCAGGGTTAGGGTGAGGGTCCAGCTCTGCTGCCCTCTGATTCTTGATCAAATCTCGGTCTGATTCCCCTGCCCATATTTAACCCTCCTTGGCCACCCCCAGGGAGATGTGAAGCACAGTCTTGCTGCAGCTGCAAAGCCCCATCCACACCACACACTTAGTTCTCCTTACAGCTCCCCACACAGACACCTTATGTGAGGAAAGGCAGGCACAAGTGCACAACCACCCTGGGACCCCTGAAAGCCCCGTGGTGTAAAGTGACCAGCAAGATGGACCTTCAGTGTCTCTCAACATCCAGCTGCTGAGGGACCCGCAGGCACTGCCAGAGCAGAGCTGATGGGAGAGAGCCCTGGGCACTGTGTGGGGTACCAGGAGACCATGAGGCCATCCCTGGAGGCAGGGAAGGAGGTAACACATGGAGCAAGATGGGACGTTTGACCATCGAAACCCTGGGTCTCCACTGCAATAGCAGGGAGTGCTCGGCCGTGCCCCTCTGGACCTGGGCACCATGGAGCTGCCCCCGCAGCACCCACCGAGGCGAGGCGAGCACCCACACGTACTGTTGGTCTTGAGCCGGGCAGGTTCGCTGTTCCGGCTGCCCGCCTGGTTGATGGCCTTGACGAGGAAGATGTAGCGGGTGCCGCTCTGGAGCCCGTGGACTGTGTAGTGGTTCTGCTTGATGTTGGGGACAATCATCCAGCTGTCCATGGAGTTGTAGAGACCTGGGTACAGGACACGGCGGGGGAAGGTTTATCCACAGGAAAGGACAGAGCACAAAGACCGTGTGCCGCCAGCCAGACCTGACCGACCACGCACTGCTCAGGCTGATTTATACCTCCCAGAGAGGAAGAGATGCTATCACCCTGTAGACAAGGACTGACTCTTCATCAGAAAGGATGAAGTGGCTGAGAGGCAACAGCCTGGGAATCATTTGGCCTCCCAGGCAGGTTTCTTTCCCAACCAACCAAGAAGGGCTTAGCCCTGGAGACTGAGGGCTCCCATCCTTGCCAGAGCTTAAAAACATCCTTTTTACTGCAGCTTTTGTCATCCATACAAACGTCCAACTCCTACTGAGCTCCTGGCTCCACAGAGAGCGCAAAGTGGA
Source organism: Ara ararauna (assembly GCA_028858755.1). NCBI lineage: Eukaryota > Metazoa > Chordata > Aves > Psittaciformes > Psittacidae > Ara > Ara ararauna. The sequence goes on from CM054396.1 coordinate 638,013, forward strand.
GGCCAACTGTGTGCTCCTCCAAAAGGTATTTCCTTTCCTGGGAAGCTCCTTGCATCCCGCCCCAGTCTCTTCACGCACGAGTTCAGCCAGGGCTCGAAAGCTCTCACAGCCAGACCTGACTGTGCCATGTCAACTGGCAATGCATTATTCATGTTCTCCTCTGAGATGTTAACTGATGTTTTCTTCACTCCTTGTACAAACAGCTGCTGAAGGAAGGTGACGGGTGCCCCTCTGGGCTGCCTTCCAGAGCTGCCCCTGTCCTCATCCCTTCCCATCGCTCCCACCTTCCCATGCCTGAAGCTGGGACCAAGAGGGAGCGACCCATCCTGTTCCCAGCCTGAAGGCAGCGGCTGCCGGCCAGGCTGCATGACCCAGCTTTGAGCATCAGAGTTCCTGAAAGCAGGAACTTTCTCTGGCAGCTTCCTGCATGTTTTAGAGTGCACTTAACAGCCTTCCTGTGCTGTGACCCTGCACCTCCGGCACTGACACCCTCTGGACCGGTGAGATAAAGTGACAGCAGGCCCTGAAGTCCACAATGCAGAAGCACCATGTCAGCACTTCCTACAGCGGTAAGTGCTTACTAAGGAAAACCAGGAATAAAAACTCCTTTCAGGAGCTGTGCTGCCAGGATTCTGGGCTCTTCTAAAGCACTTCAGGAAGCTCTGGTTTTGTTCTCCCATTACAACATCCATGGGTTTTTTTTCTGGTCTGAAACAAGCAGTTTCCCTGGACTTTCTCCTACAACCCAGCCCATGGATCAACTTTCCTCCCGAACACAGCCCCCTCCCATTTCAGGAAAAAGGCAGCATTAAAAGAAATCACAGAATCACAACAGCCTGGTTTGGGTTGGGAGGGCCCTTGAAGCTCATCCAGTTCCAACCCCCTGCCACGAGCAGAGACACCTTCCACTAGAGCAGCTTGCTCCAAGCCCCATCCAACCTGGCCTTGAACACTGCCAGGGATGGGGCAGCCACTGCTTCCTTGGGCAAATCATAACAAGTACGTACCTCTGACACCCCGAGGATGCACTGGGCACACAAAGGAAGAACCCACTGCTGCTGCTGCTGAGACTGAGAAACAGTCCTCAGCTTCATGGCCAAGCTGCTCTTCTATCCCCACCCCTCTGTGCAAACCCCACGAGCCCCTTTCCCTATGAGGACATCAAACCAGCTTGTGCCTTTTTCCCAGATAAACCTTCCTGGGCATGAGCACCAAGTCAGCCCCTGCAGTCAGGAGAGCCTTGGAGATGCAAAGCTTCTGAGGTGAGCAGCTACGACCACAGACCCACCAGCGAGAACCCTCCCCAGCTGCAGGTCCCATTTCTGCTGAGCAGACCCATTGTGCTGTGGAAGAATGATGAGCTCTGCCAGATATCTTCAGGCAAAGTTATCTGGAGATGTGCCTCAATACTGCTATGGGGGTGATAAATCACCTCAGTGACCAGCCTGTGGAGCGGCCCTGCCCATAGGGTGTCAGGGGAAAATGTGTAGATCTGGGAGCCAAGACAGATGGAGACCCTCCACTGATCCAAGAGCTCCATGGGGCTGGAGGCTGCAGGCACTGAGCGCAGGGCAGAACAGCCCCAGCCCGGGGCTCCTGCATCCCTGACCCCATTCCTGAGCAGAGTCCTCACCGGACCCTCCCTCGCAGTGTCCTCCCCCAGCTCCCAGCCTCTAAACCTGCCAATTCTCCCTATGAACCTCTCTCCCCCCCGGAGCAGTGCAGCGCGGTGCCCCTGGCCGGCGCCGTCACTTACTGATGAAGTTGGCCTGGCCAGTGAAGATGGTGTACTGCAGCTCGTAGGAGCTGACGCTGAACTCGTCCTCCGACATCCAGTGCACGGTGATGGTGTCATGGGAGGCTGTGCAGAGCTCCTCCCGCACCGACGGCGGGTTCGGCGCTGCGGGAGATCACAGACAACAGCCCGGTAAGCTCCTGTTTTCCCAATGCACCCCAAGCTCGGACCTGAGAGCAGCTCTCAGTACCCAAAGGGGCTACAGGAGACCTGGAGAGGGGCTTTGGACAAAAGCCTGTAGGGACAGGACAAGGGGAATGGCTTTAATCTGCCAGAGGGGAGGCTGAGATGAGCTCTTAGGCAGAAGCTCTTCCCTGTGAGGGTGCTGAGGCGCTGGCACAGGGTGCCCAGAGAAGCTGTGGCTGCCCCATCCCTGCAGTGCTCAAGGCCAGGTTGGACACAGGGGCTTGGAGCAAGCTGCTCTATGGAAGGTGTCCCTGCCCGTGCAGGGGTTGGAACTGAATGAGATTTAAGGTCCCTCCAACCCACCCCAATCCATGGGTCACAGAGATCATTGTTTTTGACATGTTTCCTGACTTCTCCTCCCACCCTCCAGGACAGGCACCGTGCACCAGTGGATGGGGACACTAGCGGAAGTGTCACTGCCCTGGTGGCAGCGCAGCCTCAGCAGACCAGGTGTGTGCTACCGGGGAGAACAACCCGCAGCCCCTTTGCCGCGCAGTGCACGCTCACCCGTCAGGTAATCCAGCCCCTCCAGCAGCTTCTTCTCTCTGGAAAAATCCAAAGCAAAGTTTTCAAAGGCATCATTAAAATTGATATCTGGTATCAGAACTTGGGAGGAGGCGGTTGCCATGGCGACCCTGGAAGAAAAGAGGAGCCCATCAATACGCGTCAGGGTGCGGATGCTACCGGCAGTGCCAAGGCAGGGGATTGGCGGGAACGCTGCGGGATACTGGCCCATACCTACTACCCCTGCTCCTGCCCCAGGAGGGCGGCCTGGCCTGGGGACAGGTCCCACAGAGGTGTGTGGGGGGGCTCCATCCCTGGGGGTCCCAGCCCCAACTGCCCTCCAAGCTCCCTCTGGATCAACATTCCCACCTCTTTCCCCTCCAGAATGATGTTTGCTCCCATAGAGGATGTTCAGCTTTGTGAGGACCTGCCATGCAGCCCCCGTCCTGCGAGGGCTGGGCACCAGGCACACCCCAGAGCAGCATCCCCGGGCAGGTCCCTGTGAGCAGGGACAGCTCCAGCCACATCCCACCTCTCAGCCACGTTCCTGGCTGTCTGCAGGAACCGCGCGTGGTCATTCTCCTTCAGGATGTGCTCTGCCTGGTTGATGAGGACCGTGGAGCGCTCCAGGCACTGCCGGCAGTTGGCGACCTGCTGGGCCAGCTTCCGCAGCTTCATCACCTGCGAGGGGGGCACAGCAGGGCTCAAAAAGGGGCTCTAAAGCCAGCACGTGGCCTGGAAAGCAGATGGGAGACCCCATCCCAGGCCAGGGGCTGCTCAAGTGAGGCAAGAAGCAGTGAAACAGTTCAGAATCGTCCCCACGGGATCTGGGGAGGGACATCAGCACCGCCTTCACTATGATCAATGTTGCTTGCAGGTGGGAAAGCTGCAGGCAAAAGCCCCAGCGCTGCTGAAGTGGTCCCCCAGGAACATGCCCAGGGCACCAACCAGAGGAACTCCATCTCCTTATCCCTCACTGGCAGCCCAGCATTGAGCCAGACTCATCCTATGAGCACACAACAGCGGAGCTGAACTGGGTCCTCTGCTCCACGTGACCACCCACAGCATTCCCAGCCTGCATCCCGAGGGAGCAGCCGTGAGCTGCGGCTGTGCTGCTCCTCTGCAGCCCTCATGTTATCTCCTACTTCCTGTTTTTAAGGCAGGACCGGTGCACATTAAATCCTCATGGAGCTGCTGTGACAGCAGCTCCTGGAGCACTTCCCAGAACTCTTGCTTCCTGATGGACTTCCACGCCACGCACTTCAGGGGGGTATGGACTGACAGTGTGCTAAAGGGCAGCGAGTGAGGAGCTGCCATGGGACGTGCTCCGGGAGCTGTGCCTGCCCACTGCTGCAGGCGAGGACGAGCCCTGGGCAGAGCTTGCTGTGGGATGCCACAGGGGAACAGCCTTCCCCATTCCCAAGTCTTGGAGCTCCCAACTGGCCCAAGAGTGTCCTCCAGGCCTCAGGGCTCCCTATTCGTCATGCTTTCTGCTGCAGGTCCGTGCCACTGCAGCGGAGGGAGGGGTGGGGAGAGGCGGCAGAGCCCCTGCCCCTGCCTGCTCTCTGCCAGCTGCCCGGAGGGGCTGCAGCAGGATGCACCAGGGCTGAGGGCAGGAGCCACAGGTGCCGTGGCCAGGGGCCAGCACTACTGGGCCTGGCTGTGACACCGGCACCTGCAGAGCCCCAAGCACCGGATTCACGCTGCGTGTGAAGAGCGCTCTTCAGACCAGCTGCCTCCTCCTCCTGCATCCTCCACAGGCCTCCCTTCCCTGGCCACTCTTCCCAGCAGCACGTGCCACTGCGATCAGGCTGCTCCACGCATCCATCGGGCCGTTTGTCAGGAAAAACCACACAGAACAATGGAAAACCAAACACCAGGTCAGCAGGAAAGTAGCGTTTCTCGCGCTGCAGATGGAGCGCTTCAAACCAGCCTCGGTGCCCAGAGCTCCCTCCTGTTTCCTGTGTTCAGAGCTTTTCAAGCTCCCCAGTGTTTGTGGCTGAGGCTCCTCGCTCCTTAGAGGTGTCAAGAGTGATGGGGACGGTGCCCAGCCTCCTGCAGCACAGGGACCGCAGCCGGGCCCCACGGTGCTGCAGACCCACGTTAACATCCCCAGCCTGATTTCACCAGCAAAAAGGCTCATTCCAGGTGTCTGAAGTCACCTGGTGTCATGGTTTACCTTTGGAAACCAGACCCAGTCCCATCCCCAGTACACCCAGTACCACCATGCCCGTATCCATTCCCCACTGGTTCGGTGCTGAGTTTGCAGCTACACGGGCACAAGCTTGCTGTTCTGCCCCTGGCTATAAGCAGCTGAGCATTGCTCTGCGGGTGGGTTTGGGCACTCACCAGGGCCTCTCCTCCACCCAGCTGCCAGTCTGTAGGAAAACATCTTTGAGCTTCCCAGCTGCCTGCCAAGCACGGCTGAAACTGGACAACGTGGCCAGAACACGGTAAGGGGCGAGGTGGGAAAAGAGAGGCAGACAGACAGATGGACCAGCAGAAGGCACCGTTACATAAAATATGTTCCTGAGGTGGCTGGGATAAAAGCAGCACTCCCGAGCTTCCACTCCAGCCGAGGGGACCAAGCATCGCGCTGCTCTTGCACTCGCAGCACAACCCGCTCCCAGCCCTTCACTGGTGTACGCGGGGCGATGTCGCTCCCCAGCTCAGCTGTCAGCACGCGATGGACGCAGAGCTGGACCCTGATGCACCTTTGAGCTCAGCAGGAAAGGCAAAGGGCTCGTGCACACTCACTGTGAACTCAGAGCTACAGCCTGTCCCTCCGTCCCGTCCCTCCAGGCTCTGCCCATCACATGGAAACCACTGGAAAAAGCCAGAACCACTGGAGGAAGGGTCCAAACACCCCCCCCCCCCAAGAAAGGGGTGAGAAGTGCTGCAATGCAGAGCATGTGCCTCTCCCTCATCCGCAGTGCAGGGCTCGGGTGGCCCTTCAGCATTAATTCCACTGTATCCTATTAGCACCGCAGTTAGAAAAGCCCCGAGGAAACGTCTGGCCTGATCCGAGCACTGCACCCATTTGTCACGTTCATCAGTGTGCCCTCCCTCCTCCGGCCACACCAAGCACTTGCCTTGTCCTTGGCAGGGAGCCCTGAGAACAGCAGCAGCAGCAGCAGGGAGGGACACCGGGACCCGCACCCGTCCGTGGGGCAGAGAGATGAAGCTGCGCTCACACCAACAGCTGCCCAGAGCAGCTCAGCTCCTCCATGCCAAGGCGATGAGCCGCTGTCAGCCCCTCTGTGTGTGTCCTGCCGGGACATCCCAGCCCCATGGGCACAAGAGGGGACCATGGAACCACGGTTCAAGCTCTCCAGCTCTCCTTACCTTTGTCTCCTTGATCTTGACAGCGATGACTTGCTTGCGCTGGCGGATGATCTCCATGAGCTCGTCACACTCCTCCATCAGCTTGGCCTCATGCATGGCTGTGTTCACCTGGCCAGGGCAGCAAAAGCACATGTACTGTTAGAAGGGACATGTTCATCCCTGAGCCCAGCAGCCTCGCGGCTCCCCCAGCTCAGACCGGGGGACATGCAATGGGTATCCTCCACGCTCGCCTGCATCCAGCTGGAGGAAGGAAGAAGGCTGGAGAACGGTGTGAGTCCCTCCTCGCTGCACACCCAGGGTCAGCGCTGGGTGCTCATGGGGCACAGGCTCCCCACAGGTACTGCACCTCCCTGGGGCACTGGCTGCGGGAGCCAGGCTCAGCCCCAGCCACGGCTCCATTGCTTCCCAACAAAGCCTGTGCACCACCGGCCAGCCCCAGCACCAGAGGTTCAGGAATCTCCCCATCTCCCTGAATGTTTTGGTGTGCTCAGCACAGCACACGCAGTGGTTTCAAGTCCCTGCCTCCAGGACAGACCAGCGTCCTTGGGGGGATACACTGGACAGAAGGGGTTCAAGCCCTGTCACTCAAACCCACCAGTGCACTAGAGGACATGGATAAGCTGCCTTCATTCCATACCCTTGGAGCTGTGTGAAGCAGTGGGGAAGTCTGAAGGCAGCCCAGAGTTAAACACATTCCGTACAAGAGCTTTTTTTAGACCTGGCCAGCAGCTTATGCAACTCTGAAGTGGGAGACAGCCGATGGGCTGCGAGGACAGCTCCACAGGAAAACCGAGCAGGATCTGCCCCATCTGCTGTGGAGCGGGGACGAGATCAGGGGCTGGAGCCTGCAGCAATCTGTGCTGCCTTGCAGCCCGGCTGTCACAGGGGATGCCGGCAGCGTGCTCACCCCTGCGTGCAGCAGAGGTGGCATCAGCCAACCCTCCCAGAGCATAGATCAGGGCTGTGTCTGCAGCCCCGGTGTTTGCTGTTGCTACTGGGAGGGAGACGTGGGAGCAAAGATCCCAGAGGAGGAGAAGCTGGGGGGGGATCCCTCAGCAGGAGCCAGGCTGAGACCTCAGGCCCCTGCTTCCATTAACCCCAAAACTGAAAACCCACCCAGGGCCAGGGCTCTGCAGCTCAGCCTGCACCCATGGTCTGGGAGGCTGATGGCAGATGGGGGCACAGAGCCCACCACAGCCCTTCCTCAGCTGCCTCCTCTCCACAAAGGAGCATCCGAGGCCATGGTCCCAGGTCCGCAGTGCCGGTAGAGCACGGAGCAGAGATTTCAGGCCAGCACGGCTCAGCCAAACACTGCCCAAAGCACTTTTCATTAGGATGAACCAGTTCCCATAGCAGGTAAATGCTGCATTTGAGGTGAATTCTCAGCAGGTGCTATGGCTGTAGGAAAGCCGGGCATGGAAGAGCTCTTAGACATAAAGAGTGGGGGAAAAAATATTTCACTCTTCTCAAAGCATGTGTGGGAATGTGCTAGGGACAATACACCCCTACAGCAAAAAGCAGTGGTAAAACGCAAACCTGAAGACGGGCGTTGCAGCTCGCAGAGGGATGAGGAGCATCCCTGCAGCCTGAGGTGGGACTTGGCACAGATAAACCTCCTCCTCCTCACCCAGGCAGTGGGAACCCAGCTCCAAGATGGAGCAGGGGATCTCAGCCCACCCCAAAGCCATCCGCAGTGTCCAGGGAACATGCACCAGGTCAGCTCCATGCAGCAGAGTGTGAGGGCAGCAACTTCTACCACCTGTGACAGGATGTTGGGGTGCTGAAGTACCTGCCCTGGTGCTTCAGGCTCCTTGCAGGGCCACTACCTGCTCTCTATGGTCCCCATTTCCATCACAGGATGTGCTTCCTTTGCCCTCTCTCTGCAGCAGCCCCATGCACCATTCCCAAGGGGTCACTCCTCCCAGGCTCTGTGTATGGGGACACTTGTGACACCCTTCTCCAGGGGCTGGCCTCCCTCCTCTGCACCTCAGGGTGCTGGTGTCACAGTCCCTTGGACATCGTGTGGGACTCATACTGGCTGCGGGCAGGGTGTTGGGATCGCACGTGTCTGCCTGTGCACAGCGTTCCCAGATAGCTCCAAAGCACAATCCCCGCGACGCAGCCTCCAAGGGAAGTGTGGAGGGGCAGAGATATTTTCTACTTCACACTTCAGTGTGCTCTCTGAAGGGCAGGGCTGCATATTTAGTAAGGCTGAGAAATGAATTTCAACCGTTATTTTAAGCAGAGTGACTGACAAAGCTGAAAACTCCAAAACTATGTAGGAAATAGCAGCCTGGGGCCCTGAAACTTCCAGAATTGGAAAGAAACACCAAACAGCTTTCAGTTCATCACAGGTTAGTCCACAAGATGCTGGAGCCGGATCCAGAGGAGGAGGTTTGGAAGGACATCCATATGCATCACTGCTCCATCCCCACTGGGGTCACAGAGTCAAAGCATGACCTTTAAGAGCAGTGAGTGCTGCTGATGGTCACCAGGGCTATGGTGAGACATTCTGGCTCCCTCTCTGCCTGCCGGACACCCACTTGCTCTCTATGTACCACAGTCCCCTTAGACCCGCTGGGAGGAGGCAGTTGACACTTCCAGCAGTGCCGGGTCAGGAAGCTCCATTCTTCATCCTCCGGGAAGGTACCGGGTCAAGGAACTGGTGCTTAATTTATCAACCAGAAAACACCAACAGCCCATTAAAACAACCCTGCTTGTGACAGCCTCTCTCATGTTCCACTTCAGGAAACAGAGCTGCAAATTAATTTGCCATTAATTGCTAGGTGCGCTTTGAAACAGCAGTGAGGTGTGAAGCATCTTCCTCCTCTCGAGTGCTTTCCAAGCAGAGCATCAGTTCTGAACTCCCAGCACTGGGGCCGCAGCCAAGACGCAGCATCAGGCTGTGGCACGACGCAAACAAGAGATGCCTGATTGCACACCAGGAACACACAGTGCTTACAGATCAAGTGGTGAAAGCAGCGAGGTCAGCAGAGCCCCTATCCTCAGCAGGATTACGGGTGATCTCCTCTCTTCTGCCAGTGCTTGCTGTAATCCCCTCCACAAAGCCTTCCCCCTTGATGCCAGCTTAAGCTTGAGCGTTGCTATTCTGCTGCGGAATGCTGGGCTCAGGCAGGAGAGATCGCAACCGCTGCCTGGCAGCAGGGAGGAGGCCGAGTGCATGTGTTTGGGAAGAGGATGGCAAGTGGGAATTCTGGCTGCTGCAAACCGGCAGAAAGTCTGGGACCAGCCTTGTCTTGCAAGGGGAAGCTGCTGGGGATGGAGACAATGTCCCTGCCTGAGCCAGGGCACTGGGGACAAGTCGCTCTGCCCACACTGCCACACAAGGAGCCTGACCCCGAACAGAGTCTGAGTTAGAGATGAGGAAAACTGCTTTAACAGCGAGGTTCAGTGAGGAACAGTGCTGCACCGGCCCTGCACCAGCCTGTAGGGAGGGTCTGGGGTGGGACACCCTAGAAAGTACATGGGAGGTGTGTGAAAATTACAGCCACTGCCCCCTGATACAGAAGTGGGGTTATAGACTGGGGACAGCCAAAACCACCCTTTTCCCCTCGGAGCACTGGAAGTGAGCATCCCAGTGGCTGGTGCCTCTTCCCAGTGGCTCCCAGCCACACCTCCCTCTCCTTCAGACCATGCAGACCCCTGGAACCATCCCTACATCCTCCATCAGCCTCCCATCCTACCTTGGCATCTGTGATGCTTCCCACCATGCTCACCTCCATCCCCAGGGCAGCTCCTGAGAAAGGAGCAATGCCGTGCATCCCCCATTCCCGCTGGTGCAGCTTCCCCATCACCGCCCGCCCCAGCCCCTGACCGCTCTCACCAACCTCCACTTGCTGGCAGATCTGTATGAGCTTGGCCATCTGGTTCTCCAGTTCGCTGTTGCGCTTCACCAGGTTGGTGAGATTCGTCTCCAGCGTTTGCTGCAAGAACCGGGAGAGGAGGAAGAGAAAAAGCAAACAGGTCAGCAGAGACAGGACCAGTGCCCCAGCCACGACCATTCCCTACTCCATGCGCCCGCCAAGGGAGCCACAACTGGAATAACTCTGGAATAACAGCCTGGGTTTCCTAGCAGCTCCAGGTGCGCTGTGCGAGCGCTCGGCACTGCAGTGGCCCTGGGGAGGTGACAGTGGGGTGTCCGCCCTTTGCTGCTCCTTTGGGGCTGTCAGAGGAGCCGGCGCTGTGCTCTTTCCTGCAGCAAAGCCGAGCGCCTTCTGTGCTCCCCGGAAAACTTTATGGTGAGCTGGAATAACACCAGGAGTATCTTCAGTATCTCAAAAATGTTCTTAAACCACTCGCTTCTGTTGAACCCTCTGACAATGGGCAGAGACCAAACACGCTGCTCCCCAGGTTCCTTGCCCAGGAAGAATCCAGCACAGCTGTTTCCATCATCCACAGATCTCATCCTGCTTCCTTACTGTATTGCACATGGTAAGGAAGCGGGACAAGATCCTAATGAACCATGGGAGAGGCATCTCTCTCCTCTGCAAACCACCCCTGCCAGACTGATACAGGGATGGGCAGAGGGAGCAATGCAGCAGCTCTGGATGGGGCCAGGGCAGCCCCGCCAGACCCCACTGCAGGCTGTTGTACTCCTGGAGCAGAACAGGAGAAAGGGCCTGTTGGAGAAGCTGTTGATATCTGCACACTCAAAGTGGACCGGTGTTCTTCTGGACATCAATAATTTGAGTGACACCACATTTCCATTAAAATATGTGGTTGCACTAAGAGGAAATGCTTTATAACAAGCACTCGGTACCTGTTGCAGCGCTTGTTGGGAAAATGATATCCTATTAATATTTTAAATGTCAGGGCTGGAAAAGGATCCCTGCGGTGCTTCATTCGTCTTTGGCTGGAAACTGCCGTCCGAGGCATTCACCGCTGCTGCAGCAGGCCCAGCACCACAGCTAATCTGGGGGCTAGTTAGCCAGGAGAACTTGGATCACATTCCTGGAGCATGGGCAAAGCGCTCCTTCCTGAAAAACCACTGGCTCCCAAAATAGCCCGGGCTCGTTTGCAGCACTGCAGATTGCAGCCAGCGGCGGGGAGGCAGCGTGCAGGAGCAGGCTGGAAAATGGAGTAAAACCCCGGGTGCCTTCATTAAGAGGAAGTGCTTTGCGCGACGGCGCGGTGTCGATAATGAAGCAACAGCTGCTGGCGGCTCCTGCCACCCTCTGCCTACAGCTCAGTATCATCAAACACAACCTGACACAGGCACCCAACACCTCACTTGCTGATCACCCCCCTCAGCCCTCCCCACTCCACTAAAGGTGCAGCTCTGAAACGGCACCAGATCCATTTCCACATTCTAGGGCTGCTGCGGAGGGGGCATGAACTCGAGATGCATGTTTTGAAGCGCATGAGCCGAGCACACACCTGCAGCATCCCACCTCTGCCAGGGACAGCATCGCTCCTCCCCATCCATCAGCACCCACAGACTGCCCCTGAGCATCCATCCTGCAGCGAGCGGTGCTGAGGTAAGGGCTGACCCGCACTAGTGACATCTCCAGCACCAAACCCCTCCCTGGCTGCACCTCTGGCTGCTGCGAGCCCTTGTGCCATCTGTGAACACACAGATGGAACCATTTCCTTCTGTTTGATTTGCTAAAACAACTGAAATGCACCAGCAGCTTTGATTACAGCAGCTGATTTTTCTGTAGGTACATATAAATTATAGCAGTTATAGGGGTTGTTTTTTAATTGCATTATTACATGTTCATAATTTCCCCACATTCTGGCCTGAAGTACCCACAAGCCGACTGCTCTACCATTGCGAAGAGAAGAGTGAAAAAGAGAGGAAAAGGAAACTCCACTGTGTCCTTGAGGAGAAGGCATTGGTGCTCAGTGAGATGAAGTGATGGAAACCCTTCACCAGGAAGAGCAGGACCAGGGATGGACACAACAGTCCCCATGGGAAGCAGCTGAGCCCTGCCCAGGCTGAGATGCTTCCTGTACAGCTCCCAGATCGCCCTTCAGGACCCATCCCTCCCCAGCAGCTCTAACACACAGCTCAGGGGCTGTGCCCTGCTTACCTGCTGGTGACTGGATGCACAAACACACATTCTGGGCCCATCTAAACAAGCTGAGTAGCACAGCACCGATGGGCAAGCGCTGACCTTCATGTTCTATTTAGTTATGTGCATGACGTGCCCCAACTCGGTTTTCCTTTTTCTCCAAACACCAAGCAAGCAGCTGAACCAAGGGTGGATTTCTGTCTGAAGCCAGCAGCTCTCTTTCACCAGAGGGAACTCCTGGGAGTGGGACAGGAGAACCTGGAGTGCCCTGGGGAAAGCCTTGCCATGGGAGTGCACAGGGCATTGGTTGCATGAGGACCTGCTGCTGCTGCTGGTCTGTGCGCATGCTCACTCACAACGCGACAGGCAAGAAGGCTCGGAAGGGTCTCGTGTGACTCTGCCCTGTTACACAACCAGCTTTCCACATTCATCTTCATGCAAAGGCCACCAAAACTGAGCATTTACTTTCTGTGATTTATTTAGGGCTTTTTCCACCGCCCTCGCTCATTTGTAACTGCTTTCAATAGAGAACATGAGTCCCTGCCCGGCTCCCGTCGTGTACCACAAACACAAACCACATGTGTGTCCATAACCCCGCGTGCAGGCGCCCATGCACACAAGTCAAACCAGCTGTGAAATGCAGAGCAGCAGGACAATGTGTCCCGGGGTGCCCACCATCACACACCAGCTCACCACAAGGAGCAGGGGAGGGAAGGGCAGCCACCGGTGGGATGGCAGAGGATACACACCAAGCCTCATGGGCGATAACACAAGACCCTGGGTGCCATCCCTCCTGCACCAGCTGGGCTGCACACATCCCCGTTTCCCCCAGAGGGGAAGCATTCCATCTGCTCCCCAGGCCACGGGGCATTGCCTGGGCACAGAGGGACAGGACCGGGATGTGCCGGGATGCTCCTGCCCCAATCTCAAGCCCTCACTCCTTTCAGAAAGGCTGCCAGGGAGCTTCTCTTACCAGGCTCCCCATGAATGAGAACTGCAGGGCAGCCAGGCCACTCCTGCTCCCTGTCACTAGCCCACGGCCACAAACGACAAGCCCTGGGTAACCCTCCCCTGGAGCAACATGAAACTGAGGATGGCTTGTTCATCCTCAGGAAATTCCTCTCCTCCCGTGGCTTCAGACGAACTGAAGGGCTGGAGGAGGGAACCGAACCGGCATCGCTCTCAGAGAGTTCCAGCAGCCCGTTGGGTTTACACATAACCAGGAGCCAGCTGGAAGATCCCGTAGCAGAATGAAGAGGCACTTGAATGAGAGGACACGTCACATCCTCACTCAACTCAACACCCGCTCCACACCTCCCAGGAAACCACGTCCTGTGGCCACTGCGTTGTGGGGCTGCCGGAAAACAGTGCCTCTTCCAAGGCAAAACACCCCTGCTCCTGCTCGCGCTTCCCAACCTCCCGGCAAACCCTTGTGGTGCTTCCCCCATCTGGCTCCACTTCCCTCCCTCCCTTCCCCAGTGCCTCTCCATGATGGCGAGCCACTGACCACGGGCCCTCCCCGCTGACAGCGGGACACTGGTTCCATCAGCAGGATCACAGCTTTTGGGGCAGGAAGCTCCTGGAAAAGAGACCTGAAACACTGACATGACCTGGGGTATTGCACCACAGAGCTCTGAAGGCTCCGAAACACCTCCTGGACCTTTCCCTGAGGTGCAGTAGCTTTCTCAGGGCCCTTCTCATTGCATCACTGCACCTACACACCTTCCCAAAGCCCACCACGCTCCTCCTCAAGCAGCTCCTGATGGAGCATCGCTCCATCCCCTTGTGTACCATGGGGATACACCTGAGGCACATCCTCAACCATGGCCGAGATTCCAACATCCACCAACCCACATGGATGCACCCGAAGTCAGACATTTTGAGGTACATCGGGTTTCTCAACTGAAGAAACAAGAGGGAAACCAGCTGTGGGTACCACTCGCTGCCGGTCAGTGGGAGCAGCCCTGGGTTGCACTCGCTTCCTCCCCCGACCTCGCTCCTTGTTCCCCAGAACATGACAACATGTTTCTGCTCCTGCAGACGGGGAACCTGAGGAGCAGGGTGGAGAGCACACACTGATTCTCCTGTAAATCAGAACTGTCCCGCACAGCTTCAAGGGGGAGGAAAAGTAAACGGAATTGTTTAATGCTGTCATTTCTCCAATGCTGCTGATTACTTGCAGACTCTGTCTGAAGCATCGTTTTGGCAGGTTTTGCTGTCTGGCTGCTCGCGTGCATCTCAAGGACTTACACCTCCCTTCTTTGCCCTTTCTGTCCCTGTGCCATTCACAGAAACAGGGGCTCTGCTTCTGAAAACATTCCTTCAGGCAGAGATGCTGCAAGAGCCCCAGCACCTGCAAGTCCTTGGCATGAGTGGTGCTCCTTGCGGCAGTCAGCCGGGGAAGGGCTCGCTAGTGATGGATAACCTCTTGCTGCTGGAGCTCGTCCACACCAGTGCGTATCCCAGGGAACGAGCTGCTCCCTGGCAAGCCACATTGATCCATTCTCCCGGATAAAATGAGAAGAAGGATGGGAATGAGGCCACTGACACCCCTCCCTGCCACGGGGCAGTCGGCCCTTCTCCTAAGTCATCACACAGTGCAAGGGCTCCAGCAGTGAGACTGTAGTGCAGAGCAGAGAGCCCGCCAAAGCACAGCATGGGCAGCCTGTGCCTTGTGTGAGCCTTGTCCTGCAAGCTGGAGGAGAAACCAGGAGCTGCCCACAGGCAGCTCAGCTTGCACGCTCCATCTCTGAATGTCAGGATAGTCCACGGAATGCTGCCATGGTGGAGGGCTGGCCACAGCCAAGACGGTTCCTTTCTGGCTACCCCAGCTCAGCACTGTGACAGTCCTCCAACACACTAACAGTTACAAATACATCAAGAAATCAGAACAGGTTATTGTTGATAACCGAAAGCTTTCATTTCCAAGTCAGCTATGACAAGAAAAACACGCAGGGACCAGGCTGGACACAGAGCCCAAGGCAGCACCAAAGCACTGCAGTGCCCATCACTTGGAGGAGAGCAGCGCTGCCAGCACAGCCCAGCGGTCCACATCCCTCATCCCTATCCCTGGTGCCAGCAGCTTCCCTCAGCTTCCAGCCTAAACCACCTGAGCTGCAAAGGGCAGCTACCGAGGTGCTGCAGCACATTCCCTAACAAACCCTCCTGCACAGGCACAGCACAGACACACGGCTCATTGAGGTCCTTCGTAGTTACATCCTTTCATCTTCCCAAAGCAGTTCCCCTCCTCCTGGATGGCGTCAGGGTTCCTGCAGCAGCATTGGAAAGTGTTTAAATATTTTATGAAGCTCATTCTGGCTGCGACAAGCCCGTTTTCATTCCTGAAGCCATCTAACCATTACCTGCTTGTTTGAGCTGCCCTACTTCAGCACTCTGAGTCTCCCCTCCCCTCTTCAGACTGCCTGCTTCTCAGCTTAAAAGAATGTGATTTTCAGACATCTTATTAAACTTGCTACATTTGCTGTAAGAATTCCATGACTATGGTGGTTCCTGGGCTTATCTGTGTACCGTCCACTGCTTTTATTTATTCCTTTAACAAGATAGAGCAGGAGGAACAGATCTCCCCTGCTTCAAGCAATGCCTTTGTCCAGGAATTTTCCTCTCGTGAGCAATTTCTGGTTCTTCCAAACCAGTTCCAGGTCTAGAGAGGTCGTTTTCTGATGTGCTGCTCTGGGTACTCCCAGCAGCTCTGCTGCCCCCACAGGAATCAAGCATCACCCGCACCCCTGCATCCCTGAGCAGCCCCATCAGTCAGGATAAGAAGCCATTAATAGCGATTCTGTTTTATCCTGCCATGGTTACAAACCACCAAAACTGAGGAGACAGGACAAAACCAGAAAGACACTGCAGATGACACCTTCGGCCCTTATTCTTTGTCATTCAGTCCTTTCGGGTTCTGAGCTCCCTTTGAGGAGCTGAGCAAAGTGCGCCTCAGATGCAGCTCTCTCTCCGCTGATGACAAAGGACATTGGATGGATTGGCTGGGGTGCACCTCCAGCATGTGCGACTCCAGTCTGAGAGGAGCAAACTAACCCCAAACTATCCAAAACTGGGAGAGTTTAAGGTCATTTCAAAGCTCTTCCTCTTTAACAAGTCACAGTTAGAAAAATACCCCTCAAAGGATGGGAACCTCCAAAACCAAGTCATTTATCACAGGCCTTCTCCATCCCAGCTCTCCCTGACCTCAAGGCGCTGACACAGCCACAGCACGTGTCCATCTCCTTCCCTGAAAACCCACTTCATTCAGGCAGAAAAGCAACAGCCTGATGACTTTCTCTGAACGCTCTTTGAAGGCTGCAAGGAACGAGCCCCTTTCACCTCTCATTGATGCTGCGGCAGGTCCATGCATGGGGATGGAGGATTCGTGTGCTGGCAGCAGTGTGGGCTCCTTTCTGAGACACTCAGGCCTTTAAAGACACCCAAGATGAACCCACCTTGGTTGCAGGGAGAGACCCACCCAACACCCGGGTCAAGGTTATGCAGAGTTATGGACACAACCCTTGGAAGGCAGAGACTCCAGCAGGCAATCGACAAACCACAGCCTGGAATGTGAATTAACAACCCTGGGCATGAAGGAAGGGTTAGGAACCAGAACACAGCGAGCATCTGGACGAGCCCTTCTGAATGCAAAGGAGTAACCAGAGGACAAAGCTAACAACACAGCACCATAACAGATCATAACACAAGGAAACATGCCCCACAGGAGCGGGATTGCAGCTAGCAGTGCCCCACTACCATTGGCTTTGAAGCCGAAAGTGAACAAAACTCCTTTCAAAGTATAAAAGAGAGAAATGGCAGCTTCTCTTCGATATATACATATAAATATGTATATCCTAGTGGAAGAACCAACTAGTGGAACAGAAGACATGTTCTTTGAAGGATTTTCAGGAATACATGATAGGCAAAGGCAAAGAACAATGTACGAGCTGCCCTTAGAAACTGCCCTGAAAAGGAAGGAAAGTGAGAAGAGACCCACTCCAGTGATCATGAGTCTTCATGGGTCCACTAATGGCAGTGCAATTACGTTAACTGCTTGCTGCAGATAATGGTATGGCTGTGGAGAGCCCTTCAGAATACTCCTAGAGGTATGTGAGGCTCTTATGCAGAGATGGGATTTCCAAGGAAAGAAGCCTGACAAATCCTGCTCTCAAGCACAGGTGGAGCATTGCAATAGCAGCAGGCTGTCACTGATAATGTCTGGGATCAATTATTAAAGGAAGAAAAGGACAAACTAACCAAAAGAGCATCAACAAACAGATCCCTGAACCATCTGGGTTCTACCAGAGGGGCTGAGCACTTCGAGGGCTCCTGAGCCACTCTGAGCTGAAGACACTCGCACCCGTCTCCCTTCAGCGTCCAGAGCTCTGATTTACAACCAAGAAAGCTTCATTAGCAAGAGCTTTCTTGCATTTACCCTCCAGCAACTGGAGAGTGCAGGGACATAGGAGGAAGCATTATCAGGATACTGATCTCATTTTCCAACTGGCTGACAAACAGTGCAGCGCCGGAGATCCCTTCCTCAGTCAGGTTGCAGTAAGTAAGGTTACAAACCCACTGTGGACTGTATCAGCCCTTGTCAGCGTTTTAAACTCAACCAACAGCTGAGGGGACTGTGTGATGAATCCCAGGGAGCTACAGAATCACACCATGGGCCATTGGCAGCACACGGCTTGAGATCTTGAAAGGTCTTTCCAGGTTAATGGTATCACCTGAAGAGCTCAAAAGCCCAACCCCTGCATGGAGGGGACCTGGAATTTGACATGTCATTTACACATGCTTAAGTGCAAACTGGCATCTGCACTAACAAACAATTGAGCTTCTGCTGCAGAAACAAGAGACAAAATTCTCACCCTACAGAAAGTTAAGGGAAATGCTTGGGAGAAATTCATGGAGATCAGAATTCCTTGGGAACATCAGGTTTCCATCCAGCAATAAAGCAGATGCTTTGTGACCTTCACCAGGCAGATAACGGACAAACAACCCATTATCAAAGATCCACCGCTTATTTCATTCCATTCCTATCACACCTCCCAGACCAAAGCAGCAAAACTCAAGCAAACAGCAATGACGCTGCAGGAGGGTCCCTGTGCCACCCTTCCCTGCCTGCCTGCTCTGCACAGCCGTGTTTAGATTCAGCTGTTACGAAACTGACTGTGAAATGCATCAAATGCATTAGAAGTAGAATTCACGCCTAAACACCGGGGAGATATGTTTTGAATTACAAATACCAGATTAGCCTGAAAGCGAAGCGAAAGCTCCTGCATTTCCAATCACTGCAGAAAACATATTGAACTCTGCAGAGATCAGAAGGATCCAGTGTCAGAGGTCGATGACAAATGCCGGGGGAGAAATCAGTTCAAGGGGGCCTGACTCCTGTTACAACCATGACTCCAGGTTCAGCTTTACTGAGCCAAAACACTGCAGAACACGGTTTTAATCTGAAGTATTAATTGGCAATCAGATGCATCAATTCTGTCTGCAAATGGCTTATCCTCCAGCCTGCCTGGTGGTCCCACTGGGCACATGGATGTGCTCTCTCACCCTCCCTGCAGTGATGGCTCTTATTGCCCTCACCAGCTCTTTTCTCTCCCTTATTTCTGCCAGTCCCTCTGGCCAGGAGCTGACACAGGCAGGTCTGACACGCACAGAGCAGTGTTGGACACCCGATGGCCTGTGCTTGGGGGCAGAGGCTACCCATGGGAGGCAGTGGGATGAGGGGTTAGGAAGACGACAGCGCCTGGTCCACGAACAAGGATGGGGAGAGCAGCAGGCCACCCCGAGGGGAAGAGCTCAGAAGGAAGCCCAAAAGGGAGGAGACATGGCTTGGCACATCCCAAGTCCCCAAAAACCTGCCTGCAGCTAAGCCTCATCCTAGACACTGCAGCTGGAGAAGGGGTGTCATATAGCCTTGGTGGGGCAGGGGCTGCCTGCTCTGGGGCTGCGACATCCATCTCCCATCCCACCTCTGGGACACATCCCACCAATGGGACCAGGCTCAGCAGACAGAAGCACCAGACCCAGCACGGGGCACAGAGGTATCACCAAAGCTGTGTCAATACTCACTCCCCAGCCCCGAGTTGCTCCTGCCCCTTCCTGCCACCCGCTCCCTCTCTCAGGGTCTCGTGCTGGAGACGGCTGCAAGTGATGGGTAATGAAATACAGAGCTTCTGTTTGGTGCCTTCCCTCTCCCTGTGTGCCCTGAAAACCTCAGCTCCCAGCGCTGAGCATCAAACGAGATGATCAAACGCTCCAACAGCTGGGGTTTAATTCCCTGTTGCTCCAGCTCCTGCGCACGCTCAGAAGCCTGTTTTCCTTCCCCCCATCTCTGCAGTAGAAGCAACGGGAGTTTGTGGCACAGGAGGAGCAGGCTGGGGCCTGAGCAGCAGCGTGAGGGGCTCGGAGATCGATCCGGTATGAAACATTCCTCTCAGTTTAACATCTTCTCCAGAGCTGGATGGGTGAGCAGCATGGGCAGGCTGGCCCCATGCAGTGGATGGATGGAGATGCTCATGGGCCCTGGCTCTCAGCTCATCGTCCTGAGGAGGGTGTCTGCTTGCAGGGGAGAGAAGAAAACCCAAGGGCTCCCCAGGAGCCCTGCTGGAGTGTGGCTTCCCAAGAGGTGAAGCCACAGGAGACATGCACAAGGCAAGGGACAGGATCAGACAGCTTGTAGGGTTTTGCAGTGAGTACTGCAGCAACCTCCTGGAAACCAACCTTGATGCTCAGACCACTGTTTTGGTCCTGAAACAGATGTAGGGGCACCTCGCTCCACAGTTAGATCTGCCAACCCCTGTCTTTGGCGTTGTGAGAGGACGATGTTCAGACATGGCAGGGGGTGAAAGCCCTAGAGAGGAGGCACACGGGGAGCAAACAGGAACCTCACCGGCTTGAGGTCCACTTACTTTGTTCTCAGGGACAGGATTTCCAAGGGCTCTCCCCCTTCAGAGGGAGAGCCTGAGAGACAAGGGACCCCAAAATGAAGAGTTCACAGGAAAACAGCCCTGGGAAGGCTGCACCACTTTGTGTCATCGTTCTCAAGAGCTTGGCCTGGCGGGATGGGGCTCAGTGGGTATCTCAGTGATTAGGAGCATCACATTATCTTCCGCAGCACACAACAAATAACGCTAATGGTGGGGATAATGTCAAGCAGAATTACATTGGGTTTTAAACAGCGCTGATAGCACATGTTAAGCAGACATGCAATTAGCACTGTGGTGCCTTGATAATATTAATAATGTAGCTAATTATACCGATATAAATAGCAAGATTAATTGTCACAAAACATCAGCATCAGGCTCTGAAAGACATCCCCAAACCCTGCGTCGTGCTCGGGCACCGGGGCTGTCACAGAGAGCAGCGGAACATTCTGGGGGTCTGATCTACCCCTCAGTGAGGCTCCTTCCTGCCTGGGATGGCAGCAGCTCCCCAGGGCTCCACACAAGGTGTGGAGACTGAACCTCTCCTCTGCACCTGTCTCCTGCCTCCTGGCTGCTGTGTTCGGTGACACAGCTGCAGGGAGTGCAGCCACACCATCAAGGTGGTCTGAAGGGGGACCAGCCCCGTGCGATGCCTCTCCTCCCCGCCTCTCCTTGCAGAAGAGCAGATTTGTATGGAAGGACTAGGATGAGCTGGAGAGAAGGGGCACTGCTGTAAAGCCCATGGAGCTGCTGTGTCAAAAACATCCTCCTACGCTCCGTTTGTGTGGGACTCGCCTGCACGGAGCAAACTTTCCCACCTCTCTGGCAGCAGCACGTGAAAGCCTCGGGCTTCTTGGAAGCAGAGACAGAGGCCAGCCAGCTGCCGGGACAGGGCTTATCTTGGCTGATTTGTTGCTTATGTAAAGGCACGGTGAGACAGTGAAAACCAGAGCTGGAGATGCTGAGATAGAGGCACAGCAGTCAGTACAAACTGAGCCTCGGGGGGCAAACGCACTGACTTCAGCAGGGCTACACTGCAAGAAGACTTTAACCCGTTGTGCAGATGTGAGCACCAGAGTCCCATCCCTTCTCCCTTTTTCCTTTGCTGCTGTTTTGCTGCTGTAAAAGCAAACAAAATGCCTAAACCCACCAAAAAGTTACCAAAACCATCATGAAGCAATAGGACAGATGGCACTTTTCAGGTTCCTTCTGCAGTCAGGGCCTTAGCGCTGATTGGGAACCCTGCCTTTTCCCATGCAGCCTTTGGGCTGCCATGGTGGATGGCACCAGAGAAGCTCAGGGGACGTTGCATTAAAAAGCTGGTGCACCCCTGGGCAACCCCGCAAGAGTCACCACAGGCGGCAGAGCACCTTCTCTTCTGCTTATCCACAGATCTCGGCACTGGCCCCACACATGCTCTGACATCTGATGTCAACAGGCACCAGGGAAAGAATCCAAGCAGGTTTTCCTTCCTGCAGAAACCAGCCCTGGCCCTGGCCAGCCACCCCCCCAGCTTGTGCTGCCCAAGAGATGGGGACACGGATGCCCCAGAGCACCTGAAACCAGCGCACTGACCAGGCTGCATACAGAGACCATGCGCTCAGCCTTGCCCTCAGCCAGCCCTGTGGATCTCTCCATGGATCTCAGACTGCCCAGAGAAGTTGTGGCTGCCTCATCCCTGGCAGTGCTCAAGGCCAGGTTGGACACAGGGGCTTGGAGCAAGCTGCTCTATGGAAGGTGTCCCTGCCCGTGGCAGGGGCTAGAACTGGATGAGCTTTAAGGTCCCTTCAACACAAACTGCTGTGTGGTTCTATAAACGCAGACCCCATGGCAGTCAGCTCACCCCGAGCTCCCACCCCACTCCACACTGTCAAAAGGACTCGGGTGACATCCCACTTCGAGGGGAAAGGCCAAAACCCACCAAAGACAGACTTCAAACATTCCATCTGGAAAAGGCGGAGGGGAAGGACCACCGGGGCCTTCAGGCCACGAACAGGGATAACTGCTCGTGCCAAAACCTGCATCAGCTGCCTTGAACTTGGCTAGAACTGCACTGGTGAAGTGTAGAGCTCCCGACAGCCCTTGTTCCCTCCTCGAGAAAAACCTGTCAGCTTCTGATAATGAGGAAAGGAAATATTCCCTTTCCTTCTCCTCCCTCAAAGGGAAAGCCACAAAATCTCAGCTATTCCCATGGAAAACTCGAGGGATCAGTGCTCCCAGTCAAGGTTGACGCTGGGAGGACCTGCACAGCACCCAGCACTGCGTGGGAGCAGAGATCCAAGCACAGGGACCTGGGCAGCAATCTCCAGGCACATCACTTCAGACATTGCAGAGCTGACGGGTTGGGAAAACAGCACCAAGCCCATGGGACACAGCATCAAGTGAGACCAGTCTCTGTAAAGCAGGGGAGCTCATCCACAGAAGAGGCACACAGATCTATTTTACCCGCAGTCATAACTTGTGCTCACCTCTGCCTTCCTCCAGCCCTGCTCTCCGGTACAACCACATCACTGGCAAAACATGGGAACAAAACCAGCCCAGAACTTGCAGAGCCCGCAGCACATTTCAGCCTTTACACTGGAAATGCCACCCTGAAGAGCTGTGATTTGGTGAAGCAATTGGAAACACCAGCTCACAGAGGAAAGCAGCAGCATCAGCAACTCACCCAGCAGCACATGCTGCTGCAGACTGCATCCTGGAGAGGGAAATGCTTTTGTAGGGAGACAAATGCCTCCTGCATGATAGATGGCTGTAACAGAGCTACCGGCAGCAAGGCAGAGCCTGCAAATACAGCTGCTGAAGTGGTGCAACATGGACGAGTGTCAACCGAGGAGCAGGTGAGCATCTGGAATCACCACAGACCGAACCCCTGGGCCTGGGCCTGCAGTGGGGCTGACACAACACATCAACACCAAGAGCTTAAACCCTCTCCCCAAGCACATGGTTTTCCAGCATGGATTGAGCGATGCCTTCAGCAGATGGCTTCTCACTTGGGAGAGCCGCTCAAACACGCGGGGCTGGGAGCTGCTGCAGTGCCCATGGGTGCAGGCATCGATGGATATGGGAGCAAGCATCAGCAGGCATGGGAACAAGCACTGATGGATATGGGAGCGAGCATCAGTGAGCACAGGAATGAGCATCGATTGATACGGGAGTGAGCACCAGTGGGCACAGAAATGAGCATTGATGTATATGGGAGTGAGCACCAGTGGGCAGCAGCCCCAGGATGAGGAACCAGTGGCTGCCAAGCGGCAGTGTTCAGTCTCGGTGAGTCAGAACCTGAGGGAGCCACGAGACTGGCTGGAAAATCCCAAGAGCTTCAGAAAACCAACACACAGCTCATGGGCTCTCCTGCGCCCCCGGGTTCTCGCTGCCAGCTCTCGGAGTGGGTCTGAGTCAGCTCTGAGCCTCCCTGCAGAGTCTCAGTAACACACAAACCAGCCCTGGGAGGCTGCGTCTGACATGGAGCTGAGGCTCTCGCATCCCCTCCCCTTGCCAATGGTGGGCTTCCCAAAACCCCCAGGTAACTGGGATAAGCACTTGCACCGGTGGCACTGTCTGCCCCAGTCATGGTCCCACTGGGGACCAGGATGGCCGGAGCTTCACCTGGCTTTGGTGGGAAGCACGGGAGCAACGCAGGGAGCTGCTGCAGAGCATCCCGGCTTCCCTGGTCTTGGGCTTGCTCCCAGACCATGATGGGCATGGAGAGGGGGGTGAAGCAAGCCCAGAAGCTCCCACGGTAGCTCCTGGAGGAAGGTCAGCAGCAGAGAGAGGACTTGGGAGGACTCTGCACATGGGAGGAATACGGGGAGCTTGCACACCCAGCAAAATCACAGCCTCTCCTCTCCCACTCTTCGCCACCAGAATGGGAGTGCAGGATCCCATCAAGGCCCTTGCTGAGGCAGCTCCCGTGTTACCATTGTGAAACCCTGGCCAGCCCCGGCCCCTCGTCCCCAGCAGCCCCTTCCTGCACATTCACCGATGGGTCAAAAGACCCTTTCAGAATTTAGCAGTGTCAAGGCACAGAAATAAACCCATCACATTGATCTTCCTGGCAGAGCCCTCCACAAAGAGGGTTACTCGGAAAACCTTTATCTCGTTTTCTTTTCTTTCTCTTGATTTTCTTCCTGGTCCCCTCATCATTCTTTGGAAGCTAATCTTTGCTAAATGGGAACTTTTTGTTCCCTCTGACACTGCTAATGTATGTGTTGGCAAGCTCGGCTGCAAGCATACGTCTTCTGTAAGAGGCCTTGTCATGGGCTCTGAATCCAGCCCAATTAACACTGCATTTCTGTTTTTCCATTGCAGCGGTTTGGAAAGCCGATCCTGAGCACTACATAAGCTCACTAACAGATACCGCTATAGGTGTGTGGGGCCTTCTTGCTTACCCAAGAAGAATTATCCAAGGTTAAACAAAGCTCAGCTGTGGATAATGTGAAAGATAAACTCCCTGGTCGGGCATGACTTGGGTTTAAATTCTTTCCAAGCCATTCCTTTCACTACCCTTTATCCTGCAGCAGTTGGATGCTGACAGGCGGTCCCCTGCGGGAGCATGCTGAGCTGGGCTGCACACAGACCTCTGGATCTGGACAGGAACGTGCTGGCCGTGGAGGATTCTGATTCATCCCAGCCCTGTCCCATTTTAGACAGAAAAGAAGGACAAGTTTTGCACTGGGAATAGCACCGCATCCAATAGTACCGCGTCCCTCTGAGCACCATGCATGGTCTGTCACAGCATCAGCCACACAGAGAGGTCATGGCATGCTGCTGTGCACTCGCCCTGCCCTCGGCCCCAGCGGTGAGCAGAGGAACTGAGGGAGAAGGTTCCTGTGCTTCCATAAATAAAGCTTCAAAGCAGGTCCAAGCCTTGCATCCCACGGGAATGCTCAGCATGAGCTCCGTCTGTCACTGCACTGAGAGCTCAGGCTCTGCCCCCCATTTGTAACCCAGTGCTGCCGAGCAGAGAGATTGACCTGCTCCCTCCAGCACCAACAACAGAGCAGCCTCTGGGCAGGGGGATGGACCTGCTCCTTCCAACACCAACAGTGAAGCTACTGGGTTTTCTGTGCAGGGAAGAAACAAAGCCAAAGAGCCACAGCATCCCTGGGGGAGAAGGAACAGCTACATCCTGACACATCTTCCTTCTCCTCAGCAATACATGGCTAAAACTGTTACAGCTTCCTCAGCTCTACCCTCATCACTGCCAATAAACTCCTTTGTCCCTTAATTATACACAGAGACTCTGCATCTCCTTGAGGCAAACTCGGACAGGGATAGGACCCAGAAGTTGTTTTGAAAGGGTCCATTGCTGATGCAAATGGACTCAGGGGCTAAGGACACGGATTTGTTCATAAATGCCCAGAAACTGCAGCCCTGCTCCCTGAGACGTGTCCTCCACCAGCAGAGATGTTCATCTCCCAGAGCAGCACATGCTGGTAAAGAAGAGAAAGATCAGAATGCAGGTGGCTCTAGGCCTGGATCACAACTGCACTGCTCTGGGCAGGATATCACGCTATGTTTTGAGAAACAAGGGCATATTCACATGAAAACCCCACATTATCCTGCTGCCAGGCTGGCCAAGCCCCACGGTAACACAGCTCTGCAGCAAAGCATCCTCCTGCTCCCCTCCAGCCCTTCCAGCTTGGAGTAAAGGGATGGGGGAAAAGCACCCCAGCCTGGCCCATGCCACTGGGGTCAAGGGAGGCTGATGAAAGCCCACTCCTACCCTCATGCTGCCAAGTGCCTTCCAAAGGGGATGGGGGGAAGATGGGTGGGAAAAGGAGTGGATCCCACATCAGCTTTCAGCCTCCTTTCCCAAGACTCTGGTCTGATACGAAAGCGGCTTTGTCCATGCTGCTGTATTGAAACCACGCGGCTTCCTTTGTGGGGACACCACCGAGCGCAGAGGAGCTGCTTTCATCTGTAATTTATGAGATGATTTATCCCATGATGTGCTCAATGAGTGCAACACCTCACCGGGGGCTGCTGTTACCAGCGGGCTCCAGGACTCGCTCAAACCCTGCAGGTAAGGATGAAACACGGAAATGAGAGCTGCAAAGCAGCAGGGGGATGAGAGGAAGGCAGCCTCAACATGCCAAAATGGGACACCTCAACAGCTTGTTGGAAGGACTGGCCCAGGGGGAGATTTGGGCTCCCAAGTAAGAATTGAGCCCACTGTTCCCCAAGCATGTGTATCCTCCAGCAAATACCTCCTGGGAAGCACAGAGATGCTCCAACTGAAATCCCTCTCGGCAAGTGGTACAAGTTCAGCATATTGAAACCCCATGCTCAGAGGTGTGATCCAAAGGCATTCTCCACCTTGTGCTCCACCAGAGCAGTGATCAACCATCTCCCCACACATCAGGACCCACGGGAGAGCTGAGCCAGCCCCGCCGTGAGCAGAAACAACCATTTTTAGTTCCATCACCCACCAGCCCACATGTCCGCTTCCCAAACGGGGGGTCAGAGCCCCAGGCTTTGGCCTCCGCCCTCCCTCCCTTTCAAGCCTCCAGTCTCAGCCCACTCCCATAGCCACAGTGGCATCACTGCGCTCATGCATCACCTTCATTAACCCTGCCTGGGTTATGTACAAGCCACCTCAGCACCTGTCCGGTCAGAGCCCCGCGAATCCTCACACCTGGACTCGGATCAAAGTGAAAGGGGAAAAGGGGAAGATGGATTAAGCTCTGGAGCTGAGCGAGCACTGTGTTTGCTCATGTGGGCTCGGGAGTCTGCTTTCTTCAGAGGGTTTTTTTTGCCAGCCCAGCTGGTGTCATCCGCCAGTACCCAGAGAGCAGCAAACAGATTGCAGGAGGATGCTGAGCCTCTCGCTGCACTTGCTGCTAATAATAAATAAATAAATAAATGGGATAGATCAAAGATGTGAAAAAACCTTCTGGTAATTTTCTTTCCCCTCTGTTTCCCAACTGGTCCCTAACATATTTCCTGCTGGGACTGACAAGGAACACTGTCAAACTAAAATCACAGTTTTAAGAATCAAGTAGCATTAGATTAAGTGGAAAGGGACGATGCAGAAGGGTTTGAGCTAATCCCACACAGGACTCCCAGTGGAGGAGCACTGCAGCAGCATGGGTGCCAAGGGCATCCCTGACAAGGACAAGGCCCTGGGACCGGCCTGGGGCTGTGCCACCCTCTTTCAGCTTCCTCCCAACCCTAAACTTTAACATGAATGCTCCTCAAGTGGACACACAACCCCTGTGCATCCCCTGTTACAGCTGCTGGCTGGGAATGCCCATCGGACACGATGATGGCCCCAGCACCGGAGAGACGCATCCTGCCCGGCCATGCTAGAGCGGCACTGTGGCTCTGCGCTGCATCCTGACCATGGCAGCTTGGGAGCAGACCCTCTATGTGCAGCGTGGGAGACGTGTCTAAGGAAAGCCAAAACAAGAGGTGAAGACTGAGAAATAAATAACCAGCCCTTTGTCACCAATGGAAGCATCAGCCCAAGGGACAGACAACGGGATTCTTGTGAGCACTGCTCCGGTCCCAAGCAACCAATGCACATTTGCATTAACATGGGTCCCACAGGCTCCCAGCAGCGCTCTTGTGCACACCCTAATGGGGAGGATAAGGATATTCCTGATGGGATGTGCTGCTCAGAGGCCCCAGGAGACCAGGCAGCCAAACCTTGGTCATGGCTTGCCTGCATCTCGCAGCTCTCAGAGCCTCCACACACAGAGGGGGTGTCTCCAGAGCTGACAGAGTTGTCCAAGGAAAGGTATTTCTTGCAGCAGGTCTTGATCTCACTGATGGTAGCATCAGCAGAGCTTGGGAAGAGGCCACTGCCCAGGGCACAGTTCCAGCGGCACTCAAGGAGTCAGGAAGGACAAATGCCTTCTCTAGAAGCAGAACCCATGGCCCAGCAACTGCAGCAACAGCAGCTGTGCCTCCTTCACCAGCCCTGCCTCTGGAGAACATCACCCATCACAGTCCCCATGGCAGCGCTGGAGAGCATCCGGGAGGAGAATGCCATGAAACCCATCACACATTTCCTGCCACCCATCTCTGCCTCTCAGGCACATAAAGAACCTTCTGCATCTGTCCTCACCTTGCACACTCAAAACAAGACCAGCACGTTCACATTCCAGTGCTCCTAAGCTGCGTAGCCCCAGCCCAGGCTCCTTTCCCCACCACACTGAGCACCTTTCCATCTCCAGCCTGCCTGGGTGGCTGCCAAGGCTCCATGTACAAGGAGGCTCCGGTCAAAAGGCGTTTCTGTCGGGAGCTGTGTGTGCCTGGGAAGAAATTCAGGCTTAAACTCTCATGGCTCTAGTGAATGATTCGTCTCATAAACCACCAGCATTCCCCAGGCATCACCATGGGGGTCACTGCTCCCCGAGACCCTCACCCAGTTTTACGCCTGCAGAACCATCAGAGAATATCCAGCTTTAAAGAACCCTTGCACCCAATAAACCCACAGACCTCCACCCAACGTCAGTAACAAACGGCTCCCCACAGGAGCTGTCGGGAAGGACACCATCCGAAGCAGTACTGAAGTACCCAGGGTAAGTTGTTTTGAGACAAACCGTCACAAATGCGCTTCAGAAAGAGGCTTCCCATTCCGTTAGCTGCAGACCCGCTACCCTCGAGCCACTGTTCTTGGAAAGGGCTCCTTCTCTGCTGCACGGGAAGACCTTCAGGAGGACACAATTCCCTCCCTAGGAGGCCACAGAGGGGCTTTTTTGTAACGTTTTGCCTTTTTTAAACGTTTTACATCATCGGCAGGGTTTTTATGGATCTCCCTGCCACAAGCATGAGCTGATTGCCAGGCCACGGAGCTGCCGAGGGTGGATCCATCAGGCCCTTTCACCTCGTGACCTGGATTTTCCAATCACCATAAAAATAAACAAAGCCAAAGAGCACGAGCTGGAAGACAACCCCTGCACGTTTCCCCTTGGACGCCGGATGTCTGCTTCCCAAAAGCCCTTTCGGGAATCAAGGGAGGGATCTGGGTTTATTGCCTTGGTACATCCTGCACAACACACACCGTTCTGCGTATTATTTGTCTGAGCTCAGCCCATAGTCCGGAGGTGCGTACGAGGGCTGGGAGGGGCCAGCAGCTTCCCTGCTCCATCAGCAGCCCCATGGGGACCCAGCTGCTCATCACACTGACTCTGGAAGCTGGAAGACCCAAACCCCGGCCCCTCACAACCAGATGGGCTTTGGCAGAGGCAGCACCAAGAACCCCCTCCCTGCTTGGCGGCCGCTGGCCAAGGCGCAGCCGCGTGAGCTTTCTCCATCACATGCTTCCCGTCCCTGCAGGGTGGGATACTGGCTATGGAGGATGAGAGGGGTGCCAGGCGGGATCACAGCCCAAAGCCGCTCCCAGACAGTTCCTGTGCTCCCAGGCAGCTGTGCCCCAACCAACACCAAAAGGGCTGCACTGGGACGAGGCAGCAGGATGCAGCGGGATAAGCTTCCACAGGTGGGAAAAGTACCCCATGGAGGACCATGCCAGCCACCTGCAGCTCCATCCTGGTCTTGGCTGCTCTGGTCTCTCCCTGCCGGGATCTGTCTCTAGAGCTCATGCCGTGAAGCACTGCTTGTACAAGGGTGACGGGATTAGAGCCACGTGGAGCAGCTTGCAGATGACAACACTAGAGATCCCCCGCAGGGGCAGGTTCCCACTAAAGCAAAACACATTCCCAAATCAACTGAACAGAAGGAAGGGAACTGCAGGAGCAGAAGAGACGCCTGATCTGCACCTTAGAGAGGGAGATGACCGGAAATCTCTGTTTTTCACACCTCAGACTGTTTGGTTCCACACAGCAAAGACGAGGACACTGATTTGCGCCCCAAAACCAGCACATCAGCTCCCCAGCTCAGACATGCCAAGAACCCAACAGAAGCTCGAACCCTCCTGTGCACAGCCAGAGCCCCATCACAAGAGAAAGGCAGGTCAGGAGAACTATCACCTGTGAGGACAGGGCTCTGCAGATGCTGCAGATACGGCTCCCATGGACCACCCAGCTCCCAGGGATTATTCGAGGTGCAAGAACTCGTTCATCTGGAAGCAGCTCAGGAGGTTTTGGGGACACACCTCTGCTTTCCTCACCACAAACATACCTGTTTCCAGATAAAGATCAAAGCAAGGTGGGCTGATTTACCAGCCACACAGGGAATTATTTAGGCTGGAAAAGAGCTTTAAGGTCAAGGGCATGGTCACAGCACCCATGAGGAGCCGGAGCCTGCCAGCTCTGTGGGATGCACTCCGCTTCACAGCAGATAATGTGCCCCTTCCAGCAGCAGGATGGCCTCCCCAGAGCCAGCACGCTGAGAAGAGATCCCAAAGCAGGAGCTGGGACACACCAGTGGGAAGAGCAGCGCAGGTCACCCCACGCAACCGTCATCATGAGGCCCAAAGATCCACTTCTACTCCCAATCCAGGAGGAATTTTGTCAGCCGAGGTGCTGCTATTGTACATGGATTTCTATAAAAGGGCACATTAAACCACACAGAGAGGATGATTTGATGATTCTATGACATTCAAAGTGGGGTTTTTAAAAAGCTTGTCATCTGTCATGGTAAAATCACTTAATGACACCTGTAAGCCTATTTAAGGGTCTAATGTGATAATAATAGCAATATTCAGCATCTCGGAGCATGACTTTGAGCCTGCTAACGAATTCAGATGATGCTAGCCCCGGTGCATGCAACCAGCCCTCCAAATTACTTGGAGATACTGAACTGCTGCTCTCGTTTTCCAGGCGAGAGTACGCGCCACGAATAGCTGCAAGCTCAGGGAGCACAATTAACCGAGCTATGCTAATTCACACTCCTGAATATTCATTGTGCCCATCATGCCAGATACCCAGAATATTAAACGACAGCTACTCGGGGCAGGAATATTTATCCTGTGGCAAAGAGGCTGCCTGGGAGAGTGCAGGCTTTGGGCGCCGGCAGCACAGGGATGCAGGACACGTGTCCAGAGCCCTCTCCCCTTCCCAGCAAGGCTGCCCACGATAGCTGGACTTTGTAGAACCACAATGTCACAGCTTGGTTTGGGTTGAAGGGACCTTAAATCTCATTCAGTTCCAACCCCTGCACGGGCAGGGACACCTTCCACTGGAGCAGGGTGCTCCAAGCCCCTGCGTCCAACCTGGCCTTGAGCACTGCCAGGGATGGGGCAGCCACAGCTTCTCTGGGCACCCTGTGCCAGCGCCTCAGCACCCTCACAGGGAAGAGCTTCTGCCTAAAAGCTCATCTCAGTCTCCCCTCTGGCAGGTTAAAGCCATTCCCTCTTGTCCTGTCCCTACAGGCCCCTGTCCAAAACCCCTCTCCAGGTTTCCTGCAGCCCCTTTAGGCACTGGAGCTGCTCTAAGGTCTCCCCTTCAGGAGCCTTCTCTTCTCCAGGCTGCCCCAGCCCAGCTCTCTCAGCCTGGCTCCAGCCCTCGCAGTCTCCCCGTGGCTCTATGTAGCTCTTGTGCAGGGCCCCCCAAGCCGGGCACTGGACTGCAGGTATTTATTTAAATACATAAAACCAATATAATCCTTTATCTGGTTTTATTCATTAAAAAGTCTGTTCACAGAGAACCAGGAGACCTGGAGTTCAGCTCATGCCCTCAGCGAGACCACGGAACAGAAGCCCCGCAAAGGAAACAGCTTGCAGTTGTTTCAGGAAACGCAAGTATCTGTTCTGCAGTGGAAACTGTGTGCCAGGGTGAGTTTTCCGTCTCAGAGAGAACTGACGCTGCAGAGAAGCAGCAGGAGCACATAGAGAGAAGAATCAGGAGTAAATGGGAATTCAGAAGCTGCAAAAGATCGCAGAGATCTGGGGCACCCAGAGAGACGCTCTGAAGCAAACTACACCACAAAAGCAGCTGCATTGCTAACAAGCCTGTTTACAGACAGAGGGAAAACCCTCTGTTAAACCACACGACGTGGGGTGATGAGAACAAAGCTCAGGTTTGATGGAAACACAAACTGGCTTGAAGAACTGCGGGGCCACAGCTCAAGGCCTGGCATGTGTTTGTTTATGCTGGAAAGCAGCGTTGAGACTCAGATTTTCCCCCTTCTCCAGAAATAGCACTGAAAACTCGACTGCTAAACCCATCCCTCACGCAGGAGCCGTGTGAGGGACACCCCAGCTGCAGAGGAGCCCAGTAAAAGCCACAGCAGGGCTCTGCGGATGTTCAAGACCTCATCTCCTGCAGCGCTCAAAGGTGTTACTGCAGGGCTGCAGCACCCAGCACCCAACGGTCGTGCAAAGCAGCACTCGGAGTGAGAGTCATCAGCACAACCAACAGGTAGCATCTCCCAAACCCAATACCTGACTGAGGCCACTAGACCTCTGCCCAGGAGACTGAGGCACCAGCACCAGCACCCAGAGCCCAGTGGGATACATGCTGCTGACCAATGGTCTCCTCCTTATTCTCATGTCTCCCTTCTCCTGAAGCCCAGGGACAGATCACCTTCCGAGGAAGTGAGAGCCAGAGACTGCTTTCTTCTCATCATTCATTTTCTTGACACCCTATAAGACCCAAGGCCTAGCACACAAGCAAAAAAACCTTCACAAAGGGCCATGAGCCCAGCTTCTTGCTGCAGGGAGGAAGCTCCTTCCCTCACAATGCACGAAGCTCTTCCACCAACCCCTTTGAGCAGGACACCATAGACCTCCAGTGCCTGCATGTCCCTTCCCATCCTGCCCATTGTGGACTTCCAGTGCCTGCATCTCCCTTCTCATCCTGCCCATTGTGGACTTCCAGTGCCTGCATCTCCCTTCCCATCCTGCCATCCTGCCCCATGCTTCCCATGCCTCCTGCCTCCAGCGCTGGCAGGAGGCACAGGCAGCACCTCTACACGTATTATTCCCACGCAGCTAAATCACTGCATAAGAGTCAAGCATTGGCTCAGAGTTAAACAAGGGCTGAACCCCAGCGCCCAGGAGCTGCTGCACTCATGATCTGACGTGCTCATGAATTTTTCATTTTTAATTTGCCGGTGCAACAACTTCTTCCAAAACCACCTCCCCATCCCCCCGTGGAACCCGGGCACGTTCTTGCGCCTGGTTCACCCCGAAGAAAAGCTCTCAGAGTGGAAACGCTGCATTTCCAGCCCTGCTTATCTACCGGGTCATGGAAACCGCAGCGTTTGGAGGGGGGCTGCAGTAAAGGAAGGTGGCACCACTCTTCTGAAGTAATTTCAAAATGACTCCATCTATTTACCATCTCGCCTCTTCCAGAACAGACCCAGTTCCGGGCAAAGGCTGGAGATGAATCCTTCAGCCTTATTCCAACCACCGTGTTGCTGAGCCATTTCTGCACAGCTTTGCACTTTCATTTTTCAGCTCAAGCTGCTCTGGAGATAGTAACAACGAAAGCACCCTGGATGTGAACGTGGCATCAGAAAAAGCAAGAGATGCACCTCACCAGTGTGGGGCTCAGGTTGATGTCTCACAAGCCACAATAGTGCAGTTTGATAATCAAGATAAAAACCCGAACCCTCCCCTAATAGCAGGTTTCTGGGTGGGAATCTGGTGCCCTGGGCTCGTGCAGATATGATGGACCTTCCAGGACCTTTCAGCTTCCCAGTGAGGGGTCCTGCACCGGTTGCAATCTCAGCACCCACCCTGCAGCAATGACCGGCGCCCACCACACAGCACACAAAAGGCATCCATGACCTGCCAGAAGGGTCCTGGCAGGGGACCAGCAGCCTTTATCTGCAGCAGGGATGAAGCAAGATGTTCTTTCACTCATGCTCAATGATGTCAGGTAAGTGCTGGCTGCTCTGAAGGTGCCTGGTTACC
The DNA here is from genome assembly GCA_028858755.1 of Ara ararauna. Taxonomy (NCBI): domain Eukaryota; kingdom Metazoa; phylum Chordata; class Aves; order Psittaciformes; family Psittacidae; genus Ara; species Ara ararauna. Next base: position 671,583 of record CM054396.1, read on the forward strand.
ACTACAAACAGAACAATGGGGAGGATAACGCTGGGCTGCGGACCCTGTTTTGGGGCACAGGTCCCCCCTGCTCAGAGAGATCATGTAACCAGTCACCAGGGGACAAACTCGATCTGTAATAACCATAAAAACACAGTGTATTCCCCCACCACACACTCTCTACCTGGCTTAGGAGAAAAGTAGGTGCTGGAAAGCCTCAGGAGCTTGCTGGGGAGTGGAGATGATGCCTGGGCTCGTGCATAAAATGCAGAAGAGGCTGCTGAGGAGTCTGGCAAGGGAAGTGGGGGCTCTGCCTGTCCCAGGACACCCATTGATTGCCGGAGCTGTGCTGCAGCTGGCTCGCAGCCTTGTGCCTGCAGCAACACATGGTGCGGGCACCTGGCTCTCTGGCACAGCCACAAGTGATAAACTCACCTGCACCGGCCCCGCAGCTGCCACGGGGAGCCTGAACTCAGCCAGGGCTGCACCAGGGGAACTCACAGCCCCTCTGCGGCGCCTCTGGAACTGCAGCACCTGCAGGCGACCAGGGGCCACCCCACCAGTGTCCCCAGAGCCATGGCAGAGTCCTGGCTCCCACCACCATGAGCCTGGGCAGGGGCGAGCTCAGGTGGAATCACATCCCCTCCTCGAGTGGGTCCAGAGGGAAGCACAGACGCATGTCTGGCTGCTACAGAGCAGCCAGAGCCTCTGTACCGCTGCTGGTGCAGCCCTGCGCCGCATGTAGGAGTCACAGAAGCTGCAGTTGTAACCCCGGCTCTCAGCTAACCCTTCTCTGCGTGGGGAAATGCGTACAGATACGTCTGGAAAGTCAGTTTAGCCCCATGGCAGCAGCACGGTACATTACAAATTAAGCAGCAATCTCAGTGACTCACACAGTGCAAGTGAGAACCCGTTCACGAGTCCCAGGGTGAAGAAGTCCTACACTGCAGCACGAAGGGAGGGCTTTTCCTCACCTTTCTATCCCTCCACTCTCTCCAGAGCCTTGCAGTAACTACCAGCTTCCTGCATGTCTGGCACGGGGAGCTCTGGGTTTTCCCTGAATCCCGAGTCCCACTCACACAAACCCGCTGGCGGCAACGTCACAGACACCGGGCTTTCCACTCAGCTTATTGCTCTTCCTTCAGCAAAAAGTGGATGTAAGTGTTGCAAAACACATCTTTCTCTTCTTTTTCTGTCATTTCCAACCTGTCAATCAACAGAAGCCTCCGCAACAGCAAACGAAAAGCCTCCTCTGAGCTGGCCCTTATCCTGTTCCCGCAAAGGGAATGGAGCAGATGGAGAAGCAGAGAGCAGCGAGTCATTAAGGCAAAGAGCTCTCTCTGGAAACCGCCCCCACCGCAAGTCCTCGATGGAGGAGATGGTCCCAGCTCTTCTTGCTGCCATCTCCCCCTCACAGGCCATCCCTGCTGTGTTCCTGGTGCCTGGCATAGCGAAGGCAGGGCCGGGGCAGTGCTCAGAGAGCTCCGAGCTTCCAGCATCTGCATTTACAACCGCAGCGACCAGCACACAGAGCACCGTGTCCCCACACATGCTTTATCTAGGTCAAGCCATTAGTCTTGCTCTTAATCTCCATACGTTTTTAATTTGATCTTTAATGTGGATTTCAGCCTGCGAGCCCAGCTGACAGACGTTCCTTGCCACCGATTGTGCTAAACTTCCTGACCCTTCCCGAAGACACTGGGAAGGAGAACAAGCACCAAAATCCTGGTGCGCTTTGAGCACCCACAGCCAGGCTCACACAGCAGCAGCTCTGGGGAACAGCCCCTCTGTCACAAAGCACTTTCCTACCCAAAGAGCTGTTGTTCTCTTCCCTCATGTAGCTGATAACCCTTGGTGAGGAGCCTTCCCAGGGATACATGATGCTGCTGCATCCATCCTGGGCATGCAGGTGATGCTGGTGCTTCGACCTCCAGCCTGTCCCACCTGACATCCCACGTGGTCCCTCAAATTCACATCTCCCATCTCAAGCGCCAGAGCTGTAAGTCCCAGAAAAAGGGGTGGAAGAGGGAAGTCCCACCCTGTCTGTCTCCAAAAGAGGTGGATGTTTTCGCCACAGCAAATCCAAGTGTTGGATGGCTGGGGTTGGAAAACTGCAGCTCCTCTGCACCGTCAGCATCCTTGGTGCCTGCAGCATTCCTGCCAGCAGCTGCTGGAGCTGGTGGGCTGATGTCCAAGGTGGAGCACACGGCAATGGAACTGCTTTGTGGAGGGGCTGGCTGCAGAATTATGTGCTGGTGAACAGCAGCATAACCCAAGCAAGAACTCCTTTATCCCAAGGGAACAGGCAAGATGTGACACCTGCAGGGCGGTCCCAAGCCTCAGCCCCATTCACAACTTGGATTTACCACAGGCCAGGAAAACCACTCGCTTCTTTACAACAGAAACAAGCAGAGTTGAGAACGCACAAAATAAAAAGCCATAACATGCTGACAGGATTTGAGATGGCTCCCAAAGCACCTTGAGGTGTATAATGTGCTATGGGGCAAATTGCTGCACAGCCTCTGTGAGAAAGGCAGGCCGCAGGCACACACTGGGGGTGTCTGATGGAAAACCAGCTCGGAGGGGAAGGGGAGCACTGGGAGACGGTTTATGGTTTAGACACGAAGGTTTTAGCTCCCCTAAATGGGGGGTGTGCGTGGAATTTCCCAACACAGACAGTCGTGGGAAGCGTGGCCCTTTGATAGAAAGAAGTCATTTACTTCAAAACCCAATTTTCCATCAAAACCCCCAAGCTGAAAGGTGTTTCCAACTCCCTTCAGCTATGGGATAAAAACTGGAGCTGAAGAGCAGCTGCAGCCCAGGGCTCACGGCCCCAGTACAGCATGGCACAGCTTCCTGGGAGCTGCTCCATTAACAGCATCAACAGCAGCTCCACCACCAGCAGCTCAGAGACAGAAGGGAGATATGGAGCCACGGGGCATCACCGGCTCCATCAGCTGCGGTTCCCGGCAGCAGCATCCCACCACCCTCAAGTTTAATGGCTTCAAGTATGTCACGCACTGGCAAGGATTTCACTGCTGCCAGGTTTGTGGTCAGAGCGACAGACTGAGGCTGCACGAGGAAGACAACACAAAGCACTAATGCAAATATTGACTCTGCTGGTAGAGCTCGGCATTGATCCTGACCAAGTGCTGCAGTGGGGGGGGGAAGCAGTAGGAAAACAGCCACCAGGAGCAAGCCCAATGGACACACAGCTGGAGGCAAGGATTACAGACACAGAACCACCGTCCCCATGGAGCAGCCAGGACCAGCAGGAAGCCATCCCTGCAGACCCAAGGCACAGCAGCCGCCTGCTGCCTGCTCCCAGCCTGGGTTAACAGCACAGGAAGAACACTGCAGGCAGAGGAGAGCTCCTTCTGTGGCCAAAACCTCTTTTAAAGCTGTTATTTAAAAGGGAAAAACGTGGTATTCTGGCACCCTGCAGAACTGGGCTGGCTGCGGCCGCGCTCGAGGCTGGCAGAGGTCCGTGCTTCCCGTTGGCTCTGCCTGGCCAGCTGACACAGGCAGCTCGGGGGAATGGATTGAAAGGGTTCGGTTTCTCCCCCAGGTTTTGCTGCGCGCAAACATCCCCGCTCGTTTCTCTTTAAGGTTCCCAATTTGCTAATTGAGACATTTCCTCATGGAAAAAGAATGTCCTGGACTAGGGATGGGGCTGCTGGCACGGCTCCGTGCACCGGGAAGCGCGGCGAGGCGCGTGCGAAGGCGAGAGGTGCGGCGAGGCCTGACAGCAAATACCGACCAGCACAGGCTCCTCTGCGGGCACACGGTGGCCCCCGCGACATGGGGCAGCCCCACCGGGACACAGATCCCACACAGGCGGGAACAAAGCCCGGAACATCCCACAGTACCAACCATCCTCCCACCGCTGCCCCCATGTCACCCTCAGGATCAGGCATGGCTGTCAGGCTTGGGGGTCTGGAGAAGGGCAGGAGGAGCCAGTGGGAAGCTGGGCACTGGGGAGGGTTTCTTTCCAGGCATCACTTCGTGATAAAACAATCTGGTTTGCACATAAAAAACTAGAGAGTTCTGTATTTTGGCTAGAGGGACAGAAGAATTGCTTCTGCCCACAAAGCCCACAGGAGTGAACAGCTCAATTTCGCTGAAAACATTACCACGACAAAGAGCCAGGAAAAGCGCTTTGGGTCTGAACAAGCCCAGAACATTAGGGGAGGAAGGACCAAGGAAGCAGCAGCTGGAAGCACATGAGCAGGGTTATAATGGGGATAGGACTACCGCAGCAATGGCGGCCGCGCCAGCCTGGCACCGCGCAGGACCAGCTATGTATTTTCTTACTATCAAATAAAGAGGGAATTAAAAGCGTTCTGCAGACTCATGCGGAATGTACAGGGGATGGAGAGGGATTTCTACCTGTATATAGGTCAAACCTCACCCACCCAGGTTCACATCACATTCAGCACAGCCACAGCATAGGAATGAAGTTTCAAAGTACTCCGGAGGGCTCCCTGGGAGTTTGCTCTCTCCTACCCGAGGAGCAGCAGAACATCAATTCCGCCTGGATCGATATGTGCTGCAAGTGGAGGGGCAGGAGGACGATTGCCTGTTCCTGCCGCTCCAGCCGGGAGGAAATCAGGGCTGTGGTGGAGAACAGGCTTCCGCGATGGAGCTCTGTGCGATGGGAGCACTGCTCCCGGCAGGAAGCAGGTGGAAAGGAGGCAAAGGCAATGGGACAATGGGGATCCTCAGCAGCCTCCAAATCTCCACCAGTCTCCCATGAGCACGAGTGGCTGCTGATGTCCTGTTCTCCCCACACCAGCACCCCCACGTCCTCTTCTGCAGGGCTGCTCCCAGCCCATCCATCCCCAGGGCTCCTGGTGCCCAGCCCTCTCCTTGCACAGTGGAGCAGCTTGGACAACCTGCTTGAGGAGGGCACAAAAGTGCTCCCCAGAGCACTCCTCAAGGCACAGTGGTCCTCAGGCACGGGTAAAGCAGGAGGGTTCCCTGGCACAGCAGCCCAAAGGAAATGCCCACATCCTGCTCCCATCCTCCGAGAAGGCTGTGCCTGTGCACAGCAGCCTGAGGGGTCCATGCTGGTGGGTCCCCCATGCCACCCCTCACCATCTCGGCTCTCCCAGGACAGGGCAAAGCCACGCTCCTGGGGCAAAGCCGCAGGGCACCGGTGACACTGTGGAGAAGGACCCGTGCCGGGGCCTCGCACACACGCACCAGGAGGAAAACAAACCGGCAAAGCCTTTGCTCTAACTGTGCAAGCGAGGCCCATCTCAGCCTCCTGGTACTGGGGTCCCAGAGGAGCCCATGAGCTGCACCCTGTGTACCTCCAGTTGTTTGCCATAAACAAGAGGTGCTGGTGCTGCTGGAGCCAGCCCCTGCTCCGAGCACCGTCCGCTGCCACCACCATCCCCGGACACCTCGCCAGGCGCTTACCTTCAGCTTCTCAAAGCGATCGCTGAGGGATGCCACTTGGTGGTCCCGGTGGCGCCCCACCAGTTTGCATAAGGCACAGATGAGCTGGTCGTCAGCGACACAGTACATGTTCACCTTCTCGTTCTCGTGCTCCAGGCACGTGAGCCCTCGGAAGTGCGCATCGGGCACGGGCTCCACCAGCCGGTGGCTGGTGAAGGGCTTCTTGTTGGGGTGCGTGGCGCGCAGGCAGCGGTCGCAGTAGGACACCTCACAGGTGATGCAGGTCTTCACCGCATCCCGCGGCGGGTCCTGCTCACAGAACTGGCACGCGATCCTCTCGCTGGCCACCGACATGGTTGGGCTGTTGCGGTACGTCCTCTCGCGGCGGCTCTCGCTGGGGGAGTTGGGCCCGCTCAAGGATGCCTTCTGGAAGCGGTCGATGATGTTCTGCAGGGTCACATTCCTCTTGAGGCCCTCCAGGCCCCGGTGGTTGAGGGAGATGACATAGCGGCACGTGGGGCACTGGAAGGCAGAGAGGGGTTCGATGGACTCGCTGGAGGAGCAGCTGGACACCAAGATGCGGTGGGCGCAGCTGAAGCAGAGGCTGTGGGCGCACGGCAGCAAGAGGGGGTCCTCGAACAACTCCAGGCAGATTGGGCAGGTCAATTCTGACTCCAGTGTTTCCATCTTTAGTTAAAACGATCCGGGTTCAGCATCAAAAACCAGGGAAGGTGGGCTGGTACCTGCAGAGACAAGAGCAGAGGTATCAGACAGCGGCTCTCCAGGGCAGAAACAGGCATCTGGGGGACGCTGGACACATCGCCTTGCAGCACCCCCATGATCTCTGCCCCCCGATGCTGTCACACAGCCCAGCCAGGCTCACACAAGCCCATCGCCTGGTGACACGTCGTGGTACCATCCACCCGAGCCAAGCCGCTGGCTCAGAGCACCACCCAGGGGTGCTGCAGGGCTGGAGAGGTACTCGGGACAAGGGGCAGCGGGAAGCTGCTCCCCATCACCCTGCAGCCCGGCCGGAAAGAGGATTTGGACAGCGAGGCTGGAGCCAAACCCAGCAGAAGCCACATGATTTCTTGTTTCTTCTTGCGAGCACGAGGCAGGAGCGGGGGGGCTGTGCTGGCTTCTGCGCGGAAAGGCTCCACTGCATGGCAAAGATACAGATCCAGCTGTCCCCTCCAGCAGCCACACGGTCCCGTTGCCTTCTGGTGGAGGGAAAAAAGTGAATTGTGCCCTGGAAACTGAGCAAAGCAGGATGGGAGCTCCAACATACCGTCCCCCCCGCACCGTGCTGCCTGCTGGAGCAGGGCAGGGAAGGAGGAGCAGGGAAATTACAGCCTGCAGAGTCCCACCTCCACTGTCCTCCACTGCACCCCAGTGACAGCCAGGGATGCTCGATCGAACCAACTCCAGCGGGAGGCAAACATGCTCCTGTTTTAGATCACTCCCTCTGCTCGAGGCTGGAAACGGGCTCCCTGCAGCCACCAGATCCGCTGTTGCGCTGCTCCCAAGCTCTGGTTTGCAGAGCTCCACACTGCACCCTGAGAGCTGGCCCTTGTCCCCATGTGCTCCCAAGCACTGTCCCTTCCATGCACCCAGCAGTCACTGAGCTCCCTCCCCATCCCAGCTGCAGGACATGCCCACAGCGGGCACGGGGGCACACACCAACAGCCCCACGTTACTGACAGCCCCTCTTCAGCCCACGGCAGGACCGGTGGGTCCCACCATCAGCAGGTATCCTATGATCCAGCTCCTCCTGCCAAGCAGCTCCAGAGCCTCAAGCGATGCCCACACGTGCTCCAGGGCTGGTTCCAGCCTCGCCAGTGCCTGCAGCAACCCCACCATGGCGGGGACTGGCCAACCCTGCCCAGTGCCGGTTCGTGCCAGGGCCTGGGATTGGCGCATCCCCGGGGTGCCCTGCCGGGACCTGCCCATGCCCGCCCTGCCTATCGCAGCATCTCCTCCCAGCCGCCTGGCATGAGATTCGCCAGTGCCTGGAGGAGAACTTGAGCTCATCCCTGCGCCAGCTCAAGAGGCTTATAAAATTAAGCAATTGGATATTTAGATATGGTAATGCTGCAGCAGCCTTATCAGGGCCTGCCTGAGTGAGCCTTGCACGTATTTATGTAGATACACATATTTCACTCCCCGCCTCCCCCCCAAGAGACACAGCGAAGAGCAGCTGCATCCACAGAAGCTGCGGATCGTGAAGGCTCCCAAGAGCTTCCTCCCCATGGCCCCTGGTGCCTTTCCCAAGCCTCAGAGCCCATCTCAGCCATGGGAAAGCGGCAGGAGGAAACGCTCCTGGCCGTGGTCCCGGGAGCGCTCACGCTGGCTGCAGCAGCCATCCCAGCCCCGCTGTGGGACCAGGGGCTCCTGCTGCACAGCCACGACCCCCGCATCACCACCGCAGCAGCGGCCAGCCCTGCACACACTTCTTCCTGGTGCTTGTGCTTTAAACCTTAGACACTGCTGCTCCTCGCCAGGCCTGTCCCCCCGAAGCACTCCCGTGCGCTCCCGCCCAGCTTTGCTGCTTCCAGGGACACGAACAGATGCAAAACGTTTAACCAGCCTTTTGCATCACTCCCCAGGACCGCTCCTGCAGGGACTTTGTTTTCCTTGCTGGGACAGCGCCGCTCAGATGCGACACAGCCACGCAGAGCCTCCGGAAGCGGCTGGAGCAGCGGCTCCTGCACCTGGGCGACACAGCCTTCGCTGCGGCCAAAGCCTTTTATGCCTCCCACTTTGATGTTCCCTTTGATGTCCAGGATTGACGTGGCACGAGGAATAGCTGATTAGATTAAAATCTGCTCACTCCAGAGTCAATACAAGCACTACAAAACACTTACACGGGTTACAAACAGCCCCGCGTGTCGCTCGTGCCCGCAGGTGCAGCGGCCCTGGCTACATCCCCAGCAGCCGGGCAGGGTTGTGACTGCGAGCACCAGCAGTTTAACACAGCACTAACGTTACAAACCCAAATCCTGCTCTGGAAACACTGGGGCAGGATCTCTCCCATTGCACAACACACAAAGACATGCAGCATCCTTCCAGTGCACCCACAGGGTGCCTGAGCTCCGCACAACGGTGGCAATGACCGGCTTTATGTGGCTACTGGTGGGTACCATGCTGCTGGAGGTCTGCATCCCTGTGACCTGCCCTCCCTACACAGACCTATGGGTGTCGCACACACCTCCCCATGGGTGTCAAATACACACAGACCCACGGGTGTCACAAACCTCCCCATGGGTGTCACACACACATCCCTATGAGTATCACACACACAGACCCATGGGTGTCACACACACCTCTCTATGGGTGTCAAACAGACACAGACCCACGGGTGTCACACACCTCGCCAACGATGTCACACACAACACCCCACGTGCTTCTCTGTGCCTCCCCACTCTCACCTCCCAGCCCACAGGCAGAGCAACAGTCCCAGCTCACTTGAGAGGCTCTGAACCTCACATGCAGACTGGGAGCAGCACAAGTGTGGGAACCCCAGGGGTGCACGAGGCGTCCTTAGCAAACCCTGCCAAGAGTCATTCGATACAAAGGTTCTCCTACTGCCTCTCCCAGTTACTGCTTTTACAAGATCAAAGCCAAACATGCTCCATTGCTACCGCAAGCTCAGAAGCACATTGTGAGCGATGCAGAGGTTCACCACCAGGAAAAGGAGAGATCAGCAGGAAGGGATGCTGCTCACATCATCACCCTGATTACCCTGGGAAGGGGCATCCCAGCGCACATCACCTAAGGACATGGTCAGCCAGCCCAAAATTCCCCTTGATGCCTCTGACCACCTTCAGGCAGCCCAAAATTCCTCCTGCTCCTTCTGCCTGTGGTATCCCTATGGCCTCTGGTGCCAGACGCTGCTGCTCACCCGCTCACCCCATGCAAGCCCCATGCCATGGAGTTCGGACACCAAAAGTCAATGCAACTCATTGTATCTGTGTTTAAAACCAACAGCCGTGATTTCATTTCTTGAACTTGGCTATAACTATGTCTTGAGGTGGGTCCTTCTGCCCCTGCCCACAGCTGGATGCATAGCCCAAGGAGCACCCAGCTCGCCCCAATGCGAGACATGAGATGGCTTTACCGAGGGTGTGATTCTCAGTGCTCTGCAGGCACCAGCATAGAGTATATAAATGCAGATGGTTTATCACCCTAAAACCCTGGTCCCAGACACATCTGGCTTTGCTACCATTTGATGGTGACAAGTCAGTGCACCTTGTGCACAGAGAGCACCAGCCTCTGCAGAGGTGGACAAAGCAGCTCCCGCTGCCTTGAACTGGTACAGGGCATATAAACCCCAACAACATCTGTCCATCCATCCATCCATCTGTTCGTCCATCCATCCGTCCGTCCATCCATCCACCCACCCACCCACAGGTCTTCCACTGCAGCAACCCGTTCTGACCTCTGCCAACCCCCGCTCCTACCAGGGTTTGTGTGTTCACCTCAAATTCTTCCTGCTCTCCCTCGCACCAAAACCTGGCAGGGCTTTGCCGGCCCCGTCAGAGCCCCGCAGGGCAAACAGCTCTGCTCTGGACCCGCTCAGGCACAGGTCAATGCTGCATGCTGATGTTCTCCATGCAAGTGTGATTTCTTCTTCCTTCTTTCTTTCCTCCCCCCCCTGCTGTTCTGTTTTTATTTCCCCAGAAACACTGCAGCATCCCTCAGCCAAGAGCGAGGCCGGGAGCAGCCGCGGTGCTGCTCCACCCGCGTTAGGCTGCAATGTAATCAAACATGGCAACCCTTTCCTTAATTGGCTCCCGACAGCAGGACAGCAAATCTGGGCAGCAGTTGTCTGCGCACTCGCTGCTGGCCTCGGGAAAACCAGCTCAGCGCTGGATCCCTGCTCAGGGAACAATGAAACCCTCCTCCAGCAGCCGCAGCCCAGCCCCGGAGCCCCCATCCTGGGCAAGCAGGATTCCCCCAGTGTGGGGGGTCAGAGGGGCTGCCCTTCACCCCCAGCCCCACACACCTGCAGCCAGCAGCCTGGCCAAGGAACTGCCCTCACCCTGCCCTTGGGAGCGGGCTGTCCTGAGAGAACCAAGGTCCCATGAGGACAAACAGCCCCGAGCGTGTGATTAGCCCCAGCACCAGCTTCTTGTCTAACGAAGGAGCACACGGGGAGCTCAATCAGGCTCCTCCAGCCAGTTCACATCAAGAGTCATCCAATTTTTCCATGCTTGGCTTGCGAGCTTGGTGAGCTGCCGTGTGTGGGGCCGCTCCACATGCTTAACACAAAGTTATAGGCTTTAAAGGGTGCTTCTCACCCTCTGGAGGATGAGGAGCATCCTTCAGCCCCTTCACTTGCTCCCTCCAGCCAGGAAAGCTGAAAGACCCCCATGGAGCTCGGCCTCTCCTCCTGCAGCTCCTGCTTCCACAGCTTCCTCAGTAACGTGGGGAATCTGTCCGAGGCTGCCTGAAGAAATCCTGATAATTCACATCCCAGCTGCCCTCCCAGACACCTTATCACAATCCTGAAAAAGCAGGAAAACCCAACGCCGATTAAACTGGATTTCCTGTGCCGCCGCCACGCGCCGCTGTTCTTAATCCATCACACTGGAGCACAGGCATCTCCACACCAGCTTTAAGCAGTTTCCCAGCCAATTTGCTGGGTGCTAAAATAAAGCTGGCTGCTCTGCAGCTCCCTCAGCTCTTGTACGTCTCTAAATGAAGGGCAGAGCACAAGAGCTGTGCTCCCATGAAGCAGCAACAGCTTTTAATGAGAGATTACTTTCTGCTGGCTCCGTTGCTGAACCCGCTCCAGAAGAGCTGGCTGCAGCCCACTGGCGCCCAGGAGCTGCTGCTGTTTCATGTCTCCATTTGCACAGTGCCTTATCCCCCCTGTGCCTGGAATTCCATCTTCATCACTGCCTCCATTGTCCTGACTGAGGGGATGGAACTGTTCCACTTTGCCACCTCATCCTCCTCCTGAGCTCCCATCAGGGTCCGGTGTCGCAGCAGAGCTCCCAGTGCTGGGGAGGGAGCCCCCAGCACCCACCACCATCATCCTCTGCATGCACAAGCAGTCCTGGCCCCAGCAGGGGCCCCAAAGCCACCACCACAACCCAGCACCTTCCCCTGCCATCCTTCCCCTCCTGCCAGTGCCGGACCTGAGCCTCTCCCATGGTTTAAATGGCCTATGGCACTTCCGCAGCCATGCAAACATCCACTGATTACACTGGCAACAGCATGAATCCTTCCCATCTGCAGCCACCTCCGATTCCCACAGTGTGAATTGAAGATCCACAGAGCACAATGCAGGGAGGAATGGTGAGAACAGGAGAGCCAAAAGTTGGACAACATTCTGGCCAAAGGTTAAACAATCGGCAGCTAATTCACAACTAACTGTGGCGAGGGATGAAGCACAAAGGCTCTTTGTGGTGGTTGTTCAGGTTGGTCAGGACTGCGCAGGAACACAAGCATCACAGTGTAATGCTGGTGTTGGTCCGCGGCGCCAACACGTTCCGTGGATTTTGTGGGGACTTTGGAAGCACCCCAAGCCCAGCAGCGCTCAGGACAGCCCCCACAGAGGGAGACAATGACTGCAGCACAAGCCCAGCGCTGCTCCATTTTGGAGGAGCTCACTGGAGAGCAGGAGGAGCTCCTAGGAGCTTGTCCCAGAGAACCTGCAGGGGACAAGGATGCTCCGACCAAAGCCCATGATGTCTCCACCAGGGAGAGACCTTATCTACCTCGAAGACATGAGAGCAGGCACCACACGAAGACCATCTGCTTCTCTCCCTTTATGTCCTGGTCGAAGCAAAGATTTCACCTCTTCGTGCCTGGCTCAGCAGCTCCCCGAGTGCTCCCATGAGGCCTCAGGACAGCACGTGCCCACCAAAGGCTCCGGTGTTTGACGTCTGACATGAGAGGAAGACCACAGACAGATTTCCTGCTCCTTGCTCACCAGCTCCTGCAGCAGAACCATGCAGTGTGGCTGCTCAGCAGCCAGAGTATGCCAAAGAAACCCCACACTGTAGGGGGACACATCAGGGACCCTCTCCTCCATGAGCCTTACAGGTCAATTCCCACAGACATGGCATGGAAACCTTCCCTTGCTTCCTCCTGCAGTGGCCTGGAGTGGGCAGGACACCAGGCAGCGCAGGGCATCTCTCTGCCCCCCTCCAACTCGCAGCACGGTTGCATTTGATTCCCATCGACTGCTGCAGCTCCCCAGGGCTCTCCACACTCCAGCAGTCAGTAGAACCAGGGACTCCAGCGGCCAGGCTCACCCCCGCATGCAACAGCTCATCGCAGACACCTCCTCGCACCAGGTCCATCCGTCCAAGCCTCCTCAGCTGCATGCTTCTGCCTGGAGCTACCAAAACCCAGCCCCTGCCTTTCTGCTGGAGCTGCCACCGCAGCGCAGGGACCGCAGCCCCGCAGCCACCCTGGTGCCAGAGCCAGGGACACCCGCAGGCGCACGGTTCCAGGGGGGCAGCGGCGCTGGGATCAGCTCACTGTTCCCCGGGCCGGCACAGATGGAGCGAGCCGCTTCCAGCCCGGGCACTGAGCAGCAGCTGGGTCCCTGGCTCAGCACCGAGCTGGCGCAGGCACCGCTCCCTGGCAGCCCCCAGGCCCCTGTCCCCTCCCTGCTGAGCCTCTGCTCCAGGTCTCACCACCTCTCTCCCGCACTTCTCCGGCCGTCACTGCTGCTCCTGCCACCCACTGGTCCTTGCTGCTGTCAGGAACACGGCACCGGCAGCTCCCGAGCACACATCACAGCAGCCTTTTGATTCAAGCCTTCCACAAGCACACCGGCAGCTCCATGTCCTTCTCCTCTTCCTCAGCTGTGGCTGCAATGCGGCTCCAGCCTGGCATCATCCCTGCAACAGCCAGAGCCCCTGGCCCTGCAAGGACGAGGGGAGGGCATGGCCGCAAGTGCAGCACGGCAGCAGCTGGTGCTTCGTAACAGCCTCTCGTTGTCTCATAAGGCTGATGAGCAAGTCCTGGCTCTCATCCCCCCGATGGATGATGCACAGAGATGCATCCAGCCCTGCAAAGAGCTGCTGTGGGCAGAGACCCAACTGATGCAGCCCCACACTGGGCAGTGCCAGGGCCCACAGCCATGAGCTACGGAGAGAGAGGAGCCCCCACCCCACTTCCTACCTCCATCCATCGTGACAGCTCGGCTCCTTCACTAAGCCAGAAGCAAGACAAGGTGGCAGAGACACTGGGGTACACCCCCCATGTCCCTGGAGGGGCAGGGTGGCTGAGAAGTGCATTCCAAGGGGGAACCCCTCAGCCTCTCTGGAGGCTGAAAAGCAGCACCCACTCAGCACTCACAGCCCTGGGGCTGTAGTGGGGATGAGCATCTTCCGGGGACTGAGCTGTCCCCACTTCAGTGTTTCCTACTGAACCACCAAGTCTCAATGCAGGACACCAAACAACTCTGCTCCCCCATGGTGAGCTGAGCTGAAGAGGTGCTGAAAAACGACCGTAGTGATGACAAGGTTGGGCTCATGGCAAAGTCCATTGTGGGAAAGAGCCAGCAGAAGACACAGACCCAAACCTGGGAAGGCACCAGTGCTGCTGCTGCGAGGCGAGAATGCCACAGTGAGGAGCCTCCTCCCCAGTGCTCCCCAGGGATATTCGTGCTGCGCATCAAAGCTGATGGTGAAGAGATGTTTGCTGGATCAAGACGGATCCTCATCCAAAGAGGGGCTCCTCCTGCTCCGCATCACAGAGCGGCACTGGGCAGTGCCAGGGCAGAGAGAAGGCTGGAGCAAGGCACGGCCTCAGAAAGGCCAGGAGCTGCTGCTTGGACAGCATCGCACCCTGCTGAGGGCTACAGCATCTCCAGACACCGCGCTGCTGCAGACCCCGAAGCCCATGGGAACCTCCCACCATGGCACCACAGTCCCACTTTGTTGCTCAGGTGCTGCCGGCAGGAAAATGGGGATTCCCACCTCCCAGCAGCGATCCTGATCCCACATGTTGCTCACTGGAGGCCGAGCACATCGGCCCAAAGCCTCACTGGGCTGCCCCAGCTCCAGCCTCCAAATCCCAGACCCACCAAATGCAACGCTTCCAACGGATGCCACAGGGTCAGGAATTCAAAGGCTATTGTGCTGCTTTGTGCAAGGTTAAATATATCTGCACAGGCTCCTGGGGGCTGCATTCCTGGGAAGGGGTAGGATAAACAAGGCTTCCTGCAGGAACTGAAGACAATGGGGAATAATTGGCATGAATCCCCAGTGCAGAAACAATGCAGGTAGCAGATATTTTGGCCTTTCACAGCCTACACCCCCCTCCCCCTTGCCACATTCAGGAAGAGGCACCCAGACTGGTCTAACTTGGTCCACGGCCCTGGGTGAGATGCAAGCTATTGAAGAGGAGAGAAGCCACATGCCACCGGAGCACCTGGATCAGCCCAGGGCTTCACTGCTGTAGGCTTCCCATTGCGACAGGAGGCTGGGGTGTGTGGTTTGGACGTGCATTTTTCCCAGCATCTTCCCAGCTCAGCTCACGCCAGGGCACCCACATACCGAGGGTCCCAGGGCAGAAGGTTTGGAGATGGAGTTTTCACCCCTGTCCCAGGCCTGCTTCGCTCCCAGCACGGTACAGCCAGCGACACTACCAGTGCCGTGCCAATGCTGTGCCAGACCAGCCAAACCAAACCAGCGGGAAGCTCCCACACTGCTGCAGGGCTCCAGGAGAGAGGGTACATCCCGTTGCAGACCCCACTCTGCCCTCCACAGCCCGGCCACTACAGTTGCCTGCTCTTCCTTTTGGAGAGGGACAAACCGAGGCTTGTTTTCAAACCATGGCAAGGTTTTTATCTGTCTTCCGGCACTGGCCCCTCGGGAGGGCTCTGTACACCAGCCAGATTCCCACATCCTCCTCCCAGCGCTGCAGAATGACAGAGACATCAGCGCTGACCTCGTTAAACAGGTCATTTGAAGCCTTTCAAACTAAATGCTCCTGCGCTCCCGAGGTGACTGGCAACTATTAGCATCCCTTTGGAGAGGGCTCTCCAGCCCTCAATCTCCCGCACACAAGCACTTTCACATTTCCAGCCACAAAAAGGAAATAAAGCACCGATTCAACCCGCTCAGCTTTTCCCAGCCGGTTCCACCCAGCTCCGAGGTTACTCTGCAGTCGTGTTTGTGCCACTTCACGGCCGCTCTTGGAGCCTGGGGGCCCCGGCAGCCAGCCCGGTCCTTGCACCCCGATACCGCATCCAGGTGGAATGCGGCCCATGCAGCGGGAATGGCTCAGTGCTACAGGCAGGGGTGCATGGGCATAGCACGACCCACTCGGGCAGCAGCAACTTGTTTGAGATGCTCACAGGAGCCCTCGGTGCTGCCCCGAGCATCCGGGCCATTCTCAGAGCACCATGACAAGGCAATATCCATGCAAAGAAGCTGGTGCTCTGCAGTGAGGACGCTCCAGCACACAGAGGGGACCGGAGCAGCAGAGCCACCACCCCATGCTGCCCAATGTCCCCTCTCTGCTCTGGATGCCACCAAACGTCCGCAACTGTGGCCCCTCGTGCCCTGTGTGGCACAGCACAGGATGCTCCTCCAGCCGCGCAACACCTGGCATACCCTAGGAGCTCACTCCTGCCACCCAGGAGGTGTTTCTTGACCGAAGCCAGGCTATCTGCAGGACATCGGCCACCACATCCCATGGCTTGTGCCAGGGTGGGGGTTAAGCACCGAGCAAGGCAGGTCCTGAGCACACCACCGCATTATAAACACGCAGCACACCAGGTCACCCAAGGGATGAGGATGTGGTGAAAGACCAGGGCATCCCCCTGGAACCTGCAGCTCCAAAACCCTGCGCAAGCTGTATCCCAGTGCACAATCCCACCCTGCTTCCTGGAGGATCGCGACTGCTCCCGGTTGACTCCATGAGCCGGGTCCTCGGCAGCAGCCTCTGTTCCCCAGCACCGCAGCTCCCCTATGGAGCATCAATCGCAGCACTCCTCCCGGCTCCAGGGGGACACCAGGTCATGCTCCCGGCGCGCAGGGGCTGCAGGTCCCCCTTCGGCCCCTTGCAGCCTCCTCAGATGTGATCCACGAGATGAAAACTACAAAGGTGATTTCCTCCTGCCATCCCGATCCCCCCTGCCTGCGGGCTGCCGGAGGGAGGCAGCGCGCGGCTTTTAGCGACAATAGGCAGCACACACAATACCCGCTAGTTAACTCTGAAGTGTTCTTTAATGATCTGAAAGAAAAGGAAAACGCTCCGTAGAGTGCTTTTGTAATAATCACAGACCCCCGAGAGTCCCGCTGGAGACAGATTCAGGCACCTTCGCCTCCAAGAGCATTCGATCCCTGCGGGGAGCCGGGTGGCAAAGCTCATGGCTGGTAAAACCAGTGAATGCAGGCACACCCCAGGGATGCTATAGCACAGCGGTTTGCGGGACACGCAGGGACCGTACAAGTGCCCAGAGGCTTAAGAAGGTATAGGCAGGAGTGACAGTTTTAAAGAGGTGATACATATATTTATATATAAATCCAGTCAACCTGGCGTGGCTTTAGCGTGCCTTTGACAGCGCTAGGAGCAACCTGGTCTAGTGGGAGGCATCCCTGCCAACGGCAGGGAGTTGGAACGAGATGATCTTAAGGCCCCTTCCAACCCAAACCAGGCTGTGACTCTGGTTCTATGCCCACACCACGGTCTCTCTCAGCCCAGCATCAAGCAGCTTCCCTGGCAACAAAAAGAAGCCCAGACGCCCTCCCTGCATCCCCACATGCAGCGGGGACACCGAGAGCTGCAGCCACCCATGGCAGAGGACATCAGCACCGTGCACGCTGAGGGAACAGCAGCCCCGTGGTTTCTCGATGGGTGACACAAGTCACACTGCCACCAATGACACAGCAGCTTGGCCCGAATCACCTCCCTACAGGCAGGGTGACAGCGCTGCTTGATGATTATTCATGAGATTAAGCCTGCTAAAGGTCCTCTATCAGAAATCAGATAAAAGGGATGAACAGAAGCTGAAATATTTCATGCCAAAAAAAAGGCCAATGTGTCACCCATGGGGCCAGGAAGGTGACAGTAACCAGCACCCAAAACAGCATCCCCTGAGGACAACCAGAGGAAGCTGGGCTCCCTCCTTCCAAAGCATAACAAAGTCAGATTGGTGCAATGCTGACCTCAGAAATCAAGTTCCCCACAGCTGGCAAGCCAGCAGCCCATGCACTGAGCCCAAGAGGATGCTCCAGGATGTGGAGGGAGGGACTGCAATTTCAAGGGAGACCACGAACCATCAGGTCTGGAATCAGGGACTGAGGAGAGAAAAAAGAAGAGGAGCCCGGAGAGGATAAAGAAGAGGAGCTTGTCCCTGGGAGAGGACACAGCCCCCATCAGTGAGAGACAGGAGATTTCCCAGAAGGAAAGCAAGCCTGAGAGGTGAAGTACAGAAAAGCAGGGGCTTAGGAGAACCTCAGGCACGGTCACGAGGCCAGCAGAGATCCCAGAGGACATCTCCCACCCACCAGCCATGGAGAGGAAGGAACATGCCAAGCATGGAGATCATTATGGCTGGCATTGTTTGTCATAGACAAGGCCCCAAGTTATGCAGCTGGGCACCTACCACCCTCCTGCAAGACAAAGCCCAGCCAGTTCCTCCTTCGTGGGGGCATACGAATGCTTCCAGCACCATGGAGCAAGAACTGGAGCCGCCCAGAGCCAGGAAAAACCTCCAAGCAGAAAACATAAAATAGAAACTAACCAGAGCCCATTTCTGGGAGGGGAAAACAGCAACAGGGGCAGAGGCACCGGCGGGGAGTGCCAGGTCCCAGCATGCCAGGACCACACCGGGATGCACAGCACAAGCCAGGAACTTGCTCAGTGAACGCAGGGGGGCCTGGCTCATCCTGCTGCAGCTCAGGATCCTTGCCCTGTGGTACAACCCCGAGCACGCTGCTCAGCGCCAGGGGAGCTGCCTGCAGAGAGGAGACCATGAGGTGAACACCGAAGCCAAGTGATCCAAGGGAAGACCCAACAACGGGAGCCCCGGAGAGGAGCGTGGGATGCGGTGGTATCCGTGGGCAGCTCCAGACATGCTGCCAGAGGAGCGCCAGCGGCTCCCACAACACATCACCCGCTCCAGGGTAAACAAGATGCCACTGCATGGCCTGAGCCAACGCATCTCTGCAACAAGCCAGAGTTCCTGCACTTCTGCACCTGGAGCATTCAGCCATCCAAAACACACAGAACTGGGAAAAGGGGCACTTCCTGGGAGCACCACATCATTGCAGCCAGCACAAGGCTTGCTCCCAGCGGCAGAAACCCCTGGGTGACCTTGAGACCAGCAGCAATTTCAAGGCCAAAACACCCCTCAAACAGCCTGATTACACACTGGTAACAGGCCAGCACGCTTTGCCCCCAGCTCGGGCTTGCCTTGGCAACTGCCCCCATTGCCCAACTGCCTTTGGCCCTGACAGCACGTTTCTGGAGCATCACCACCTCTGTGCAGCAATTCATCACTTGGACTTGATGATCAAAAAGGTCTTTTCCAATCTAGTTGGTTCTATGCACATCATTGAAAATCCATGCCTTCCTTCTCATCTAAATTCCCCAGCTATTCTGAGAGCTGAGCAGGCAGCAGAGTGAGGCTGAGCACGCAGAACGACTTCTTTACACATCACCACCACCTTTATGGGCGCTGGGTTAAACAACTGAAATCACTCCTAAATGCAGTCTGCTTTCCTTGCTCAGCTCACCCTTAACTGCCTGGAGGAGTGTTTCTCTCCTCAGTCCAGGAGCGGGCTGCAAAGCAGGAACCTCCGAACCAGGTTGATGACAACCCTGCACTCAAACATCATCAACACGGCCTTACCCTGCTTTGGTTTCATCAGCCCAGCTACACAGCCAGCTGCAGCGGGGCTCTGATGACCATCCATGAGGCACATTGAACTCGCCCTGTGCCCCTCTGAAGAAGCAGAAAGCTCATTTATTCCACGTCCTCTCTGGCGTGCTGCTGAAGGATGCTGCACGGCTGCACTTCAGAGGGGTGCGTGTCCACATCTTTACTCCATACAGATCTTCAGCCAGCTTATATTCACTGTGATGTGATTAAGCCCTGCTTCAGGAAGGGCTCTGCCTGCTGCCTGAAGTTGCTTTTCCTCTTGTTGGTCACCCAGCTCAACACTGGGTTTGTGTATTAAAATTAAATCTGATTTCTAGGCCATTCCCCTGATGCAGTCTGGCTCCCGCATTTGCAGAGCGAGGAACAAACAGACCCAGGCATTCACTTCCCCCTTGGACGTGAATTCCAGTTACAAACAACAGGAGTAATGTCCTGCACAGAGCCCCATTCGCTTCAGGAGCCCACCGCTGTGGCACGCAAAGCCCAGGCACCCCGAGGTGTGCCAAGCCCCATGTGCCAAGCTAGCATGGGCCTGCGGGAGTGCTTCTTGCATGGGCCACAATAGGAATTGCAGGGATTTGGCCTCAGCTTCCCACTGATGTAGCAGGTTGCCTGTTAGTCCTCACAAGCTAACGGGCTTTCCTTTTCGCTCCCAAGCGGAGCCCAGATAGCGAGACATGCAGAACGCAGGTTTGAGACCCAAGAACTTGCAGCATCCAACTCTGCAACATCCAACACAAAACCAAGCAACAAGAACATTCCACACAACACCCCCCTTTCTAGTTAGTCTCTCTACTCTCAAATGTGGCAGCATCAAATCCAGCATCGCTTTCAATCTGCCTGGTTAGAGCAACTGTCCCTGCTCAGCCACAGGGCACTCGCTGAAGCTTGCATCTGAACCTGATCCCATCCGCACCCTCTTCCTTCCGCAGCATGGAAATCCTGCAGGAAATGCCCAAAAGGAAACAAAACCGGCTGCCAACACCCAGCCCAGGCCAGGCTGCAGCAGCTGCAAGCACACTCCTCGCTCGGACACATCCAGCCAGAGCAGCTTTAAATAACAAACACTGTTTTCATCGGGAAACACCCTCTGAATCCCACAGGATTTTTCCACTTCAGTTTAAAAGGCTCCCGTGGTTCAGCACAGCCTGAACACGCCTGGACTATCCCCTGGCAGCCCTAGCAAAGGAAGAGAGCAGCCCTGGAGCTGCGGAGCACATCAGGCTTTCCCGTGCTCCTGGTGATGGGGGAAGCGATGGTGCTTGCAGCAGTGCAGCATCTCCTCCTCAGCTCCAGGCTCTTACAGCAGCCACCAATGTGACACTGGGGGGTGTGCTTGGGACAGTCAAAGCCCCTACAAGCACCCCCACAAGGAACAGGGGGACATCGTGGGGAGGGATGTGGAGACAGGGAAATGAGAGGGACAACAGCTTAAGCCTGGCTGTGAGAAGGACTCCAAAGGCAAGAGAAGAGCAGTGGAAAGGGGTGGCAGAGGGATGTCCTGATGTCCCCGGCCCTTCTGGCACTGTTGGCACGTCAGGGCTGTTTGCTCGGGGAGGAAGCCAAGGCCAGGCAGTGACGTGGGGACAAGCTGCGGGAAGGCAGCCCAGCTCCATGGCGCTGAGAGGGGGCACTCAGAGAGGACAAGGAGGTCTGAGGTCACACGTAGGTGGGTCCCCACCAAGGATGCCAGGTCTGGAGCGCCCCGGCCCTGTGGGGCAGGTGGTCACCAGCAATGTGGCACAGCATGCAACCCGGAGCTTTAACTTAGTGGGCCAGGGGCAGCCAGGCACCCTAAGCCCCAGCCCCGCGGTGGTCCCAATGGGCAGCACCCGCTCCTCTGCCACTGCTCAGTGCCTGTGCAGGGACAGAGCGGAGGCAGCCAGCGGAGGCGATGACCAGGCCCGGCGCTGCCAGCGAGCACAATAAGCTATTTCCTGAGAAAGGCCAACGTGTCCAGAGGCACAAAGGACGCTATTCTGCTGCCGGCTGCGCTTGGGCTGGGGCGAGAAACAAGGGGAGGGCAGATACCAAAGCCATCAAACACTGCACATCCCAGGGATGCCAGCGCAGCCCCGTGCCTGCAGTTCTGCCCCACATCCCCGCCAAGAATGAGGCGAGCTGCTGGCTCTGGGCTCAGCACCATACCCTGCTCCATGCCCAGCGAACGGGAGGCTGGTGCCAGCCGGAAGAGCCAGCATGAGTCTCCGTGTGTAAGGAAACAGGAAGGCAGCCCCAGACCTGAGATGAGCCGCTCCTGGCGCCACAGCCCTTGCCTCACACAAGGCTGCTTTCAGCAGCACACACATGCCCCATTCTCTGTGCCTGTGACCTCCCTGCCCTGGCATCTGGGTGCCCCGGGCTCGGCACCAGGAAGTAACTGGGAGAGACGGCCGAGGGAGGCTGGGCACCGGCTCCCCTACCACATCCTCCCAGTGCAAGGAGGGATGGAGCTGCTCATGGGCAAGAGCTGATGGTGAAGCTAGGCGCTTGTTCAGCCGCAACATGCGCCCCTTTTCCCAGAGGACAACATCAAAAATAAGCAAAAGCAGCAGCGCAGGTTGAAGCCCTAGCAAGGAGACCAGGCCCTGAGACCAGACCTTGACCCCAAACCTTCCCAGGGCTGTTTGTTCCTTCAGGCGAGGATGCTCAGGGGAAGCATCCTCTGCAGCCACAAACCCTCCTGAACTAACACGCTGACAGCTCTCCCAGAGAAGGCAGCTGCAGCAGCCTCAGGGAAGTTTCAAGCCTGTGAAGGTGGGTAAGTTATGGGAAGCAGTAACTCCCTTCAGAGGTACAATCTCACGGTTATGAGCTCTGTGTAAAGAGCCAGCCGTGCAGCTGGCAGAGGAAGTCCTGGTTCCAGTGGCTCTGATGGGACAGCCGAGAGCCACAGGCCCCCAGTGACCAGCCTCTGAGACATGACAACTCCCAAAGCCAGGAGCTGACCTGAGATAACAGCTCAAACCCACACCCTCCACTTCAGACGGTCCAGTGGCCCCAGCTACCAACTGTAGAGACCTGTTCAGAGCCACGGTCCAGGGGATTCAGGGTGAAACCCCAAGTGCAGGTTTGGAAACATCTCCCCATTGGGTGGAGGAGAGGATCAAGAGACAAGACAATCCTGATCCTAAAAATAAGTTGTTCATCGATCTCGCGTGGTCTCTAGGATGATCCCACCCTGCTTACAAACACACACACACGTATATATATATACACACAAACACACACATATATATATATGCAGTGACATACAACTCATTAGCACATCACCCCCCCAAGCTGTGCTGGTGCCAACGAGGCTACTGGAGCACGAGCACTTGGCAAGGGAAGGGAATTTGTCACCCACTGCAGCTCCGTGCCTGTCTCTAAAGCCCCAGTTACAGAAGGGGCAGCTCTCAGCACCTGGCTGCACCCCACACTGCTGGCACCAAGCTCAGGCACCCACTGCTGTCACCCACTGCCGCAGAAGGCTCCGCAGGGCACAGACCCGTCTCTAACTGCCTGTGAGCAGCCGGCACACCCATGCTCTGTAGCAATAACATCACCTGCCTGAGCCGATGCAACCGCTCTTGTGCCCGACTTATGCTCTCCCTCCTCATCTTTCTATCCCATTCACTGTCTTTTCCCAGGAGCACCCTCAAGGAATACCCCTCGGGCATGAGAGCATTCCAACATCGCTGTCTGGGGCAGGCAGACCGCCACAACCAGCCTCCCCTGCTTCTGTTTTACTCCCCCTTCGTGAGGGGCAGGAGCCAAGCGAGGAGTTTCGAGCATGCTCCTGGCAGGCGGCACACAGCAGCAATGGCCACAGCGCAGACCTCAGGGCACCTACGGAAGGCAAAGGGCTCCGCCAGCACAGACCCAGCGCCACCACACACCGCGGCCTCGCCGGAGCAGGGATGAGGAAGGAAAGGCACCATTGGTCTTACAATACGGGTCAAGGAGCAGCTCAGGCCCTGCTCGACCCCACGCTCACGGGTGTTGGCGCCGCCCGGCCTTGCCGGATGCTGCCCAGCAGTGACCCCACCGCTGGACCTATGCCTGGGAGCCCCGGCGGGCACCGGCTGCCGGCCTGGGGCTGGCTGCAGAGCTCCTCGAGCCCAGCCGGTCTCCTTGAAGCCGCCTTCCAACAACAAAGGCTCAGCGGAGGTTCCAGGGCTCGCCGGCAGCGCGCGGAGGCCTGGGCGGCAGCCAGGCAGGGCAGGCAGAGCCGGAGCCATCAACACCCCGGCGTGTCCGGACTTGAGGAAATTGTGGAGCAACAAGAGCCATTTGCCCTCCCCAGAAACTCGCGAACCCGCTCAGCAGCGCGGCCCTTGGCCGCGGCACAGCCCTCCGCAGCCGCGCTGCAGAGCCCAGAAACCCGCGGCTGAGGGGGCTTGGGAGCCGAGACACATCGACCCAGCGCGGGAGGAGGGAGCGCGGCTCCCGCGGGTCGCTCGGGAGCATTTCCCGACAGCGCGAGACAGCCAAAACCCACGCTCCGGTGCAAGCCCGGCGATCACAGCGCCGGGAGCTGTAAAACACCGGAGCCGCCTCCCGGGGCCGGGCACATCTCGCCTGTTCCCGGCGCTCGCCCTGCGAGAAGCGCCGTTACCGCGGAACTTCCACTGAACCGAACTTTGCCAACGGGGGCGGCAGGGGGCCTGGGGGGGAGGTGGGGTGCGTGATCCCCTCACCGATCCCTGCCCGAAGCACCGGGAACCGAAACGCTCAGGGAGCTAAGCCGCGGCCCTCTCCACCGGGGCCGGGTCGTTAAACCGGTTGGCAGGGCCGGCGCTTCCCCCTCCCACGGGCAGCCGGGGCCGAGCCGCGCTTCCAGCGGACGAAGGCCCGGGGGGGAAGCCCGGGGCTTCTCGCGGCTGCCGCCGACACCGGGGGGAGGGGGGGGGGGGGGGGAAATGTGCTGGCCCGCTCCCCCCACCCCGATCTCCCCGCGGGACGCGTTCGCCACCGCAATGGGCCGCCGGCCGCGCGGAGCGGGGGTGGCGGGAGCTGCCGCTGGGCACCAGCTCCCGGGAAGGGCAGGAGCCGCCCCCCCCGCCCGCCACCGGCCGCCACTTGCTGCTGCAAACCCCGGCAAGGGCCCCGCGCTCCGGTTCCCCCCGGCTCCCGCAGCGCTGCCCAGGGCCGGTACCTACCAGCGGGCTGCGGCAGCGTCCACGCCGCTGCCCGGGCATCTTGGAGGCGCGGGGGAGACGGCGGCGGCGGCGGCGGCGGAGCGCGGAGGGGGGGGGGGGGGGGGCGGTGCCACGCGCGCTCGGTCCCGCCCGCCCTGTCCCGGCCCGCCCCCCCCCAGGCGCCCCGCCCGCCCCGCCGCAGGTGAGGCCCCGCGCTCCCCGTCCCCTCGTTGCCGCGGACCGGGGGCACCGGAGCAGAGCCGTACCCGCCTGCCCGCACCGGCACCGAGGGGGGTCCGGTGCGACGGGGAGCGATTCGTGTCCGCGGTCACAACGCGAGACTGGGCCCCTCGCACGGCACTGGGTCCCCACCGCATCAGCGGGTCCCGAGGGTGTTGGCGGGTCCCCAGCGCGCCGGTTTTCCCTAGGGCAGACTGCACTGACCAATTGGTCACTCGAGATTTTCTCTCTCGCAGTGGCCATCCTGGTGCCCTCTGCACACTGGAAGGGCCATGGGGTGACCCACATCGTTTGTGGGGTGCCTGTGTGCATATGGATGTACCCACTGCATTTACATCAGAGGGAGGAAAGGGAAGGGGAACCGAGCGTCGTTTATTCCTCGTTAACATGGGCATGTGCTGCGCAGGTTATTTGTATTTGAAGACAGCCCAGGGGGTTCACTGAGCCATCTCTTAAAAATCAACACCAGGAAAAAGCCTCCTGGGCTCCTCAAGGTGAGATGGAGATGGGAAGAGAATTTCCAGGTGCTGGAGGAGGGTTTGGTGAGCAGAGATCTGCAGCTATCCTGTGCTGCTATAGCATCATCACTGCACACGCACGTGTTGCCAGACACAGCACAAGGCAGCTGTCCCACTACGACTTCCCAGTGAAGGAAGACAGCGGTATCCCACCAAGCTGCGGAGGTCAACACCACGCCGTAGCCAGCCTTCTTCCCACCTCACTCGCTGCAAAGGAATCACAAACCCTTTTCCCTAGAAGGACCTGACAGTGGGTATTTAATATGCGCCACTTATTCTGCATTAAATCCTATCTCTGCTTTTCTGGCAGCAAGAACAGAGCCTGCACAACCGCGGCCAAGTCACGTAATTCATGGCTGTCCTGGGACCGGTCCTTGTCGTCTGCATCTGTGCAGACTGATGGGAAGAGAACAAACGGTCCGATTAGGGCCCAATACAGCCCCATCCTCCTTCACTCAGGCAGCAGGAAATCGAAGCTGTTTTTCCGAGCCCAGCACTGCCTGCGGACCACAGCAGGCAGCTGGCAACAGCTCGAGGCTGCCCAGCACCGGCGCTGGTGGCTGGGGTGAAGCAGCAAGGGCCATGGCACGGATGTGCAGCCCTGAGACATGGCACATCAGGCTGCGGGAGGAACGAGGCCACCAACAGCTGGCAGATGCTGGAGATCACAGCAGAGCTTCATTACTGAGGGCTCCGTGGCAGCAGCCAGGAAGCAGCTACTGCAGGGGATGCGGGTATCACAGGTACTGTATCAGACCCAAGCTCAGAGATGTCCAGACTTCCCTCTAGTACACCAGGGAGAAACAAGCCCCAACAACAAGAATTATGCAGAGGTGGCAGCTGCTCAGCACCACGATGTCACCCCTGCTCTGGTGACACACAGAGGGAGAAGTTGCCGGCAGGTCTGGGGAGCACAGGGAGCTGGACCAGCTGCAGGTATGACACAGTGCAGGTCAGCCTCAGCACCTTCCCCTGCCCTCCAGGAATCGGCTACAACTGAGAGCATCAAGGGGAGCGCACGGTTGTGTCTCCATCCCTAGAACAGAGCTGGTGCTGGGCCCACGAAGGCTGCGATCCACCAAACCACAGCTCAGTGACAGAGCGTGTGTGTGTATATATATATATATATTTATTTTTGAAGTCCCCAGACAGCTTTCCCAGGAGATCAGCAGCAGACAACAGCCCCTCCCACAGCCTGAGGAGTGCGGAGATTATTGAGCCTCGGTGTTAAAAGCTGGAGGTGTCAGAGGTGACCTTGGGCAAATATTTACAATTACAGCGGCACTGGGTACTGCATGTGTTCAAAACACGGAGGGATCAGGTTCCGGGGGTGCTTTAATTGAGCAGGCAGGGCAGCAGGAGGGAGAGCTCTCTGCTCTAATGTATGTGCTCACCACTCCAGAGTGAGTCAGGTTCTCACGGGTGGGGAGAACAGCTCCATCTGCCCACCAGCGCGTGTTGGAGCGGCAAGCGCTCAGCAGCCCTTCCAGGAGGACCTGTGTGTTCCCAACAGGGGCTGCCTGGGCGATCTAACACTCAGCTGCGGGATGCTGCTGCTCCTCCTGCCCAAGGCTGGTATGCATCAGCATCCGCGCTTCACGAACAGGGAATGGGGACACGCGAGTTGTTCCGCGTGCCTAGGATGCCTGGTGAATAAATAACGCAGGATTATGAAGCAGGATTCCCCCTCTAAAATGTGCTCTTACAGTGGAAAGCAAAGAGAGGGAATAAATCCCTTTTAACTTGTGAATCCCCCTCCCCAGCGCTTCCACAGAGCGGGCGGGCAGCTGTGGAGATGGATGAGTGGGGATGGATGAATTCCCCGTGAAGAATCTCTTTTCATTTTACATTTTGATTACTTCATTCTTCCAGCTTTCATTAGCACCTCCTTTATCTCCAGTTCTTCCCCAAAGGCGCTTGGTTTCTCCTTGCCGTTGCACAGGGAGCCGTGCTCTCACGATGGGAAGTGGATGCTTTGCACCACCTCATGTTGAGGCTGGGAATTTCAGAGCCTGATCCAAGCTCCAGCTCTCTTTCATGAGGAGCAAACCACCGGCCTCACCTGTCCCAGAACAAGCTCTTCTGGCTTCACACCTGCTTGCCATCACCTCTCCATGGTGCAGCAATGGGTAGTGGTGGTGCCACGTGCTGCGGCCAGGCACCAGTGCTTGGTGCATCTCTGCCTGCACACGACCAGCCCTCAATACATCCTCAGTCCAGCCCAGCTCTCTAAGGAGGACCACAAGACAGTATTTTGCACCCCCTTGGTTCTGAGTAATCCCATCTTCTGCCTCCTCTGGGACGGCCAGAGGGGAAATCCTCCCCTGGGTAAGGAGCTGGAGTTTGACAGGCAAGGACCATCTAGCCACATTTCAAGCCATCTCCTGAACATCTCGATGTCCTACAAGACATCCTGTATTTCCAGTGCTGGTTTGCATTCCTCTTAGGCCAGAGTCCAACCATCCCCGTTGGCGGCAGGCAAATGGGGATTGCTCAAGGGGAGCCCAAGACCTGGAGGAAGGATGCTGCGGAGGCAGCGCCTGGTTTAGTGAATGGGACCATGCTCTGCAGGGACCTCTGCTGCTGCCTGGTGAAATGGAAAAGTGCCCAGTGGCTACAGGCAGAGGAAAGCGGTGTGATGGGTTACGGACAGCTTGGTGCCACCTTGGAAACCAGGGATTTATCTCCACAACCACTGCAGGGCTTCTAAAGCCTCACCTTGGAGGACAAACACAGAACTGTTGCATGAAAACCCTGACCAAAGGGCACAGGGTCCCAGGAAAAACTGCTGTGAACAACATAGTTATTGAGTACCTGTCATACATATGCATGAGGGGAGTTTGTGTAAGGTGGAAAGCTTCACTGCCCATGTACACACTGACCTCTGCAGCCCTGAGAACCTGCTTTTAGCAACAGCACTGAACAACCCCTGATCTAACACTGCCCACGGGGAGCAGGCAGAGGAGTGAGCTGAGGGCCAGTACAGCCTCTTGTCCTACAGACCAGCTGCAAGGACCCATATCTGCAGCAGGAGCTGTTCCATCACTCCCTCCTAAAGCACTTGCCATCCAAATACCCAAGTGACCACCACCTGCAAGAGCTAGTAACTAACTACAGCAGGAGCTGAGCAGTGAGCAGGCCATGAGGGTCTTTACTGAAGCTTCCCTTTTCTCTGATGCACATCCCAAACTGCATGTGGGAACCAGCCCCCAGACCCCAATACAAGCAGGAAGGGGAGGAGAGGTACCTGCATTCCTCAGCTCTGTGCCCAGCACAGCCCAGGCCGCTGTCAGTGGCTCCTGCAGCATGTTATTCTGTCTTCAAGGATGCTGCAGGGTAACCTTTATGCCTTGCAAAAGAGAAACTGGCTTCCTGCAGCCTCTCCCCAAACCCCAAGTCAGTCCCTGGCATCACAGGACCTACCCTGACCCCACCACAATGCGGGAAACATTCCCACACTTCCCACCTCACACGTATTTGGAGCAGTCCTTGAACATCAACCTGCATCTTGCACTTCCTTGCAGCCTCACATACCGGCAGGTAGCACGTACGCTGCTTCCAGCCTTTGCGCCCAGCATCAAGCTAGCTTAGGAATTACACAAAGCAAATATGCAATTGGTAAGACCCAGACTGGGCTTGTAACCAGAATAAAAGCAATGGCCTCGTTCCAGAGCACTCAAGAGTTTCCTCAGCATCCATCACCTGCGCTCCAAGGACCTTGAAAACCTCTCACCCTTCCAGGAAAGCAAGGAGCTGCTCCCCCGCCCCTGGAGCACTCAGCAAGTGATTACTCCCTGCTCACACCTCAGCAGCGGAAACGTGCACTGAGCAGAAGGGAGTTTTAGGAGAAGCAAATCACAGCAGAGCTGCTCTCGGAGTTCGAGGTAACTCCTTTGGGCAGGAGCAGGCACTAGGCAGGGGCAAACCCCCAGCAGGAAATGAAGCACCCTCCTGAACAGCACAGTCTGTTAGTGGGGAAGAGCAGGGAGCAAGAGGCACACTGAGGGCATACACCAGGTGAGGATGTGACCCAGGCTCCTGCGTTGAGCCAGGAACCACTGCGGGGATTGCCAGGGGCTGTCTTCCCATGGGCTCTTCCCAGGAGGCTGCACCAGGGCTCTGTCAGACGCAGGCGTGGGGCTGAGCCCGTCTGGGGCGGGGGAAGCTGCGATGCTTATCTGGGAGCTGGGAATGGGCAGGCATCCCGGGAACAACAAGGCCTCTGTCTCATGTGGCTGAAACCCAGAGCGAAGCTGGACATGGGCTCAGGGTGGGAGGTTGGTCCTTCTCCAGCAGGGACACGGCCAAAAGCTCCTGGAGAGTGAAACTGGCACTGGGGCCCCTGCGGCGGGTTCGTGTTGGGCAGAGACCACAACGTGCAAATCAGAGCAAGAAAAGCTCATCCCCAAATAACGTGAACTGCTGCTGCTGCTGCTGCTCAGGGAGAGGCAGCAATGCTGAAACAAGCACCATAGTGGAGCCTGCAGCATAGGGTGAAGAAGGACAGTGAGGGATGGAGCTGGAGCTGTGCTCAGAGCATGGGAAGGTGGCGGGCCCTCTGCTGATGGCTGTGACTGACCAGACTGTAACAGGGAGGATAATGAGGCTGGACAGAGGGAAAGGAAGAGCACAGCAGGAGCATGGGAGAAGCAGTTGTTCCAGAGGGAATGCTTTAACCAGAGGGTTTATCCGTGCAGTTTCAGTAACTGGTGCTGCAGGACTTGTCTGCAGACACTTGGCTGCAGTACCACAGTGATTAGGTACTGGTGGAGAAGTGCCCCTATTCCATGGTGAACTCCTCACTCCTTGCTCTGTACCTCTAGACGAGTCGCAGTTCTCTTCGTTTCTGCTTCCCTTCCCTTGCTTTTGGCCCATGCCTGTTCTCACAGCGTTTATCCTGTAGATAGATAGATAGACAGATACTGAGTTTTGGCTTTTCACCCAGCTGCTGGGTGCAAAGAGGCTCCTGTACTCCCAGTTTCTCCATTGGCTTCTGTGGTTGGACTGTTAGGATCAGAGTTGTGAGGTTATGGAGGAGGAGGTGGACACCAGGAGGAGCAGGGCGGAGGATGCCTGCGCTGCTGCTGAAATCCCTTCTGGGCAGTTGTGATGCTGTGAGACTGTGTGTCCTTCTCTGGAGGGGTGAGTCCAGCCCAGCCATGGAAACCTGTGTGGGGAGCTGGCACTGGATGTGGAAAGATTCTTTAATCTCGTACAGGTCTGATGGGAGAGCAGAGCTGGGAGTTCACCCATAATTCAGATGAGAAACAGGGTGTGCAGTGCTTGCTGTGGGGTGATGCGCTATGCAAGCACTTCACTGAGGGATGTGGTGGAATCTCCATTGCCAGGGACCTGACAGCCAGCCAGGTCCTCTCCTTCCCCAGCTAGATGGGAGCAGAGCAGCGCTGATCTTGCTGTGATGGGGCACCTGGGTTCCCCCAGGAAGGTCAGCGGTCCCTTCAGCTGACACAGAACAACAGAAATGTTTGTAACTTGGATGGACACGAAAGGTTAAAACTTCACATCTAAGAGCTCCGAAGAATTACCATTGAGGTGGAGGTCTCCTGGCTTTCCCAAAGGCTCCTGCGAGGCGAAACCAGGGTGCATCTACACAGGGCTCTGTTTCCAGCCTGTGCCAGGGTCCTGAAGAGCAGGGGATGTCCCACGTATATACTGATTTTAAAGCTCCGGTTCCTGGAGCATTTTCTCATCTCACCTTCTTCTTACAAAGCCAGGCGAGTTTCTGGCTTCCCACCAGCTCACACATGAACACAAAGAGAATGTGGATGGGAGCTTTTAAAGAGAACATGCCCCAAAGGCAGGGACCCCTCCACAGCCTCCAGCTCCTCCAGCATGGTGCTGCCGGACACAAGGCAATGGGCAGGGTGGATGCTTGAACACTGCCCCTAGGTCCCGCTGACCGTGGGGGGCTGGAGGAGGGAGTGAGGAGATGGTGATGATCAGGTGAAAGGGCCATTCCCATTGTCAGGATACCTTTGTGCCCATCGTACCCTGGTGTGTGGAGCTAAAGCTGCGCACAGGACCTGCTGCTTGAAAAGCTTCTCTCACTCTCGTGCAGCTCATTATTGTAATTGCACCTTGCAGGGAGCAGGGAAACATGCTCCATAACAGGCACATCCATTTTAATGGATTCTGCTCTGCTGCCGGGAATAAACAATCACAAATCAGGGCTACAGGGACCTTCAGAGAACCTTCCTGGTTCAGATGCTTTTCATTTTGTCAGTGGTAGAGCGCTGCCAAGCAGCCCTCAGCCAGCCAGGAGTTACAGCTTGTGATGCACGTGGCTTAACAGAACAAGGGGGGAAAATCCTCAGTTTCAGTTTATTTCCATATGGAAACAACACTTCCTGCAGCAGGCAGCTGCCGTGGAGGTACCTGGATTGCGCATACTGCAGTAGCTTGGGTGGGTTTCTTCAGCTTTATATCCACTGCAGAGGATTACAGACTTGGAAAAGTTTCCCCACTAACTCCAGGGGAAGGGAATGCCGCTCACAGTGTGGATGCTGTGTGCCCAGGCAAGATCCTGGTACCAGCAGGGAGTCACTGCTCAGGAGGGCAGGAGATTGGGGCCTCCCTGCATCCTCAGGGTGCTGCTTGGTGGCTGCAGTGGGCAAGGGAGCTTCAGAGCATTGCCACAGGCTACCAGATCCTGCCTGTCCCAAAGGGAACAGCAGCACAACCCAGTGTGGCCCGGAGGGATGGAGTGTGCTGAGCCTAAGCACAGAGCACAGGCTGGGGAATGGGAGGTGAGGGGGTGAAGCTGAGCTCAGGAGCCCCATCACATCAGGTGATGCTGAGCACTCTCCTGGGAGCACGGCTGCTTTCCCAGTGGGGCCCCGGCTGCCCCTGGCTGAGGGCAGAGGTGCGGTGCAGCCCCTCACCGTGTCACCAGGCGGCTGCATGCACTGAGCCTACTCCAGATCACATCGCTGCACGTCACTGTGAGGGTGTCGACAGCATTGCCCCTCGACCAGTTAGCCCCAGAGACTTGTCCAAAGGCTAAACAACCCCTGGTCTGGGAGCCTGAAAAGAAGCAGAAACACAGCCTGGATTTCTCCTTCTTGCTTTCTCTGTTCACAATAGGAAGCAAAACTCCCCTGAACGTACCAGATCTGCGCTCAGCGCCCATGCCCAGGGTGCTGTGGTGGGCTCTGCTCTGCAGGAACCAGGAAGTGAGACTCTCTGGAGGCCTAATGGGGTGCAAACCAGAATCCATCACGAGGAAGACAGCGCTAACCTCACCCTGCTGCCACGTGGTGATGGAAGGGCCAGAGCTCGCCTCTCCCACTGACTCATCCCCTGACTGTGGACTGCCTTCCATTCCTGCCAAATGTGGCTGGATTCATGGTGGGGCTCTTTAAACCATTCATCAAGTAACTTCTGCAGATAATTATGAGTTTGATGCTCATTTATTAGCACTAAGCTGTAATTACTCAGTACCCAGATGATTTGCTGCATGGCTCATGTGGTGTTGAGTAGGTCAGATGAAAACAAGACTCACAATTAGGATTTTAAAGCGTGTTTTCCTGGGAAAGCCTGTAACACATCCTGAAGCTCTGCCGGGCTGTCAGCAGCTTGGTACCAGGAAGGCAGAGGCGAACAAGGTGAATTTGGGCATCAACACGGATAAGCTTCTATACATAATCCTGCTCATGTTCTCCCAGCACCAGCTATGGCAGCACAGGGAAGTTGTTCTGCGTTTTCCAGGTGATGGAGTCCCTGTGCATCAATGCATGATTCTCCCACCTCCAGCTGGTGCCTTTCCCGGGACATTTTGCTTTTCAGTGGTCAGATCCAGCGTGTAAATGGCTCAAGCAAAAGCTTTTCCCCTGTGAAGCTGCCCCATCTTCCCCAGCACCAAAGCAGAAGAGGGACTTTCTCACACCCTGCATCTGCAGAACCAAAGGGGATCATGAGCTGGCTGAGGCTGTGGCCTCTCTTTTCTCCTGCGCCCAGTGGGGGAGTTGGATGTCCCACAGATCCCAGGCCAAAGGTTATTTGAGGGGGACCCAATGGGGTTTGCAGGCCTGGCTGTGTGTGGGGTGGGTTAGGCCAAGCTCCGGCACCTCCCAGACCCAGAAACTGGCCCCAACCTACAGCCTGCAGGGAGTTTCACTCCCAGGAACCCATCCTCGTGGCTGGCCAGGCACCTCCAACCACCAGCACCATCTAGTCCCGCTGTGGTGAGCCCTGGGCATCACTTTCCCTCTCAACACCCTGCTCTGGTTGCATGTGGGGAGATGTGGGGGTCAGAGAGCCCTGAGCAGCCCCACACCACAATAGACCATGGCTCTGCTTTGCCGCTGGCCAGAGGGGTGTTGGATGTGGCCTCCTGAAGGTGTATTTACCTCTGCAAATGATGCGAGGAAATTAGGAGTGAACCACAAGTCCCAGGGTAGGAGCTGATTCCAGTGCCTGTGTCTCCATCAGGGCCCATCACCCTGCTCTCCTCCTCCTCCCCTCAAGGCAGAGGATGCTCAACAGCCACTTTTCCAGGAGCAGCATGCATGACCACATGGGGTGCCCTGGCATGTCACAGTTTCCCCTCGCTGTGTAGGTAGGTGCCCAGCAAGGAGCTGCGGGCCATCCTGGATGACTCTCCTTGAGCAGTTGAAATCCTTTAGCCAAGGATTTCACAGCACCTGCAAATGCTCTGGGATTTCAGCGGGGCAGGAGCTGGGGGTGATGCTGCAGGATGGGCTGCGTGTAGCAGGACACGCATGCTCCACAGCACTGAGCAATCAGCCACTCAGCAGTGGGGGCCAGAACTGAAGATGACTCCCGACAGCTCCTGGATGTAGCCCCTGCAGGCAGCTCTTCTGCCTGTTGGATTACTGGGAACGCTGCCACTCCTCACCCTTGTCATCACATCGTGTTTGTGTATCACTCATGCACTCTGGCGCATGTTGGAAGATGCCTCTTTTGTTGGGTACGTTTCAGAAACACAGTGAAGAAGGACTGATGCTAAGAGCTCGCTGTAACTACCTGTGCCCAGAAGTGCCTGGGAGGTGGTGTCCTTCCCCTGTGCTGCCCAAGCAGGCGGCCTGGGGGACACTTGTCCTGGTTCTCTTCTGCTGGCAGAGAGGGTGCTGGCTCCCCAGCCAGGCCCTCCTGTCTCCCAACAGTAAAAAAGCGCCGTGATCCCCTGCACAGGAGAGGATCCTCTGCCCCAGAGAGCAGGGCAACCTCAAGCAACCTCAAGCTTTTACTCAAGTCCAGCGCTGGACCAATGGTCCCAGAGCAGACAGTGGTGGAAGCGATGTGACCCTCCTGCTGCAGGACCAGGCAACACCATCGCACAGGCTGTTGACCGCTAGACCGCAAGTGCCAGTGCACCCGCGCTGGGCTCAGTGGGTACTTTTGGATCTGCACACCTACTTCCATGGCACCAGCACAGTATTCCACAGGGACTCATGGATGCAACATGAGATGTCAGGTCTGGCCCTGCACCAGTGCCCTGAGACGCAGAAGGCTCTGGACTGATTTTCAGCAAGTTTTCCAGTTGTCTTTTGATCAAAACACAGTTTTAGGCCAATGCAGCCCTCCAAGGGAATGTGAAAGAGGACAAAAATCAGCCCTCGCGATGTGGAGATCTGTCGGTGCTCACCTTGCATCAATCCAGAAAAGCACTGGAAGGGAAGGACACAAGTGGGGACACAGCTGATGCCCTCACACTAACCCATGCATGCCAGGATGGCAAAGATTCCCCCCAGCTTAAGCATCATTCACTGGCACTGAGGTCGGAGCTGCCTTTGGCTGTACATGGAGCCCTGCGGCAGGCAGCTCCCAGCCTGGCTGAGCCCATCACTAACCACAAACCATTCAGCCAGTCAGTTATCACCATTACAGAGAGAAGGTTAGCTATGCCAGCAAATGGCTGGGGAGAGGAGCCGGGGGTGTCCTGCCACATCCCGCTGTTCCCCCTGCCCGTGTGCCAGTCCTCTGGTGCTAGATCAGGGGGACACCAGTACTGACGGTCAGCTGGAGACAGCGATCTGTCAGAGGAGAGGCAGGAGGATTGCCAGCTTGGTCACCTCAGGGAATCTGCCGTCAGTGGCTCTAAAAGACACGGGTTGGTTATTCCCTCCCTTTCTCCTTCTCTTTCAAAAAAGGACCGAGGCCTTCCTGGGTCAGAATTCCTGCAAAGATGCCTGATCCCTGCTCCTCAGCTTTAAGGCTCATCTGTCTGTACAAATTCCCCCCTGCGTTACACACAGAGCCTAGCCTAAATCTATTAGAATCGTATTCCTGGTTCCCTAACTAGGGAAAGAGTCATTGCAGAGAACAAAGCAGCTCCAGAGCAGGTGGAAGTTGGTGAATTCATCGCTGGTGGCCGACAGCCACCCTGTGGGAAAACCACCGGGGCGCTGTTCTTGTCTGGGGTCTGTTGCGTTGGTGGCCCATGGCTTGGGATGGGCTGTGGGGCAGCCGCTCACAGGCAGCAGGGTTTTGCCCGTGTCATTGTGGAACACAGCCTGGAGCTGCAGTGGGACCAGGACTCAGGCACAACACGTATCCCACACATGTGCTGTAGCCCCCGGACTGGCCCTTGCGATGGGTTAGAGCACACTGGAGCTGGACACGCTGATCCTGCACGAAGGCAATGGGGCACCCATGCAAGCAAGGCCGATGCTGCAGGGAGGAGCGGATCACAGCAGGGCACTCAGCAGAGAGCTCCATATGCAGCGGGAGGTTTGGATGCTGCTCTGCAACTTCTCACAAATCACATCTCTTCCAAACACTGATTCCCTGCTGTAAAGCAACAATACTGATGTTTATGTGCCTTGCAAAACTCCTCATCCACAGGGATGGACACGTGAGGCAGCAGCATCTCCCCAGCCCCTCGTTCATGGCTGAAGATATTTCTCCTTTACGACTCATGTTAGCTCGTCTCTCTGCCTGGATTCCCAAATGAGAGCTCACAAGCATTAACTCCAGCCCCTGTTTGCTTCTTTTTCAGGCATGTGGGTCCCAGATATTTTCAATGGTGACAATTTCCCCCCTCAAATATCTTCTCTTTCAATATGCAGGGCCTGTGCTTTGCACCTCTGGCTGTCTCCAGCTGCACCCCCTTTACACGAGGCTGTTGCATTCCCAGCTTAGATCTTGCAGGAGCTTGCAAGAAACCTGCAGCATGTGTTGCCAGCAAGGACACAGCATGTCAGCAGGGTGCTGAGCACAGGACTGATCCACTGCAGTGCTGCTCGGCACGTTGGCTGCCACACTGCATGCTCCCATGCGCCTTCGGAGGCTCCTCATGGAGCTGCTTGTACTGTGCAGCTTAGTCGGTACTCACAGTCACACCAGGATGGGGTTGAACAGAGTTCTGGAGTGACTGGCGCTGCTGTCTGCACGTTGGCATGAGGATCAGCAGGATCAGGCAAACATTTTCATTACCTCCTCCATTCAGGCAATGCTTGGAGCAGCCACCAAGCAGCTGTCAATCGTGTACCAGCCCTTTCAGCTGCAGCCTTGGGCTTGCAGAGCAAATTCTCTCTGCGGTGGGGATGGGGTCTGGCTGTAGACTATCCCCACTGTGCTCTGCTAATGGCAGGTAGCACAGACAGCCCTGGATAACAGCTTCAGCTGCATCTTGAGCAGCGTTAGCACGACATGAGTGATGGATCAAGACAGAGCTTGTCAGCTCACTCATCATCCAGGTGCTGGGAGCCTAAATGCACAGGGGTCACAATCTCTGAAAGCCACAGTCTGGAAGAGCCGTTCAACACTTCAGGTTTAAGCTGGCTACGGAGCTATAACCCCCTTTGTCTCTCACAGATTGCCTGCCATTCCCACTCTGATTAATGTCACAGGCAGACATCCGGCAGCTGCCACTTCCTTGCCTGGGACCACAGGCCACGGTGTGAATGTGATGGAGGAGGCAGAGCTTGAGAGAGGTCTGAAGCTGCTCAAGCCATAGAAGTTGCTTAAACAGATTGTGCTTGGGGCAGAGGAGCTGTGGGGTGGGAATGGGGAGTCTTGCACTGACCCTTTGCACTTCCCAAATGGGGTTCCCACTCCCATTCCCTGCTCACACTGCTCACATATAGCACCCTGCGTGCTCGCTCCTTAGTGCCCAGAGAGCAATTGCGTTTCCCGCACTGCTGGGGGGGGTGTGAGGCAGTGCCTGAGTGCCAGAGCAGGAGCTGTTACCAAGGAGCGCCTGCCTGGGCTGCGCCGGCCCTGGCATGTTCTACGCGTGGCATGAGGATCGGAGACCTCCGTGCTCCTTGGTCCACATTACCCGCTCCAGGGCACGAGGAAAGTACCCAAGCAGGCTTGTTCCAGCTCATTGTTGCAATGCACGGGAGGGAAAGCCCAGGATGGGCCCCAAAGCAGTGAACGCAGCAGGCGCAGCCTCGTGCCGCGCTGGGAACAGCATGCAAGCAGCACTGCTAACCAGTAACCCCAGGCCAGGGGACCAGCAGCACCTTCCCGCAGTGTGGACCACCCTGCAGAGACCTGTGAGCTCATCTGTTCCCTCCCCACGCAGCAGGGTGCAAACACGTCCCTCTCAGAAGGCAGGGCAGGACCTGTCCCTGTGACGAGGTAATGCCAGAAGAGCGTCCCTGTATCATTGCTGCTCCTGGCTCACAGCAGGATTTAACACATCCATGCCAGTGCCAGATGCGGCTTGTGCCGATGCCGTGTCACCCCTGCACATGTCCCATTCCAGGCTGTATCTGTGGGCAGCGAGCGAGTTGGGGTTTTAATGAATGTGCAATTCTCACTTGTGCTGCAGCACTTTGCCAGGGACCGTGTTATTTCATGTATCTAGGTCAGGCTTATTCCTGCTTTTGCAGTGCATTTCAGGGAGTGTGAAGTGCTGCCCTTCCCCGCCACGCAGCCATGCTTCAGGTCTTGTCATCTTCTGCCAGGAGGATTCACTGGGCCAGGACTCTCTGTGAAGCATTTCCTTCCTAAATGGGGGTTCCTCTTCATTCTCACAACGGGAATTTCACCCACAACCTTGAGACAAAGGCAAAGCAAAACCAAGTCAGCAGAGAGACCAAGCACATCCATGAATCCCCATGTACAGTGGGCTCTCTGCTCCATCAGGATGATGCTACCCAGGAACCAACCGATCTCAACAGCAACCTCTTTGACAGACTTGAACTCCCTGAAAGCAAGGGAAAACCAAGAGCATTCCCTTTGCTAGGGGTGGGAGAGCCCCCTGCTCATGCTGCTGATACTCCCTAAGAGCAGCTTGCCTGCAGGAGCGACGGGAGGTTCGGTGTGCGATAACCTTCCTCATCAACATGCTGCTCCTCTTGCCTGCTCACGCGGCTGGTTATGGGGAGGCTAAAAATAGAGTGTGAGCTGGCTTCCACTTTACACAGACACCAAAAGAAGATGCTGGGGTTTATCTTCGTTGGGAAGTGTTTCCGACTGTGCTATGAAGTGTGGGGCAGGCTGCAGCCCTGCGTGGGGCTGGTGGCCGGTCCTAGCCACATTAACGTCAGTGCCCATGAGCCACTCTCACCAGCGCTGTGGGCATTTGGCTGCAGGGTGAAATCTCTGCAAAGCAAAGCAAAAGCCCTGCCTGGACCACACACACTGTGGGGATGGATGCCTGGGAGGGACAGAGAGGTGGGTTCTGTGGTGCCAGCCTCTGAGGCTGCCCCTGGGCCCATCTAGCAATGGAGAATAGTGGAGGCAGTTGTGATTCAAAGTCATGCTACTGATGTGCAATGTGACCATCGCTGTTCCCAAGGCACACATTTGCTGCTGCTTTCTTAAAAATCCCTTAATCCATGCATGCGAAAGCCAGCTAGCAGCTTTTATTGGGCTAACCAGTGGACCAGGGGGAAAAACCCTCCCAGGTAGACCAGCACTTAAAAATCCCTCAACCCATGCATCCCAGGTAGACCGGCACTGCTCTCCCAGCTTGTTAGCTCCTTCCCAAGGTCTGGAATTATCTGTAAAGACAGGTTTTCCCGCTCCAGAAAGCCATTGCAGCCTGTAAGTCAGGGCAGGCGCAGGCACTCAGCTCCACAGCCATTTGTCACACACGTTGTCCACTTGGTCACACATTCTTCATGTGAGAAAGCCCCGAAGGAAAGCTACAAGCCCAAGTACGAAATCCTGTTGATTTGCCACAGTTGCTGATGAACTTCTTTGGCAGAAATCACGGTACAGATAACCCAGACCCCGCGCTGGGGGGAGCACAACTGCCAGCAAAGGGCCTGCAAACTGCCCGGCAGCGGAAGCGCTGGTGCAGCGAGATGCTCTCTGAGTAATTAATAATGAAGGAATCTCTCCAAATCACTGACAATCTCCAGCAGAATCGCTGCCTGAATTCATCAAGTGAACCAGGGGCCCAGAGGAGTTTGCTCAGCTCTAGTCCTCTTATGGAGCCAGAATCAAAACCTGTTTAGAGAAGCTTCCCTCTTTCAAGCACTGGTGTGAAGACTGCCATCACTCCCATGCTCCTGGTTTCACTTCTGCTAGCCTGAGCCAGTGCAGATGCAGCTGTCCAAGCCCTGGCTCTGGATCAGCCTTGATGTTTGCCTTGGGTCCTGTTTGCTGACTTCTTCATCTGTCCAATGCTACTCGCTGAGCTCAGCGAATGCTGTTATTCCTATTGGTCTTCGGCTTGCTCTGACGATGAACCTTGTTTCCACTCTTCAGCATCCCATCCCCTGTGCTCAAGTCAGCTTAAATTTAGGAGACATCCCTGAAAGCAGATGCCAAGCGGGCCTGGGACTGGGATGAGTTGTTGTGCTCTCCAGCATCAAGGAGCTCTCTGGAACACAGGTTATCGACATGACAGAGCCAGTCAATGCAGCTGCCACACAAGTGCACAGATTTCCACACTGAAAAGCCTCGGGGGAATTGGGAAAGGATTTTAAACAGAAAAGAGCATGCATACAAAAATAATTCCCTGACTTTCCCATCTCCCTTCAGCCCCCAAGTCTCCAAGCAGCCCTGCTTTGCACTGTGAGCAAGCAGCTTGGCATTCCTCATCCCAAAGTAGGAACAGTTGAGAGTCAAAGCATCACCAGAAATGTGTCTGACAACATATGTCCAGCTCACCTCCTCTTCTACTGCTCAGCTACAGATCTCCTCCTGCTGCAGTTGCCTGCCTATGCTGGCAGATGTGAGCTCCAAGGCACACAAGTGAAGAGCACTGGACATATCTCAAGTGTCATGAGTCGGAGTGAAGGTGGCAGGGAGCTGCCCCAAGGCTTTACCCTTGCTTCCCAGCACAGATTGCTCTGCTCACCCTGATTTCCCACCAGTAAATGCAGCAAGCCCAGCCAGACCTCAGGGACCATACCCTGTGAAAGCAACAGCTTCGCCAGGCACAATTGACTGTGCTTGGCCCAGCCTGCTCCGAGTCACCCCAGAGCCCACCCTGGGGCCATCTGGGATCTCATCCCAGCTCCGGGATCTGGCCACCGAGCCAATGTCTCCAGACAGCATGAACAACCCCGGCTTCGGAAGTTGCGTTTGCTGCCGATTCCCAGAGCCCTCCACCAGAGCCCAGCTCTGCAGGCTCCAGCTCCAAAAGGCTCTGCTGAGAAGGGAGTGTGCTGCCGCCCTGCCCAAGGGAATGAGCACATAGGCACCCCCCCTTGCAGCCACCACACTGAGCACTGGGGTGAACAACCAGCACTCTGAGGCTGTCCTCACAGCCTCACCCCCAGGACCTGGTCCAGCTGCCCAGACACATACAGCAAACCCCCCTCCTGCCAACACAGTGAGTATCCCACCCACTGCAGTCCCCATATGCTTGGGGACAACTGCCTGCATCTCCTGAAGATGCTGCCAGCACCTGTAGGCACTGGGTGCCCTCTTGCCAGTGCAGGCTCTTGCAGGAGATGCTGACTGCTCACTGAAGGCTGGCACAAGCCCCTCATCCTTAGAGTTGAGAGATACTCCATCTCAGGGAGCAGCTCACTGGGACTTCCAACTCAAGACCGCATGGAAAGCCAAAGGGGTGATTTGCTGGAGCAGATGTCTCTTTTGAAGGGTCTGAAACGCGCCACCCAAAGTGCTGAGTGCCCTCAGCTGTGTGAGGCTGACGGAACGCTGCAGCCCAGCAGCCAGAGCTGCTTCGCTGGCCAGCGGCCCTTCTGACACCTTGCAAATGTCTTGTTCCTGGGCACCTGTGAGAGCCCCAGGGAGCTGCAGGTGGATTTGTGGGGCTCTCCTCTGCACCCCGAGGAGAGCCATTACCTCGATGAAGAGCCGGAGGTTCAGCACTGCTGTGGCAGAGGGACAGAGCTCACAGGGAGGGAGC
This sequence comes from Ara ararauna, assembly GCA_028858755.1. NCBI lineage: Eukaryota > Metazoa > Chordata > Aves > Psittaciformes > Psittacidae > Ara > Ara ararauna. The sequence goes on from CM054396.1 coordinate 712,971, forward strand.
CCAGCCCAGGAGGTGTGAGGCTGTGTCTGACTTCCAGCAGAGCAGGTCCATGACGGCAGTGGGGTGGGAGCACAGCCCCGGCCTGCCCCGCTTCCCACAGCTCCCAATGGACCCGGGAGCACCCACTGCTGGGAAGAGCCCCCAAAGTGACAGAACAGGGTGAAAGCAGCGTCTGCCCCCCACCCCACACAGCATCTGCAGCTCCGCACCACAGCCAGGAGGGGCCTCCGGAGGGGTTCATGGACCCCCTCAGCAGTTAACCCCTCGCTTGTGACACAGCCTGTGCAGTCGTGCGGAGCAAGGGGCAGATGGGGGGAAACGGAACAAGAAGTTCTGGGGTTTATTTTTTCCCCCCCAAACTTTGCCCATTCCAGGCATATGGCCAGAAAGTAATAAAAATCTGTTCTGTTTGGAAACAGCTCAGAAAGGTATAAATAACGGCAGCTCAGTGTGGGGAGAGCTCCAAATAAAGTGAGTTGTAAGTTCTTGAGTTTATTAACATCTGAAGGGAATAACGGGAGTTTTATAACGTCTAATTGAATTAAATACAGCGCACTGCAATTTGGGGATATAAAATCTGCCGTCATGGGCTATAATTAAATACCTTCCTGGTGCTGCTGGTGGTTTTTCTCTGCAAGCTAAAAAATACAACAAGGTGGATGTTTAATTGATGTAATAAATGGCTTCGTGCCTGTTGCTGAAGGGACTGGGCTGGTAACAGTAGGGAGGGAGCTGTGAGTACAGCACCCACTGTGTCTCTGCATTGCCCCCCTGTCCCAGCAGCAGTGGGAGGACAGGGGAGGTGCTGGGCGCTGACACAGGGGGTCCTCAGCACCCCCTGCCCAGTGCCCACTGCTGGGTGAGGCCCCAAGCTGCCCTCAGCTCTGGTGTGGGCTCCAGCCACACCAAGGCCATACTTGCTTCCGCTTCTCTGCTGCTAACTTGGAGCCCAGCTTGGCTTTAAGCTCCCTGAGGAAAGCCTCATTGGTGCTCAGCAAACGTGCCGAGGCTGTGGAAGCCCTCATAGGAGTGTGGGAAAGCAGCACTGGGGGAGGGAACACGTAAGAGCATTTCAAGGAGGGAGGAGGAAGGGGGAGGTAATGCCGATCAGAGTGAACGACCGCAGCCACGTGTGCCCGAGGAGAGCTCCCATTGCCGTGGCTAAATGTGGAGCAGGGCACGTTGCTCTGGAAAGCAGCATGGGATCCAGCCAAGCAGGATGCTTGCTGCGGAGAAAGGATGTGGGAGGAGGGGGTTTCCTACCCCGAGAGGAAGCTCCGCAGGGAGGGTCACCGGGGGCACTGGGGGAGCCTGGAACAGCAGGAGAGTTTGGCTTCCTCCCACTCCCCTTGGTCTGCTCGCTGCTGTCATCCCATGGGAAGCAGCAGGAGTGATGGGATCACTACCGGTGGCAGCTTTTAGCTGGAGTCCCTCAGTGTGAAAAGCTTCGTGTATCTGCAGGAGGAGCAGAAGCTATCACAGAGCAGCTGATTGTTGCAGGTCTAATCCACGTGGACCCTGGCACAGCAGCTGGGGCAGGCCAGCATGTTGCAGGGAGTGAGGAGGGGTGACTATGGCTTTGCCCAGGCTGAAGCACAAGAAAACCTGGCCCAGGGCAGCTTTGCAGAGCCTGTTCCCACGCGGAGGAGCGGGAGGCAGATGTGCTCACACTGAGCCGGCTTTGATCACAGCAGGCAAGCTGCAGAGCTACAACGGCCGAGATGAAAGGGAAAAGCAGAGAGGAGAAGAAAGGAAAAACACTGCTATCTGCTGCGGGCAGCAGTGTGACACGCTCCAGATGGCACAGGCAAGAGTGGTCGCACTCAGCAGCATCTCAGCAGCTTCTAGTTTGCCAGAGGCAGACCTCTCCTGGAAGAGAAGGGAGGACGAATGCCCTGGGTGGCGTTTTTGTTAGCCTCCAGCTCCTGCAGCAGGTTTCAGGCTGCTGAAACCGCAGCACCGAGGAACAGATGTGATCCACAAGAAAGGCCGGTGGGAGCAGCAGATGCACGGCACTGAAGACACGGCACATGGCCAGGCTCACACAGTGCCATGGGCGAACATAGCAAGCAGCACCCAGGTCATCATCTCTGGAAGCTGACAGAGATCCTGAATCTGACGAGGATTAGTGACACTGGGAAGTGAAGCAGCAGAGGGAGACAGAGGGAATCCAGCAAAGCAGGGATGGAGCTGGCTTGGCCCCTGTGTGAAGCAGCCACAGTGACCTGAGCAGACCAGCCATGGAGGGCCTCAGGAAGGACGATGATTTCCCCAGGCTGTCACATCCCTTCCCAGCTGGTTTCTAAAGCAGGGCTCAGAGGCCCCACACAGGCTCAGCCTCTGCTGCAGGAGCCTTGCAGAACCCACGTGAAGCACAGCACAGGCCTCAGACTGGAGCAGGTCGGTTGAGGTAGCAGATGGGAATTGCCCAGCACCCAACAGACTGGTGCTGGGGCAGTGAGAAGCAGCAGAAGGGACAAGCAAAGGGTCTCCCTCCATCTCAAATGATGCTGCCCCGAAGCCTGCGCATCTGCTGGGCTTAAGGAATATGGAGAGTTGTGAGGTGAGTCTTTTCCATGCAGTCTCAAAGGCAGCCTGAATGGAAAGATCAAACCTCTCCCAGTGCCAGCGACACCAGACAGGAGCAGACACGCTGCAATTAAACAGATTTCCTCCTCTGTTTGGGTTTTTTATTTAAATCCAAATTCTTTGGAAATAAACACACATCAAAGCTTAAAGCCCGGAATCCTGACTTTGTCCCGGTGCTGTCTATCCACGCTGCCTCTGTTTCCCTGTCAGCTGGTACCTGGCATGTCTGGCTGGTCAGATGCAGAGCATCCACCTGACCAAGATGACCAAGTGTCAGAATGTGCTGCTCCATGAGGAAAACTGGGAACAGCCAGAGCTGGAGCAGCCCCTCTCTGGGGGAGGTCCCAGGGAATGGCTCTCCCCCATGGAGCCTGCCGGGGATGCTGCCCCTTCTCAGAACCGCTTCTCCGCATGCTCCTGGTTTAGCAGGAGTACTTGATAGAGGAGAGGTGGCAGGAGGGTCTGAAAGCCAAACCCCCGCTGTGCTGCTGGCCCTGGCAGCGCTCCCTCGGCTCCCATCGGAAGAGCCACTCCTGGGTTCCCACGGAAAGGGCCTCTGCTCTGCAACAAAATACCAAACCTCCGCGTTGAGAAAACACAAATATTTGGGTTTCGTTCCCTGTTTGTTTCTGGTTTCACTTCTGCTGACGCCTTGGAAACCAACATTCCCATCATGTTTGTTGCCCTTTCCGAGGGAGACCCTCCTACACACCTGCGACCCTGCTGCAGCACAAAGCAGCGGCTGCACCGGCAGGAGGGAAGCCCTGGCCCAGGCTCCGTCCCTCAGCCCTGCTCGGGCAGACGCAGCCCCTGCCCCTTTTCAGCTTCTCTTTCCCCACATTGGTTTGCCCGGTGCTGCCTCGGTGCAGAGCAGGGCTGGGCCAAGAGGAGCATCCCCATCCCTCCCAGTCCAGAGGTCTGCCCAAACCTTTCCACCTTCTCGTGCCGGCGGCTTTAAGAGAGCGTTGAGGTGCTTGAGGAGAGCAGCAGGAGAGTGGGACCGTCTGTGCTGCCCGTGCTCCTGCTGCTGTCTGCACCCCACAACAGCCTGAGCCTCAGGTTGGCAGCCCCATGGTGCAGCGGATGCTCCTGCCCGCTCTCTGGAGACAGCTTTCTGGGTCTGTGCCCCTGCATTGGGGCCCTCAGTCCTGCCAAGGACACCCCGGACCATGGCGTGAGCTGCACAGCTCTGCACCCCTAAACAAAAGGTCTCAGAGACCTTTGTGGGAGGAGAAGGCATTGCTGGGAGCTAGAGGTGCTCTTTTCACATGCCAGCCCCTTCACAGACATGGCAGGACCTTTCTCCCTGTGCTCAGGTTGCGTGGGATGCCTGCTCTTTCCTCCTGGGCATGGTTTCTTGGAGCAGGGAGCAGCCCTGCCCCATGTGCAGCTCTTCAGAGGGTGGGTTTCTAGGCACTCCTGCAGTCCTTGAGCATGGGTACGTGCTTCTTCAGCTGAGATGAGCCCCTCAGGGGACTCTGCACATGGTGCTGCAGTGAGGAAAGACAATTAGGGAGGTCCTGACAGCGCAGGTGCAAGCAATGGAAAACATGCCCAGGGATGCAGAATGGAAGTGATGATGTGGTCGAGCTGCAGCCAGGCCCCGTTACATCCATCTTGCCACATGCTTCTGTGCTTGTGCAGACCAGACTGTCTCTCACCCATGCTGTAAACCTGACTTGATTTTGCCAATGATTAAAGCTCTGGCAGTCTGAAACCATCCCAGGGTGCTTGAGCATTTGGGTAGCACTGAGTCAAGCAGGGAGACCAGCTTGAAGCATCCCCTGGAACATCCCCATAGCACAATGATCTCCGGTTCATGGGCAAGCTCCATCAGCCAGGAAAGGTCTAATCTCTTTGATGATTTTACAGAGTGGCAACTTCTGAACCATTTGTGAACACTGAGTCAAACCCGTGCAAGAGTTAAGGCAAACCCCCTCAGAAAGTGGCTGTATGGGAAGAGATGAGCTACCTGTGAGCCAGAACTCCCAGTGTTGCAAGAAAGGCACACAGACCATCCAGGCTTGGTGCTGGGCTCGACATGATGCTGCCGGGGCAGGGGCTGAATGAGGTGACCCCCGAGGTCCCCTCCAGCCCCAACCACCCAGGAGTACTGTGTCAGATCCAAAGCAGGGTGAGTGCTCTATGCAAATGCCTTTCCCCCTTTATGACTGCGCTTCAGTGGCAGCATTTCAAGATTGGTTTTAAACCTCAGAGGAGTCAATGTAATCCCATCACTTATGGAGCAACTGCTGTTACTTGAAGAAGCATAAGGATGTTATTTATTTCAATCTCAGAGCCTGTTGTTCTCTGGAAATGCCGTGCGCCACACAGCATCAGCAGGAAAAGGGATCCCGGAGGCCAAGCCCTGGGGGACCCAAGGCTCAGAAACACTGAATCATTTCTGAGGGAGGAGGATTCCTGTTGAGGGCTGCGCAGTGCAGGGGAGCAGAACACTTGAAAGAGCCCAAGAAACACATTGCACACGGGCCCTGCTGCTGCACGCTGGCAAGAGCAGCAGCGGCACTGAGACCAAACCCAAGAGCCCATTGGACAATGATCCCCCAGAAACCTTCCCTGAGGCCCTGAGCAGGGGCAGGGGCTGATGGACAGCAGGAATGGCCATGGTGGGATCACACAGCCAGGCCCTCTGCGGGGCAGCATGGTAGGAGCTGTGAGGTGACCGTGGCCACCACATCTCTCTGTGGATCCTGGGTGAATGGAGCCAGATCTGATCCATATAGTACACCCTTCAGGGCCAGGGCTGCAGGTGATGCCAGGCAGGATTCCTCCTTTGGGGGCTCAGATAGAGCTACCCTAAGTAATATAAGATTCTCACTCAAGTCCATTGCTTTTGATGTTCTTAAGTAATCCCTCTCAAACAGGAGCTGGAGGGGGGAAAGCAGCACAGCCAGCAAGCACCCACAGACAGCCCCTCCTGACCCCCTGAGAATGACTTCAGATGTGATAATCATAATCAAGAGGCCATGTACCCGAGGCTCAGCATCCCATCCCTGCAAACACTGCTGCTCTGCAGATACTATCCTGGACACTTGCCTTTCCCAGTGACCAGCAGCAGGAGGAAAATGTGGGCTGTGACCACGCTGAAGCAGCTGCTTTTAACCTGTGATGGAGTGTTTCCCGAAGGTGCTTTAATCCTGGCTGTTACTGAATGCTGTTCCTCTGAACCACTTTTGGGAGGAACGGGAGAGCAGCTCTGCCCTGAGCCCTTCCAGGGAACCAAGACCTTTTCTGAAACTAGTCTGACTGCAACTGGGCAGATGAATGGGATGTAACTAATCCTTTCCTCTGGAGAAAGGAGACCTTTGGACTGGCTGTCCAGTGTGGATGCGAGCTTCCGAGCCCATAAGCCCAGCACTATAATACCTAAAGCTAAACATAGGTGGAAACTTCAGAGCCTGGGATTTTTCCATCACAAATTGTCCAGGACTTCAAAGCCTTTGTGGGCTCTCTCCTGTTCTTGCTCAGAGCTGCAGCAGTCACTGCATCGAGCCAGGTCCCCTCCTGCGCTCGCTCCGCAACTCGTGCTGTTGGACAGCCAAGCTCACCTCCTGCCTTACATCAGAGCTGCCCCTTACATCACGAGCTTGTGCTGTGCTGTGGCAAAATGAGCTGGAGCTTCTGCTGGGAAGGTCCCAGGTTTAAATGACAGCCTGGATAAAAACAATTTCTGTGCCATAAACAAGTCGTCAGCACTGCCTGGGAGCAGCCCTGCAGCCCAAGATGCTGATGTGGCAAGGATGCTGGTGTGGCAGGGATGGTGCTCCAGCAGGGACGCTGGTCTGACAGTGATATTGCTCTGGCTGGGATGCTGGTGCTGAGCTCCCTGCAGATCAGAAGAAGGTGCAGGATGGTTCCTGCATGTGGCTCTGGGAACTGTTCCCGGGTAACAGGCTTTAAATGACACCTTTACGTAGCACTTTCCCCCAGGCTCTGGGACACTGTGGAAGGGACTGCCCTGGCTGTACCATGGCTGGCCAAACAGGGGGTTGGAGGTTGTGGGAAGGCAACAGGAAGGATGCTTGGTCCAAACTGATCTGCTCTAGGGGTGGATGCAGCCAGAGGCCGCTGTGCCTGCAAGAAGCCTCAGGGGAGACATACCATCACAATAAATAGGCAAGGAAAACCAGGCTGCCTTCGGGAAAAAGCCCAGACTGCAGAACAATGCGGCTGATGTGGAAAGTTGACTATGATTAGAGACACCGCGGATTTCAGGTAGAAGATGAGAGCAGGAGACTCCAGCTACCCCGTGTGGATCTGATTGCTGTCCTGTCAGGCTGGAGAGGGGAAGCAGAGGCAGAGGTAATGCTCTTGGACACAGATGGTGATCCCTGAACAAAATTGTCTAAAATCCCCAAGGGAGGAGGCTGCTCTGGACGTGGTGCAGAGTGCTGCACTGGGCCTGGGTCAGGATGCATCCGGGGTGAGCCGCTCTGTAACAGGAACCGCTGTACAGCTAGGTGTAATGCTGCAGAAGGATGGTGGAGGCCAAGGCAATCCAGCGCACATGTGCTCGGTTTTAGGAAAGGAAACTGTAAAAATCAGACAAGTTGTCAGAAAAAAAAAAAAAAAGAAAGAAAGAAAGAAAGAAAGAAAGAAAGAAAGAAAGAAAGAAATGGCACCAGGGAGAGGAAATCCCCCAAAAGGGAGAGTGCTGAAACTGGTGGGACCATCTTGATGGCAAAGGGGCAGCTTGGGGATGCTGAGGCCGCAGCAGAGGAGGTCAGGGACTGCTTTGTGTTGGTCTTTACAGTCAGAGGTGCTGGGGACACACATGGGTTTCTGCAGCAGATGGATCAGAAGAGGCGAATGAAGGTGGAATAACTGTGTGGGACATATAAGGTGTCCTGGGTTCAGCAGCAGCAGTCGTTTTTCTCCTTCTTGGTAGCTGGTGCAGTGCTGTGGTTTTGACTTTCAGCCTGGGAACAGCGCTGATAACACTGATGGTTTCAGTTGCTGCTCAGTAATGTTTACTCTGACCAAGGACTTTTCTGAGTCTCATGCTCTGCCAGGGAAGAGGGGAAGCCAGGAGGAAGCAGAGACAGGACACCTGACCCAAACTGACCAAAAAGGTATTCCATACCACAGTACATCATGCCCAGGATGCAAAAACAAGGGACAGGGACCCGGAAGGGTTGGTTCACCGCTTGATCAGGCTGGGTATCAGTCGGCGGGTGGTGAGCGGTTGTATTCTCTTCCCTTGTTGTTTCCCTTATCATTATTATTATTGGTGGTAGCAGCAGTGGTTTGTGTTATACCTTAGTTACTGGACTGCTCTTATCTCAACCTGTGGGAGTTACAGTCTTTCGATTCTCCTCCCAAGGGGAGGGGAGACTCCAGAGACTGTGTGGTTTTTCTGAGTTACAGCTGGGCATAAACCATGGCATTAGGCCAGATGCCCTGGCTGGCATCCTTACATGTACCCCAAGAAACACAACCAAAGTCACGTCTGTGTGATGATGAACTCAGAGCTGGTGGCTACAGGTCAGGAATAACCTTGGAGCCATCTCTGCCGCCTCTAAAATGAGCATTCAGCAGCAGCTGGGGGGGGGGGGGGGGGGCTCGGTGGGAGGCTCACAGACAGACCCCTTGGGCCCCCATGGCCTGCACTGACAGTGTTCTTCATGAGGACACCGAGCAGCAGCAGCCTGATCCCCACAGCATCACAGCTTGCCTGATGCCAGAGAAAAAAAGGCTACTTCATGCAGTAATTACAAGTCATACAAAGAGCTGCGCTGACAGATACACAGCACCCCAGGAACCGCCTCTGGTAGCCTGGCCCCACTGGTGCTGATCACATAGAATCCCAGCCATAAGCAGAGATAAGACTCTCCCACACGCATCCCTGCTGCAGCTCCGACTGCTGGAGGAGGGCATGCAGGGAGCCCCTCCATCCATCCCTCTGTCCGTCCATGCATCCATGCATGCATGCATGCATCCACGCATCCATCCATCCATCCATCCATTCATCCATCCACTCATCCCTCCCTCCTCCATCCCTCCATCCATCCATCCATCCACTCATCCCTCCCTCCCTCCTCCATCCCTCCCTCCATCCATCCCTCCAGGGCAGCAGGTCTGTCCCTCCCAGTTCCCGCATGTGTCCCAGCTCTGGAGTTCTTGACCCACACCTGTGCTGGTGCAGATCCCCCAGCAGCTCCTGGTGTTGGGCAGGACAGGTACCTGCACCGCAGCCACTCTCATGTTAATTCTGCTCTCAGCACATCAGCAGCACATTTTGAATGAATGCCAGATTCATGTGGGGTGGCTTTACTGAGAAGGGGGATGGACTCCCCTGGGGCTGAAGCCCAGCAGATGCAAGAGCATTCTCCTGATGTCCTCATTCAAGAGATGCAGAAGGCCAGATCTGACGACTTCAGGTCAGCTCAGAGGATGCTTTTGGACTGCAAGCTCCTGTTCCTGCCATCTGCTCTTCCTGCACCCTTCTCCATTAACCAATGTGCACACAGGGCCCTAATGCACATGCTGCCAGCCCCAGATTCTCTCCTGCAGTCCTGTAGCTCCTTGTGCTCATGGTCCCAGTGCTCTGGGATGCAGGGACATGGGGTCCCCAAGGACTGGGTGCTGCTGGCCCCAGCTCTGCCTCCCACTGTCTGCCTTCCCCTGTGCTTGTGCCTACGCCCGCCCGTCTCACTGCTTGCTCCCTCCTGCATTTGCATGTCATGCATATTCATGAACGATCTGTCTAGTTAAATATTCATGTACACAGTCATTGAACTTGCAATTAATGTGAAACTTGCAGCACTTCTGATATCCCTCCAACCCCAAGAGGAGCTACGAGCACCTCCGGCTGCTGCAGGATGCTGGGCCTGGAGCTGCAGCCCAGGGAGATCAGTTCCAGCACCAACGTGCCCTTCCTCTGCCCCACTTTTCCCAGCTCCATGCAAGAGGGAGCATGACGAGAATCCTGAGATGCCCTTCCCGGGCAGGGGGGGCCACAACACATGACCAGAACGCATCGGTACAGCAGAACCAACCCCAGTTCTGCAGCGTGCACAGGCTCTGCCCCCAACAGGGCACCAAAGCTGCCCCCATCTGCCACCATCCCCATAGGGTATGGCACGGCACAGGGACCCACACAACAGCAAGGCTCCCGTGTGAATAAAACACTTAGAGCTGCCCCTCTTTAGCAGTGGCCAACAAAAGCTGTGGGTCATGTTTGCTCTGATCAGGATGTGGTCTGAGGTAGTGGCTGTGCTGGGTATCCCAGAGAGCAAGCATGTTAAACCCATCAAGAGTGGTTGTCTCTCTGGTAGCTCCCCCAGTTTGGGGACGCGGCAGCAATGGAGGCATTCAGGGCTGCTACAGCTGAGCCAGGGGCTGGAGGGTTTTCAAGGCAACAAAGTTGTTTCCTTCCTATCACTGGCTCAAAACCCCCCGGGGAGCTGGTAGGTTTTATAATAGCAGAGTCCAGGCCAGAGACCTTCCTGGTGCTGTGGGGACACAGGCTGCCCAGCACTGATGGGCACAGTCACAGCAGCACAGGGGATGGGCCACCAGCATCTTGGTGGTGCCCACAGTCCCCTGGCATGGGCAGGCTGTGAGGCAGCAAGGCCCCTGCTCCAGCACCCTCTGAACCCCCGAATGGGGGCCCTGGGGCCACATCTGTGGGTAGAAAAGCGGAGCTGGGGCACATGTCCTGCATCACTGAGCAGTAGCAGCACAAACCCTCTGTGTACCCAGGCTGTGAGCAGCTTCATCCAGCAGCCAGAGAGGCACCAAGCATTCTGAATGGTCTTTGCCCACTGCGTCCATTTGGCAATGTGACTGCTGAGTGCACTGCTGAGGCACTGCGCTGCTCAGCTGGCTCGAAGACATGAATGCAAATAAACATGCTCTGAAAGGAGGCTGAGGGGCAGGAGGTTCAGCGCTGGGTTTCCTTCCTCCTCCTTGTAGGGGCATTAGCATCTGGCTCCAAGCGCAGTACCTGCTGCCCAGATCTGCTCCACATCTCTTCCCTGCATTGCTCAGGTGCTGCTATTGGCAGCTCAGAATATCCTCCTGGGTGAACACATTGCACTGTTTGCCAGCGCCTTCTCACTCCCTCCTTGGAGGCTCTGTCAATGTTGACCAAGGGTCGGTGGATGCAAGGTAACTCCTCTGTAAATGCCAGTGAAGCATCACAAGGAGATGGCACAAATACCAGGGGTGATGCTGCTCCCAGAGGCTGGGCAGAGCAGCCTGAGCCAGGAGCATGGCACAGCACTGCCGTGGTGTGGGGTAGGATGGCAGCACCTGGCTCCCACCTCCCTGCACGGCTTCACCCCTTGGCGCACTGCTGCTGTGACGAGGGATTGCAGCAGTGATGTTAACGTCCCAGTGTGATCCTCCATCTCTCCCAATACTCTGGGAAGACATTTGCAAGTAGCTTTTGCATGGATTTAGTGTAACATTTAAGTGCTCGGGGCCTCTGCAAACACTGTGTCTCCAGCACAGCCCCATGATGAGGACACCAGTCCCACCCTCCCTCTTACACAGCGACAGGGGAGGAGGAAGGATGGCTCATGACCACAGCAAACCCAGATCAGTGAGGATGGGGACTTGGGTGCCTTCATCCCACTCCTGAGGCCTGTGCTGCCCAGAGGACTGCTTAACCCCCTCGGCCCAGGCTTGCCCAGTGCCTCGTGCTTCAGGAGGGATGTGGGCATTAACCCACCCCTTGCCCAAACTGGCCCCAGCAGGAACCAGTGCCCTATGAAGTGATGCAACTCATCTATTGGTGTTCTGCAGTACAAGCTGGTCCTCTGTGGCCTGTGTCAGCTCCTTGTCCATCCTACCCGCCTGGCACGCCGGGGCAGTGCATGATCCCCACTGAATGGGTCTGTTTGCAGCCAGCCCCCAGAGTGACCAGGTCCACTCCCCTGGATGGACAGCTCTGGCCTGGGCAAGGTGTTCTCGGAGCCGAGGCATGCTCAGTTTGCAGCATGCTGCTCCTGTGGGTGCTCAGACCCCCTCGGGCTCACTGCAGCTTATAAATAAATATTCATTATTATTTTTATTCCTCCTCTGGTGCAAGGGTGCACGGGATAAATCACTGCCGCTGTGTGATAAAGGCTCCAGGAGCCAATATTTAGCCTTGCCTGAGATTTATGCCCCTTTAAAAACAAAGATCCTGACAAAGAGACAGATTTCCGGGCACAGAGAAACTCTGTTTAATTAGCGAGATGATTCATGTTTTCAACCACAGTTTAATACCAGGCCCTTTACCACCAGCAGTAAAGCAGGAGCCCGCAGGTCTGCCAGGCCCTGGAAAACAAGCTGGCGGTGGAGGCATCAGGAGGCTCCACAGCGAAAGGGGCTGTGCAGGGAAAGCACATCCCATGCTCTGGCTCCCAGCATCCCTGGGCAGGGGGATCCCCAGCCATGGGCTCAGCTGGTTCTGGGAGCAGGTGGGGGCTGGATGGACCAGGACCAGCATTACCCACACCCCTGGTATGGGGAGGCAGGGGTAGGCTGGTCTGAGCAACCCCAAGCTGAAGGGATGCTGTTGGAAAAGCTCCACCAAGCTTCCATGGCCGTGGGGTCTCTGCAGTGGAGCCAGGTGTCTCAGGGAGGCCAGCACTGGGAAACAGCAAAGCTTTGGCACTAATCCTGCTCTAAAGTGGGGGACAAAGGTCCTTGTAAGGGGTCAAACCCATAATGAGGCAGTGCCACACCTGAGGAACAGGGACTCCCCTGCAGCCCCCTTCCTGGCACATGGTGCTTGGAGCTGGGGTCAGCCACTGCACAACCTACCGAGGGCAGGACCCAGCCCAGCACCTTCCTCTGCCCCTGCTCATCCGGGCATCTCCCTGCAGCAGTGAGGGCGAGCCTGGCTTGTTCCAGGAGCCACCAGCCTGGCTCCTAGCTACTGGCCGCATTCAGGGGCCGTGGATGTGTTCTAGAGTAGAGCGGGCAGCTGCCGCGCTCCCCAAGCAGCCCAAGCAGCAGTTGGAAATACAACAGCCGTGGCAAAAGCCCATAACATTAATGAGCTGTCACTTTAAATTAAGCATCTCGAATGGGTGTTTCATGGAGATTTAATTAGAACCTGAAAGTTACACTGTGAGCACCGGCTGCAGCTGAGCAGCAGAGGACGGGTGTAGGCATAGGGCTGGGACTTGGGATGCTGGCTCTGCCTTGGTTGTACACTGGCAGTCAATAGGCAAAATACACTGCAGTGAACAAAAGCAGCCCTCTCCCCTGCAAGACGTCATGCACTGTCACACAGGTCCCTCTTCTCATGCTCTACCAGCAGGTCCCCTCCAGCCTGGACTCGGCACGGCTCCCCGGCAGCAGCCCAGCCTCCAGCATGCTGTTGTTCCCAGCACACTGGTCAGGCTTGATGCCAATGAAGAGGAATAAATGGAGAAGGAAAAGAAGCTTATTTCCATCCCTGAAGAGCCCTGAGGTTGCTTAGCAGTGTATCCAAGCAACACCCCTTTCTGATCATAAAGTTGTCTTCTGCCCTTCTCCACCATTCCTGCCTCCATATCCTCCATGAAGTCAGGACAAGATGCTGGGAGCACACAGCAGCAGGAACACACTGCAGAAACATCTTCATTCCCAGCCAGGCACGCTTCTCCCTGGGTACCCCCATCAAACACTCACAGATGTGCTGAGGGCCGTGGTGCCAAAGAACTTCCTTCTGCTGGAGAATGGGCAGGACTGAAACTCCAGCAGCTCTGAAGCAGGAGAGCAAAGGCTGAACCTCACCAGCTTTAGCACCTCCACCAGCCCCTGGCTCAGCTTGCCTCTGCTGGTGACAGCAGTGTGAGGTCCAGACAGAGCCCAGCATGACCACAGCCTTGGTGAAGCCTGGGGCTGGAGACCATCACTCCATGGAGAGGACCATCCACCCGGGACACAGTCCTGTTCCATGATACCCTGGAGGAGCCTCCTAGGCCAGCATGTGTCCGATGGCTGCACAGCCCAGCTCAGCGTGGTTTTCCCTTTGCTTTGCTGTCACATCCTGATGTGAGGTCCCTCATTGCTCACACTGAAGCCCTGTGAGATGTCAAGTGAAATCCAAGCTATTTTTACCCTGTGGAGCTATTTTTACCCCATGGGGCAAACAGACCAGGCAGGTTGTCCTCCCTGGTTGTGCTGAGCACCACCAGCTCCCAAGGCAATGCCGAGGGAAAGCGACTCCTTGGGATGAGAAAGGGCCTCTGCCAGCTTCCTGAAGCTGGCAGCACCCTGTGGTGCACCCCTTGGCCAAGCACCTTGCATTAGTCTGGCAGCCTGGCACACAGCAGCACAGAGGGGAGGGAGCTTGTTGCACCAAATCCCACATGGAAAGGGTTGATCAGTAGCTCTAGTGATGAGCTGCTAACACCAAAACCACCCCTCCAAGGCCTCTCAGTTCCCTAGCTTCAAGGGGCTCCCCTGCCACCCCCCCAGATGAAGCCCCACATTGGTTGAAGAGATTTGGGCAGGGAGAAGGTCCCTTTGCAGACTGCCTTGGGACTCCAGTCAGTTGCAAGGCTTTCCCGTATCACACAAACCTTAAGATGCCACTTGTAATGTCTCTCCCAGGAGAACGCCGGTGCTGGAATCTTGCTGTTCCTTGACATGCTGCTTTCTGGAGAAGAAAGAGGTTGCATCGGGGTAATGATGCTCTGACAGGATCGCATCCTGACTTGGCTCCCACTCTGCACTCCAGCTGCTCCATGCTCCCCAGGCGCTGCTGGACGCAGCCTGGCTGCATGGCTGGGAAGGTGTGCACCGGTGCCGCTGGGGGCTCTGCCCTGCTCCCACCTCCCTGCGCTGCATCACCGGCAGCTCTGCTCACAGAGGCCACACACAGAGGACAGGCCGCAGGGCGCTGTTAGGTGTATGCCTCTCACCATTGCGTAATGGCTAATTCACCTTAATTACATTAAACTTGTAACAAACTCTCATTTTATCTCTCTCAGAAGCTATTTATGCTGCTCATTCCTTTGCTCAGCCCCACTTTCTTATTAGCCATTCCCAGCTGTTCCAGCAGCACTCCATCCACAGCACAGCTGGTTGCTGCCCAGCTTGTTTTGCACAGGAAATGTTACCCCCCCACACACACACACCACTGTGGTGGCAATAGTGCCAGAGCCCTGCCACCTCAGCAGCGCTTGGGGCCAGGTTGCACCATGCCAGTTCTCCCCCTCATGCACCGCACATGAGCTGCGGATGGTGATGCTCTCCCCAGCGTTCTCTAATCCCCCCAGATGTGCATTCGGTTCATGAGAGCCTGTTAATTTGTGTCTGACGCTTAGAGACATCCCCAGAGGAATGCTGCCAAAGAGCCTACCCGAGCCCACACGGGAGCCAAAATCCTGGTGGGAATATGAGGCTCCGCAAAGCAGAGCATCAGCTCCTGTGACTCAGACAGCTCCTTCCTCCTGGATTTCCCCTGTTCTCTCCTTGCCCCTCTCCTCGTGTGCCCCACCGTGAAGCTAATCCCTAGGATCATCTCCTGGATGCACGGATGTTTGCAGACTTCACCCACTCAGGCTGAAGCCCTTCGGGTTTTGCCTCCTCTGGAACTGGCACAGCGTGGGCAGGCCAAGACCTGCTTCTCTCTTGCAAAGCTCCAGAGAGGTATGAAATGCCTGGGGACAGGCCCAGGTGTCCACTTGTGCAAAGGCACGCTTCTGTGCAAGGCGCAGCCTTACGATGAGAAGACATTTGCTATGGAATCTCCCAAAACATGTTGTGTTTTAAAGGCTGTTCTCCCCACTCTGCTTACACAAGTGCCCACCGCAGGGACTGCAGCCAGTGCGCTTTCATTAAGTCTACAATTATTAGCATCAAAGGCTCACTGGCAGAACAGGAGCGGCATTTACCGCGCAGCGCCTTTACCAGTCGGGCTTGCGCAGCTCGGTGCTGAGCCCCCGCTGCCGGGGGAGCGCTGCTCCTGGCTCAGCGCTGGGGACTTGCTGCCATCCAGTGGCTGCTGCGGGTTGGTGACTGATCCTGGCCTGGTCCTGGCTGCCCCCGCAGGAGAAGCACAGGTAGGCACGTGTAGGCGCGTGTAAGTGTGCTCACACACGCGTGTCAGAGTGTGCACGCACACAGGCGTCCGCAAGCCTGCGTGTGTCTGCCCCCGTGCATGCGTCCAACCATAGGAGATCCAGCCCCGGCAGGGCTGCTGCTGGACCCCTTCCAAGCACATGGAGCTGCCGGCGCTGGGAACCCCGCGCTCACCCTGCGGGCCTCGTGTCACGGGTGGCAGAGCTGAACTGTGTTTAACAAAAGCCCTTTCTGTTTGGCAGCTGCACACACGCGCCAGGTGGAAGAGGAAGGTCCTGCCCAGCACAGGAGTGCTCCACAGCGCTCTGCTCCAAGCAGCTAACCCTGGTCTTGCCTGGAAGCTGGTGATGGGTTGGGTGCACCCTCATCACCCCGGAGCATTCAGGTGGGCAGCCAGGGCCACTTGTCCCTGTTTGATCCCCACAACAGGCTCAGCTCATCGGAGGTGCCCACAGTTTGGGCAGCCTCCAGCTCCATCCTCCAACCACGGGAAAGCTTGGCAAGAGTAAGACTTTGCATCGATTTTGGCACTGCATGGAGAAGCACTGAGCATGACTGGATCAGCTTCCACACCCAATTGAACATAATGCAACTTCATTCATATTGATACAGCCCTAATTTCCATGGTCACTCAAGTGAGGGTCTGAGGCAGGGATTTGCTGTGCAGCAGGCCCCAAGCAGCCCATTGCCAGCATTAATTAAAGGTGGGATTGGAAATTACAACCATGGCTGTGCTGCTGCTGCCCTTGGGATAATTTCTAATATCTCCCATAAATTAACGAGGGTAGGGAAGAAATGATCTCACAAGTGCAGGGGCTTCCCAGGGAAGTGAATTGCTTTGCAGGGATCATTGTGTTTAATATCTTGAATTGCTGTGTCACTCCTCCAACTCTAGCAACCGGACACAGGAGAGACCAGCAAGGAACAGGGGCACTCACCAGCTCCGGGACAGGGGAAGTGGAGGCTTCCTCAGGGATGAGCCCATCTGGAGCAGACACTGGGCCCTGGCTGGTCCAGCTTGCCAGGAGCATAGGCCAGGTGGTGGCTGGGGGGGAGGCTCCTCTGGCTGCCAGGGGCTGCCCTGGGACCTGGATCCAGCATCTCAAGCTTCCAGATGTTGGGACTTGCTGCCCTGTAAAGGATGGGGGGCTCTCAGCTGACACATGGTGTATAACAGAGAGACTTCAGCCCTCTCCCGCCTTGCATCAACATGGTGCATTGAACTATGATGTCAGGATGGGCTCCATGGCCCTGGCTCACCCTCCACCAGCAGACATGAAGAGAATCAACAGCAATAATGGGGTGTCCTGTAGGGTATTGCAAAGCTGCTTTTCAGAGGGCACAAACCTCTTTCCACTTCGGCCTTTCTATCTGGGCAAGGGTTTTCCCTCCGAAAGGGCTGGAAAGATGGATTCACAACCAGAAGCATTGCTCATAATTCAAAATGCTCAAAACTGGAGTTTATTGCCGTCGGAAGCAGCTAACAAGTCCCAGGGAAAAAACATAAGTGTCCTGATGAATATTTGTACATTCTTTCAGATGTCACCAAAATTAAGGCATTCCTGGTACTTGCCATGACTGCCAAATCCAACTGGAGAACAGGGATGCCCCACAGAGAGGGCAAGATGAGCAAGGGCAGCGCTCTGCAGGCTCAGCACCAGCCCCACACCCCTGGGTGGTCACCATTATCCCATGACCCCCCCAGTGCATCCCCAAAGCTCCTACTGCCTCTTTGCTGGGCACCTCACAGAGCTGGAGGGCAGTTTAACAATGCCAGTGAGAGCTGATGCCAGAAGGTGCTGATGCCAATGGGTGCTCACCCCAGCGGATGCAGCACAAAGTTGTTGTGCTACAGCTTTACCCCACCACTTCGAGATTTCATTCCTCATTGCTCCAGCACCATGGGAAAGCCAGTTTGACTTTAACCCCTTCCCAAAGAGCTGGAGAGTCTTGCATGGAATAGCCCAGCCCAGCTGCAAGAGCCCTGGCACTGCCGGCGTCAAGCTGGGGTCGCTCCTAGCCGTGATGTCAACCATGCCCATAGCTGGTGTGCGGTGGCACCGCGGCTGCTGGCAGTGCTGGGTGTTGACAGCACCCCGTGGGTGCTGGGAAAGAAGGGGGTCCTGGGAACAGATGGAACAGCCCCATGAGCCAGCTCCCTCCAAAGCTCCGGTGGGGAAGGGATGGGGAAAGCAGCACAGCCGGATTGTGCCTGGAGCCCCTCCTGGCACTGACCCAAGCTGCAGCAGGAATCTGTCTGCAAGGAGAGGGGCTTTGGACAAGGGCCTGCAGGGACAGGCCAAGGGGAATGGCTTTAACCTGTCAGAGGGGAGACTGAGATGAGCTCTTAGGCAGAAGCTCTTCCCTGTGAGGGTGCTGAGGCACTGGCACAGGGTGCCCAGAGAAGCTGTGGCTGCCCCATCCCTGGCAGTGTTCAAGGCCAGGTTGGATGGGGCTTGGAGCAAGCTGCTCTATGGAAGGTGTCCCTGCCTGCGGCAGGGGTTGGAATTGGATGAGCTTTAAAGTCACTTTCAACCCAAACCGCTCCAAGATTCCATGATAAGGGGTGGCTCTGTAGACACCCTGAGATAATGACAGGATGCAATCTCCTCTCCCAGACGCCCCAGCCCTGCACTGGGAACATAGGCTGTGGATCCTGGACAGACCCTGCAGCTCACAGCTCCCAGACAGATGGCAAGTGGCTCCCTGCAGAGAGTAGAGAGCTCCATGCCCACGGCTGGCATGAAGCTGGCTGAGCCCACGTCCCTCCACATCCCTGTGCATTTCCCTCTGTGCTCTCCTTCCCAGCCCATTACCCCTCCAGCCTGGGGGGCAGCAGGAGAAGCAGGGGCAGGGTGGGAATCCCTGCTCTGGTCCGGGAGCAGAGCACCCCACATTCCAGCCGGGAGAAGGGAATGCCTTTCAGAGCTGAGAGGGGGACGGGGAGTCTGCGTGCACTGCGCCAGCCTCAGCCGTGCTCTGCTCCCCAGCTCTGCACCAGCCCTGCACGAGTCCTCACCCGGCCACGATCGGGGCTGGCAGAGCCTATGCCTGTGTCGGGGTGAGGACAGCTCGCTCAGGGCACAGAGCAGCCGAGTGCCCTTCAGGAACGAGCCGCAGGCAGAAACCGGCGCGTCCCAGCCCTGAGAACAGCAGGACCCAAAAAGGTCAGAGCTAAACATAGGAAACCTACTTCTGAGCCGTCGCTGCCGCCAGCGGGGCTGGGTGCCCGCTCCGGGCGATGGCCTCATCCCAACGCGTGCCTCCAGGATCTGGGGCTTAGGGCAGCCCACCGCGGCTCGCATGTTTGCACGTTTGCATATCTACACGTTTGCACGGCTGCACGCACGAACGTGATGGGGAGCGAGGAGCTGACGTTTGGTGTGGGGCAGCCCCATCCCACGGCCTTGGGGACCGGCTACCGGGACACAGCCAAGCCAGGAGCCGCGGCCGCGAGCACGGCGGAGGCACCGGGAAGGGGCGCTGAGCGGCCGGAGGGGACCAGTCCCGGGTGACGTGTCCTTCCCAACGTGGCCACGGGATGGCAGCAGCCTCCAGCGGCTCCCGCGGGCACCCGCCCCACATCCCGCCCCCCAGGGCCCGCCGCGGGGCACAGCCCAGGCGGGACCCCCGGCCCAGCTGCCGGGGACGGGTTCCAGCCGGCAGAGGGGGGGGGAAGAAACCCCAGCGCCCTCCTGCTCCCGTGGGCCTGGCAGCAGTGGGGACAGCCAGGGACCCCCACCAGCAGCATCAGAGGGGTCACCCAGGGAATCCCCGTCAGCAGCATCAGAGAGGTCACCCAGAGACCTTCCCTCCCGAGGGGCTCGGTGGAAGGGGTGAGGAAGCAACTCGGAATCAGCCCTCAGCACCCAGCGGTGCCGCAGGGAGAGGGCACATCCCTGTGGGCAGCCGCTCCTTCAGAAGTTCGCCCGGTTCCAGCCCCATCCCAGGGCTGCCAGTCACCCCCTGGGCCCCTGCTGGTGCCACCCGCCTAGCAGGACCGGTTCCCATCCCATCCCACCCCCAGGGCTGCTGGGTGGACACGAAGAGAAAGGAGAAGCGCTGTCCAAGGCTTCCTTGGCCACTTTTACAGCTGTTTATCTGTGGCAGACGCTGTCTCGTGCCTTCCTTGGTTACGAACGCACTGGAAAGTGCTTCATCCTCATGTGATGCAAATGCATCTTCCTCCTTCTTGCCAAATAGGGAACAGAAATGTTTACTGAACACTTCTGCCTTCAGCAGCGTGAGTGTCCTGCTCACACCTCACGTGAGCGCTGCTCTGCAGGTGGGGTCCTGCTGTCCTGGGGCTTCTGTTGCTTTTGCCCTGCCAGATTCTGACCTGGCTTTTCTCTTCCTGGCAATTCTGCGCACTTCAGACCCGCTGCTGTCCCCCCATTGCACAGCTCACTGGTGGGAGGGATGTTCCCAGTTGGATGCAGGATGCCAGGGAGTCACATTCCCCCCATCTGCAGAAATTCCCTTTCTCCCTTGTGTACCCCCAGCATCCTGCAGCCAAATCCAAACATCTCCCCCTCCTTGGTCACGTTCCACCTCTGCCTTTTCCAGCTCTGGGTCGGGCATCTCCCGGCCATGCTCCCAGGACACCCCAGGCGCTTCCACCATCCTGGGGTGGAAAGGCTGAAGAAAGGAGGAAGAAAAGCCTTCCCCTTTTCCCTCTTTTCCACCTCTGCTCCAGAATCGCTCAGGCTCTCGATGTCCACGCAGAAGCCCTGGAGGGGATGCCGGGGCCCGGCTCCAGCCCCCCCGAGTCCCTTCGCTCCCTTCCCAGGCGGCACGGAGCAGGGCTGGGGGTCCCTGTCACCCGCTGCACCCTCTGCCACCCCCTCCCGGGCCACCCCCTCAGCCCCCGACCCCGAGGCCCCGCTGCCGGCTCCGGGCTGCGGGGGGCACCGGGAGCACCGGGGACCCCACGCGTGGGGCGGGGGGTGCTGCCGGGGCAGGACCGCTGAGTGCGGCGGCTCCCGGCGGGGCGGGAACCGGGCGGGGCGGGCCGGGAGGCGGGGGCGGGCGGGGCCGGGGCTGGCGGCGGGGCCGGGCCGGGCCGGGCCGTGCGGCGCTCGGTAGCCGGGCGCGTCCTGCCGCCGCTCGCCCTCCGGGAGCGGCCCCGGGAGCGGCCCCGGCTGCGCCGCCGCGGCTCGGCTCGGCTCGGCTCGGGGGGGACCCGGGATGTCCTCGTCGCCCGCGGAGGAGTGCCGGTCGCCCGTGGGGCTGGACTGCTGCAGCTGCTGCCTGGACCTGGCCAACCGCAGCGGGCTGGAGGAGGCGGCCGGCGGCGAGAACAACAACCTGGGCAGCCCCACGGTCAGCAGCTTCCGGCAGCTGCAGGAGCAGCTGGTCCGCAAGAACCTCAACACTGACAAGCTGAGCTCCATCATGCGCCAGGACTCGCTGGAGCCCGTCGTGCGGGACCCCTGCTACCTCTTCAACCAGGGCATCTGCAACAGGAACATCGACCAGACCCTGCTCTCCATCCTGCTGCTCTTCCACAGGTGGGTGTCGCCGTGTCACCGTGTCACCGACGGGCTGCCCCCGTAGCCGGAGCCGGGACGGCATCGTGGGGCGGGGCGAGGGGCTGGCAGGGTCAGGGGGACCCCTGTGACCCGACTCTGGGGTTGGGGGATGGCAGAGTTGGGGGTTCCAGGGTGGGAGAAGCACGAGCGGGGCGGAGGGGTGGGTCGGTCCACCCGCCGTGGGTGGTGCCAGTCCCCGGGTGCGGGTCCGGGTGGTTCTGCCCCGTGACAGCAGCGGTGCCGCCTCTCGGTGCCCTGCTCTGTCTCTGTCGGGGCAGTGACAACAGCCTCCTGCTGCGCCTCTTGGTCCCTGGACTCTGGGTTCCTCCCCCTGGCTACATCTTGTCCGCACAGACGTTGCCTGCAGGGTCATGGACAGTGTCCAGCATAAAACAAGAACTGTCCTCTTGGTCCTGTGAGGAGAGGGGCAGCTCATTCCTTGGGAAGCAGCTACGCTGCCTCGAAAGCCACCTTTAGAGTTAGTGAGGAACCGGGTAGGGAGCCTGAGAGCCCTGCTGTCAGGTCCTGCTCTTTCAGCAGCTTCCATGTCTCTGGAGTACATTGAGTGAAGACATGTCTGGCCTGGGTGCTATTTCCCATCCCTGGAAAGCAACTCTGCCCCTGACAGAGCAGATCCTGCTTAGGTCAGAGCAGGCTCCTGTGGGACAGGGCTGCGAGTGCTCAGGCAGCGGGACATACTTGGGGTGGCCTCATCCAGCCCAGGAAGCTGGGCTTTACCTTGGCAGGGCTGGGAAGGCAGGAGAGCAGCGTCCCTCCCTGCTCCCCTGACCCAGCACTGCAGGTACAGGAGATTGAACTGGGTCCCCGGGGCTGCCACCCTGCAGGGTCCCTGCCCTGAGGAGGGGACCTCAGGGGCAATGGGACACAGAGCTGTCTCAGGTCCTGTGCTGGCACCTCGGGCTCTGCAGTGAGGCTGGCCCTGGTGCCCAGCACCCTGGAGGACTGGTTGAACAATGGGGAGCAGTGAGACGGAGGCCCAGGACTTCGCACCTCGGCCTTGGATTGCCGAGCTGGACCTTGGGAGCTGCAGGGAGCTGCAGCGTGGCAGCACCAGCACCATGGAGCTTCATGAGGAGGGACATCTCCTGTCTCCCAGGGCTGAGGAGATGCGTGGCCACCAGTGTGTATGTGCCTGGCTGAGCAGGCAGCGGCTCTGGGCCTCATTCCTCGTGGTACGGCCACATGCAGGTGGGTGCATGGCAGTACCCACATATCTGCTGATGCCCATCACCCTCCCCGCCTGCACATGCACTTGCAGGTGTGTTCCCGGGCTGTGCACGCATGTGCAAGCACCCGCGTGGGGCAGTGATGGGCTCACACGGGGCCACCCCACGCGTGGCCCCCACCGCGGCTCCTCGTGCACTTGCATAACTCGAGCTGCGGCTCAGGTGGGAAAGGAGGAGCCGGGACACTCGCCAAGGCCCTGAACCCACCCAGCAGGGAGGAAAGCAGAGCCATTGCTGCGGGAGGCTGCGGGTGTTTGGTATCGGGGTGGGGAGGGGAAGTGAGACTCTGTCCCCGGCACGTGCTGGCATGGGAGCCAGTGCCCGGGCTGCTCGCTGGGAAGGTGGTGACGGTGCCACAGTGGTGATGTGGCCACCGGTCATGGGTTGCTGCTTTGGAACTCGCCCCCGCTGGTACAGGATCCCTGGTGCTCCCGGCAAGCTTCGGGCCGCTTGCTGAGGTCGGGAGCACACAGAGGTTCCAGGGATCAGGGTTTCTTCCCTCAGTGCTCCTCACTGCCATGCCCAAGCCCATCCTCCATACCCCGGTGTGTGCTGTGTCCCGAGATGCTTCGGGCATTCCCTGCTACCACAGGCTGTGCAGCAGCATGCTGCATAGCTGTGGTGTCCCTCTGTCGCACCCATGGTGCGGAGCCTGCTGGCATGACCGGTGCCATCGCCGCAGTGGCCCGGCCCCGACAGGGGTGCCCACACCTCTGTGTGCTGTTGTTTTGCTCCAGCCTGAACTTTCTCCCCCTGGGGAGCTGGCCAAGACACTCAAGAGGTGATAGCATACAAACAGGATTGTGGGTGCCAGAGGAACACCCCGATAACAGGCCCGATAAGGGCACCCTTGCTGCTGGCACTGGGGAACCCAAGCAGATTTGTGCCCCTTGTTATAGCTGGTGTGCTCCAACACCAGCATAGGAGGAGGTCATGTGGATGCAACACTCGTGCATGGCAGAGGGGGACCAAGCAGCTGCATCTGGATTCTGAGTCTGGCTCTGAGACTGCTGGAAACAGTTCTGCCCATGCTGCACCCAGCCCTGGGCTCTGTAGGTCAGGGTCAGACCTGTGCTGGGATCTTGGATGACTTACACTGAGCATTTCCAGGCTGGCTCTGTGGTTTTCCCCTGGCCAGGTGGCCTCCACTGGGCTCTCCATGCTTTTTGCTTGAGGCAGGGATGCTGTGAGGGATGTGCAAGGTAGGGATGCTCCAGAGCAATTCCTTCAGGCCTGATGCTTCTTCAAGAAGCCCTTCTGCTCAGGGAGTGCCTGGGGGGGGGATTCTGTTCAGAAAGGGCATCTCCCTTCTGTGCCCTCATGTGGGCATTGTGAACTGCTCTCTAGGATGACCTCAGCAGTGCAAAGGGGCCAAGCTTGTGTGGAAACACCAGGTGCAAGGAGGGCAGCTACCACCGCGCTGGGCTGGGCAATGCAATTCCTCCTTGCAGACACCAGTGTTGTGGGCAGGAAGGTCTGCCGCAGCATTACTCTGAGGCTGCTCATCTGCAACCCAGACACGAGCCCATTTGAGCATGGGATGGGGAGAGCAGCCTCATGGTACCTTCCCGGGTCCGGGGAGCCAAGGGGAGCCAGCAGCATGGGATACTGGGTCCAGGATCTGTGCTGTGGGGGGAGCAGCATCCTCCCAGTTCATGCTGGTGTGTGATTCAGGCAGGGCCCCACCTGGCTCTAGGGTGGGGACAGGAGATACGCACCAACCTGCTTGCCCACATGGGCCAGCCCGTGCCAGCTCTCCTGCCCAGCCCCTCCTGGCTAACATGGAGCAGCAGCCTGGCCAGCCTATGCCTCCGGGCACCAAGGTGACATCCCTGCCCAGCCTGTCCCTCTCTGGGCACTGCAGGACTTGCTGCTGCCCCGGACAGGGTGGACAATGGCCTGTCCCTTGGTCTGAACCATCAAATGGGCTGGGGGCCACCTTCCCCAGGTCCTGGGCAAGCCAAGGGCATTGCAGGCAGGCAGAGGAGTGCTGTGCTGCACTGGGAGGCTGGGGAAGGATAAATCAGGGCAGGAGAAGCTGGGCAGCACAAGGTCCCACCGCAAGGTCAGGCTGGCAGTAAGAGCTGGCCAGGCAGCGGTGACAGGGTGGCATTTGTGGCATGGCACCGTCTGTTCCCATCGGTGGGGTGTCACTTTGCAGCAGCGATGCAGGAGTCAGAGCCAGGACGCAAAGGGCATCACGGGGCGGGGGCCAGGAACGCATTCCTGCCTGCCGAGTGGGCAAGAGCAACAAGGAGGCATTGACGGGAGTGGGGCCAAAGGAGCACGCGTGAGCGTGAGAGAGCTGGGGGAGAGAGCCCAGGGCTGGAGGGGACTGTGAGCAATGCCGTCCCGTCCGCTCAGCACCGTGGCACCTGTCCTCTGCTCTGCTCTCGTGGGACCGAGCTGCACAAGGCCTGACCCGTGTCCCTGCATGGTTTGCTGAGCCCTGCAGACTGCCAAGATGCTGGAGCTTTGGCTCAAGCAGCAGGAGTAGCTGGTGCTCCAGGGAGTAGCTGACCTTGGCATGCCCAGAGCCTCCCACAGCCTGCAGCGCACATGGTGACAGCTCTGCTATGCCCACCGTGGTCTCCATCAGGGGATCCTGCAGCCCCAGGCCTCCTCCCTGTGGCCCAGCAGGCTGCGCAGTGATGTCCTCACAGGGCTGCTGCTGGAAAAGCCCCGCAGCACTGGGCTGGGCTGCGGCACCCTGTGCTCAGCAGGGCTGGCAGCAGTGTGCACCGCACCATGCACTGTGCGTCATGCACCATGCACCGTGCCTGACCCTGCCTGCTCCTGCGAGACCAGCTCCCTCCAGCAAGGAGATTCCCCAGCGTGCACCGGTGTGCAGGAGAGCCCCATTCAGCCCCTTCAGCCCCACAGGATGAAGCTATTTGCCCCGGGCCACACACAAGGTTATGGCCCAGGGGGCCTGGCAGAGCTGAGCTGGAGTCTAGTGATGCCAACAGCAGCTGCACAGAAACCCATCCCCAGCCTCCTGCGGGTGCTTGGGCACTGCCAGGACACGTGTGCAGCTCCGAGCAGACAGGGTGTAGGTGTCCCAAGCACAGCCAGGGACGGGAAATGCTGGCCAGGGTTTATTTCAAGCTTTGAACTTTCGGTGTGGAAGAGGTTGGAGCTGGAGTGGGCTGCAGGGGTCCAGCATCATAGAACCATAGAACAGTCTCAGTCGGAAGGGACCTTAAAGATCATCATGTTCCAGTCCCCTGCCACAGGCAGGGACCCAGCTGACACATGGCCTGATGGTGCTGAGGCCGGTGCTGCTGAGCTCGGCTGCGAGCTGGGGCTGGGCCTGGCCCATGGGAAAGCCTTTTACAGTCTGGATGGCATCTCAGCTCCCACTGGGCACACAGCACAGGCATGGATGCTGTGGGCAATGCCTCTGAGGGCACCCCATGCCCCTGGTGTGCTCTTTGCCGGGACCCGAGGACACCTCCCAGCACAGAGCGGGTTAAACCCGACCCAGCGTTTAGGTGGAACACGGTGACCTGGGTGGGTCGGCGGGATCAGGGCACCCATTGGCACAGCCAGGGGATGTGTGTATATGGGTGTAGGGGCAGATTCTGCCATTGGGAAGCGACTGAGACCCCGTTTGAAGAGGGCAGAGGGTACCCTGGGGTGTTTGCTGCGAGGCAAGGCTGGAGAAGCGTTCAAGTCTGCAGCCTGTCCCAAAGCCATGCTTTACCCATGAGCTCTGAGTTATATTTATCCAGGTGCCGCGCATTGCTGGCTTCAGGACAGGAGTTTGTCATCCTGTCTGTGTGCTTGGAGTTATATATATGTGTATATATATATTAATATGTTTGAGGGGCTTCTGCTGCAGAACAACTCTGGGGGCACAGCAGAAGCCCTGGGGCTCTCCCTGACCCCCAGCCCCAGGTGGGGTTCAGCCCTCCTGCCTGGATGGACAGGACACCCCCAGGACCTTGAGTGAAACCATCCCAGTGATTCCCCGTGGTGTGGAGCGCGACTGCTGTGGCTGCTTTGGAGGCAGGGGACAGGCTCAGGTTGTCCCCAAGTTGGCACAAGCCAAGGGCAGCCAAGGCCAGGTACCCGAGGCACGGCAGCACCGCAGGTACATGTCCCGCCGGCAGCTTGTTGTCTTTCGCGTTGTTATTGTTCTGAAATGCCAGCGAGGTAACGCAGCGTCCCGGTTCCAAGCGCCCCGGGTTCCTCGCAAAGGCCAGCGCGGTGTTAACGCCGGCTGCGAGGAGCTGTCCCTGCCTGACCTCCCTGAGGCTGCCCTGGCGCTGAGTGGCTCCAGGCGCGCTCCTCACCCCACTGCCCTGTGTCTGCCCGCAGGGGACAGTGAAGGATTTGGGGGTTCCCTTGAACGTGGCTTAGTCTGGGCTGGAAGAGGCTGCGTGGGTCCCAGTGTGCTGCTCCCGCAGCTCCCAGTCTCTGTCCTTTCACTATACAAGGAGCTGCCTTCCCATTAGCAAGCCACAGGGCAGGAGCTGCTGGTGCCGAGGCTGCTGAACACGCACACCATTCTGCAGCTTGGCCTGGGATTTATCTCAGCAGATGCCAGAGGCCCGGCCTTGGGGTTCCTCAGCTGGGCTGGGGATCTCCAGGAAAGCTAGCGCTGCACCAGCGAGGGGCTTAGGGGGCAGAGCCGGGGCCGTGCACCCTGCACACTGCAAGCTGCAGGGTTCCGGGGCACTGCCATTCTGTGGGGGTCCCTTCAGCATCACGGCCACCTCTGCTCTGACCCCAGTTCCCTGAAGCTGGACCAGGGAAAGCCAGGACCTGCAGATGATCCAGCTGGGACTGCTCAGGATGATACAGTGCAGGGCAAAACAAGGACAGGCCTGAAGTTCCCAGCCTGGGCTGTCAGGAGCCCTGCGGGGCAGGGCATGGCCAGCCGAGGGAGGTGACAGCATGGGGTTCATCTATGGAGCTCCACTCCATGGGGTGTGAGAGGCAGCTTTGCTGACAGATCTGTGCTGAGAGCTGTGCTGAAGGCTCAGCCACAGGTTCCCCCACAGCTGCAAGCCCCTGATCGTGCCGGCCACAGTGCGAGTGGCTGTGCCATGGGGTTTTCTGGGCTGTGCCGTAGTGACACGGTGGGGCTGTGGGACCCTGCACCGGCAGCATTGGGGTGCCCAGGTTTGCTGAGCTGGGCAGGCAGCAGCCTGGGGCTGGTGTCACCAACAGGCGAGGCGGGAAATTGGGCTGTGTGGTCCAGTGCTGGAAATAGGCAGATCAGCTCTTTTTCCTCTTCCCTCCCAACCCAGCACACCAGGGAAGCCGAGGCCTCGGTGTCTTCCTACGTACAGCATCGTCGGGAGGGCTGTGCCGGAGCCAGGGCATCTATGCCCTCCTCTCCCTATGCTGCTGCTGGGGGCAGCTCCCGCTGATGGGGTGGGGGCGCAGGAGGAAGAAGAGGGGCTGGTGACAAAGTTGTGGAGAAAGCAAAGCTGCAGCTCTCAGCAGGCGCCAGAAAAGCAGAACTGGGAGTACAGCCAAGCACCTTTATCAGAGGAAGCAGCCCAGCAGCTGGACACGGAGCGTGCCAGGGCTCTGTCCTCCCGCCCCGCGCCTCCCGCCCCGCAGGTCGGAGGAGCCCCCTCGACTCCCTGCCCTGCTGCCCGCGGGAGCTTGCTCTGCCCCGCCGTGGTGAGGACCATCAGGGCTTCTCATCAGCCCGGCCCACTGCAAACCCTCCCCAGGCTTCCCCAGAGTGGCAAAGGCTGTGGCTGCCCCCCGCGTCCCTCCCTGTTGCTCTGTTGTCCCCCGGGACTGGGTCTGGGGAGGCCAGCAGCGCTGGCTCTGCAGGCAGGAGCTTGTGCGCCTGCCTGGGCACTTACAGATGTACCCGGAGGAGTTTCCCTCTGCTCTGGAGCAGCACGTGCCCTGGCTTCATGGATTTATGAGCCCCCCCAAGGTTCCGGTGGGCACGAACCTGGCCCCTGTGTCCCAGGGCTCCTGGTTGCATGGGAGTCCCCCGGAAGGCAGCAGCCAGCCAAGCACATTTTGGGATGCTGGGCAGGGGTTGGCAAGGTGACACAGCTCCCTGCTTGCCCGTGGGCAGCCCAGGCATCACCTCTCCCTGCCCAGCACCAGGATAGTACTGCAGGGCAAGGCTGGGAGTGCCAGAGCTCCACAGACCTCAGCCCTTCCCACTGTGGGCTCCAGGCCCCAGCCATCACCCATGTCCCCAGCCACCCCTCCTGCAGGTCCTGCAGGGCTAGGCTGGCCCTAGCACTGGCGTCCCGTCCTCTTGGCCCGTACAGCCACGGCTGCAGGGCTTCAGGCTGTGAAAGGCAAAGTTCTCTTAGTTGCGTGTTTGCAAGCAGTGGCTTTTCCTCTCCCCCTCTGCTGTGACCCTGTGAGCTGAGAGCGAGCTCTGCGGAGCAGCCTGGGCAGCTTTGGCTCCACGCCTTCCCTGTACTGCTCTCCAGCATCTCTGGGGCCAGGCAATAAACATTTCCCACGCCTTGGACCCTCTGAAGGGCCTTCCTCCCATTGAGCTGAGTCCTTGGGAGCCAGCAAGCCAGGAACACTGCCACAGAGCAGCAGGAACGGCCAGGAGCAGGGAGAAAGGCTGAGGGGCCAGCACGGCTCCTGCAGCCACTGTTCCAGCTCCCATCAGTGGGGAGGGAGCAAAGGCATCCTTTAGTGTGTGGCTCCACAGCACCTGGTGCAGGTTCAGTTCATGGCACTCAGCGCCTCATCCCTGGGGCTGTGGGGATGTGCCCCTGACCCACAGCACAGGGCTGGTGTGGGGTGCCAGGGGGTGAGAGATGATCCCATCATCCTGCTCCCTGTCATCCTATGCTCCAGCCAAGCTCCGCTGTGCCCCCTGAGCCCTGCTGCAGGGGAAAGGTTATTGCTATACATCACCCGATCATTGGGGCTGGAATACAAGGGCTGAGGCACAGCCTGTGTGTGGCTGAGGTGTCGGTACAGCAGCTTTGGGGTATCCTGCAGGGCCATTGCCGGGGGGCACCCATCCTTCATCAGTGTCAGCACCTCTCCAGCTGCTCAATGACAGCCACAGGGTTTTTCCCCAGAGAATGCAACAATTGGTGTCACAATTACACCCTATTGCGGCTGCTCTTATTGTTCCTAAAATAACCATGGAGGCACGAGCCTGATGAACCTCCCGTAGCTGCACGTGCGAGGCAAGAGCTGCTCTGCTGCTGCCCCAGGGATGGAGCTCTCACCACTGGCCCCTCCGGCTCAGCCTGCTCCAAGGCACCCATCACCACGGCCTCTGGTGTCACAGAGAGCAAGTCCATGGCCCCCTGTGCTTTAGGAAGAGCAAGGGAGGGTATTGCTTACCCTGCTCAGCTGCTGTCAGACCTGGAGGAGCAGGAGCAGGACAGTGGGAGAGGAAGTGGCCACCAGCATCCTCACTGGAGTGGGGCCAGCAGCACTGCACAGACGGCTGCTGCGGCCACAGGGGGCTGGGAAAGGGCCCCCCCACCGCTAAGCACCCAGCTGGAGCCCCTGCAGGACTCTGTTGCTGTGGGAGGCATTTGGACAGCCCACAGGGCTCCAAGCACATCCCTGGGGCACGCCGATCACAAAGCAGGGTCCAGCAGAGAGCCGAGAGCTGCTGCTCCAACCTGGGGCTGCCCCACAGGCTTGGGGTGCACAAGAGCAGAGCTGAGGTGCTCCCGCAGAGCAGCACTGAGACCACGTGCGCACACGGGGGTGTGCTCTGCTGTCAGTCTGGCATGGGGGGGGTATCTGCAGTGCATGTGCAGGATGCACCGCTGTGCATGCAGGAGGGGGGTTTGTAGGGTGTGTGCATGCACAAGTGCGTGTGAGTGCAGGCAGGGGGTGCATCTGTGTGCGGGGAGCATGCCCATATGGGCTAGAGAACACATGTGCATGGTGTGGGTGTGCCTGTGTTTGCAGGGTGTACACGTGCATGTGCATGTGCATGCAGGACCTGCCTGTGTGAGTGTACTGGTTGCAAGATGTGCCCGTGCTCGTGGGCACCCAGCGGCACACCCAGGGGTGTCTGCAGCAGAAGCCATGTCCCCAGAGTGGGTGCCAGGATGAGGGGTTGCAGGCGGTGGTCTGGGATCCTGCAGAGGCTGTGCCAGCGTAGAGGGAGCCCCGTGCCCAGCGTGGCTGCTCCTGCCTGGGGATTCCCGGTTAGTCAAGTGCTGGGAAGGGAAGGAAACGTGGAGCCCCCTGCACGTGCATCCCTACAAAGCGCCCCTCTGCTGGGGTCTCAAGCAGAAGGGCTGCATCCTTCCCAGCCTCAATGCCAGGGAGCCCACGGCCCCAGCAGCGATGGCCATGGCCAGGGCTGTGCAGGGCTGGGAAACACCCCAGGAGAGCAGTGGGGAGGCAGCCGCTTACTCCTGTTTATTTTTGCAATAGTCCCAGATCCATGGGAAAAAATATTGGAGCTGGAATCGCTGGAGCGGTTTCCTCCTGGAGCACTGAGCTCTTGCTCCAGCAGCCGTGGAAATCAACAGCTTCTCTCCAGCCCTCGGTGCTTGAGCACTGTGTCAGGCAGAGCCTGGGACCCCAGACCCATGGGACGAGAGCCACAAGCCGGGCACCGATCTGTCCATCCTGGAGCCCCTGGTCACTGACACTAAGAAGAGTTTTCCTTTGGGAAGAGGATTGGACCAGGACTGGGGATGCAATAGTACAGCTGGTGGGGAAACTGAGGCACAGCTACCAGAGCTAGGGGCAAACTGGGGTCTGGCCACCTCTGTGCAAGAGACAGAAGGTGCCACAACTGGTGATGTGCCAAATGTGGGAGAGAAAATGCATCTCCTTCTATCTCCTGCCCTCTGCGCAGCGAGACGGGCATCTTCCCTGAGCCCCAACAGGCAGCTGAGCCACCGAACCCCCCCGGGGCGGGTGGCCTGGGCTCGTCCTGGCCGCGGGGACAGAGCCATGCCCCATGTCACGGGGGCTGTCACCCTGGCCACCGCCCGCCGCCCCGCGTTCGGCACACAGAGAGTGGCTTTATGTGCCCGTGGAGGGGGCGGCCCCCGCTCTCTGCTCGGACCCACGGCTCGGGGTGGCACGTCGGGCCCTGAAAGAGCCAATTGAGTGCGGGTGAGGTCATGCACCCGTGTTTACCCCGTGCCCGTGGCCGCGGGATGTGGCCGGCACCGGTCCGTCCCTGCCACCCGGGGCACTGCCGCATCGCTGCCGGGGACCAGAGGGGCCAGAGCCGCGTCGCAGGGCCCGGCATGGCCTTCCAGCCGCCGTACTCCCCGAGCCTCTTCAGGAGGAGGGACTGGTGAGTGTGGCCTGGCAGCGGGCAGGGGGGGACACGCGCCAGCCCCGGGGCTAGGGGCACAAACCCACTCTCGGCCGTGCTTGGACCAGGCTGGTGCTGGCACAGGGGATGTGCATCACCCCCTGCAGACAGAGGGATGAGTGAGTCCCACGCTTCCCCTCCCTGTGGAGAAACATCTGTCCCACGGGCAGTGTCCCCACCAGAGAGGAGAAGATGCTTTCTCACATCCCCACATCAAACCAGTGTGTCTTGAGGCACCCACACGTCCCTGGCTTGTGGTTCGTAGGGAGCAGTGTCCCACCCATGGTGCCTGTGTCCTTCAACGCTCAGGACACTGCAGTCTTCATCCTGCCTTGGGAAGCTGGGATATGATTGCTGGAGAGTGAGCTGGAAGGGATGCGCTCTAAGCAGCAGCCATGCTGTGCTGTGCCGTGCCTCAGTTTCCCTTTCTGAGGTTGAAATACTGCTCAGCCCCCCTTAGCCCTTTCCCTGAGCAAAGGGCCTGGCAGCACCCCCATGCTGGGGCTCCTCAGGCTTCTCCCTGTCCTGCACCCACCAGCCAAGTGCTGGCACCAGCAGCACCCCGTGGATCAGGGGATTTGGGGTCCTCTGCATCATCTCTGGGGCGCACTTACACGAGCGCTTCCCCGGATGCTGCACCTTGGCGTGGGCTCTCTTGGGGGATCTGGTTCAGCATCAGCCCCTGCCCTGGCTTGTGCAGGACGAGCCCCACAGGGTCAGGGCAGCAGATGAGCCACCAGGTGACCCACCAGGTGCTGTGCAAAGTCCTGACGGGTCCAGGTCCGGCTCCGGGTCCAGGTCCGGCTCCAGGTCTAGGTCCAGGTCCATAGGGCAGAGATAAGCCCCGGAGCTGGTGGCTGCGCAGGGGGGGCATCGCCCATAGTAGGCAGCGCCTCCCCGCTCCCCCTTTGCTGCCGGGGGTGTTTTTGGACACCTGCCCTCTCCGTGTGTGCAGAGCCACGGGCGAGGGCCCGGCGTGACGCGGCGGGGGGGGGGGGGCACACGCTTGCGGTGCACACGCGTGTGCAACGCGCCCGGCCGCCGCCCGGCTGCGCTGCCGGCCCTGGCGGCGAGTCCGGCCCCCCCCCGCCGCGGGGTTACGCAAGGGCGGGCGGGGCCGCCCTTGTTTTGCAGTTGGGGTTTGTTTTGCGCGGTGGGGCTGTGGTTCGCTCCCGGGTTTCTTTTGCGCGCCCGTGTTGTTTTCGCGCTCCCGGTTTCGCTTTGCGCGCCCGCGGCGGCCGCTTTCCCTCCTCCCCCCCCCGCCCCCCGCGCTGCGGTGTGGGATCTGCGGGCCCGCGCACCCCACATTCAAAGTGTTTCCTCCTCTTCCCAGTGCCCGAAGCAGACCCCCTCCCAGCTGAACCTCCATCCCGGTTCCTTGGGGGGCGCAGGAAGGTGGTGCTGAGGCGTGCAGGGATTGGTGCCGTGGGGTGCCGCTACTCTGGTAGCAGAAAACAAGGGGAGCACGGACGCAAGGATACAGGGGGGGGGTTTGGGGGGAGCAGGGGGGTCTGCACTGGGAGGCTGCCGTGCTGCGCTGGGGTGCAACTGGGAGGCACAGAGGTGTGGTAGTGGGTTCAGGATGCAGTACCGGGGTGTAGGGGTGCAGTACCAGGGCTCAGGGTGCGGCACCGCGCGGCGCCGTACGCGGCGCTGTGGGGCGCTGGGCGGGCCCGGTCGCGCTGGCCCCGCCCGACGGGGCGGACTCGGGGGATATAAGCGGGGCTGTGGGGCTGAGCCGCAGTGCGTCTGCCCTCGGCACTTCGGTTTGCGACCGCGCGCAGCCATGAGCACCGGCATGTACCAGTCCCCCATGGAGGTGGCTGTCTATCAGCTCCACAACTTCTCCATCTCCTTTTTCTCCTCCCTGCTCGGGGGAGACGTAGTCTCTGTGAAGCTCGACAACAGGTAGGGGCAGCCCCGATACCGGCCGTCGTATCGGTATCCGTCCCGCCGGGGCTCGGGTGAATGGGTGGGGGGGTGGAGGTGTCCACATGCGTTGCTTCCCCAGTGAAGGGGAAGCTCCGGTGCGGTGCAGGCTGCGGTGGGGGTGTCCCGGGAAGGAGGTTTTTCGCTGCTAACGCCGTCCCCCTTTGCTCTCTTCCAGCGCCTCTGGAGCCAGCGTGGTGGCCATCGACAACAAGATCGAACAAGCAATGGTGAGCTGCAGTGTCCGCCCCACGCACCTCCGCAGGGCACTTTTGCCGGGGGGGACCCTCACTCCGCGGGTGGGTGCTGGGGCCTCTGTTCGAAGGCATTCCCTGCTCTGTGGGTAGATGCTCTCTCCGGAGGAAGGTCTCTGCTCCCCAGCCGCTTGCTGGGCAGAGCAGCTTCTTTGTCTGCCTTCGCGGCTGCTCAGATTATTGGCTCCGGTAACGCTGCAGTGCGCAGGGAGCCGGGGGGGGGCCTGGGGAGGACCCTCTGGGCTATGGAGGTGACCGAGCCGGGTTGCGTTGGTGATAGAGAACTGCAGCCTGCCCTACCCCCGAAGGCCCGGAGAGTGCCTCCTGAGGCAATGGGAGCTGGGAGACAGGGGACCTGAGGGATGTTGTGGGTGCTGGATGGGGGGGTTACACCAGGGTGCCGAGGGTATGGAGGGGAGGGACAGCCGTTGGGAAAAGCCTTTGTGGTCCTTGGCTAGTGGCAGGATGTGCGTAAGCCCCAGGGCGTAACCATCAGGAGATCAGTGGATGATCATTCCCTCCAACGGCCGTTTGCAGGATCTGGTTAAAAATCACCTGATGTATGCAGTGCGGGAGGAAGTGGAGGTCCTGAAAGAGCAAATCAAGGAACTGCTGGAGAAGAACTCCCAGCTGGAGCGTGAAAACAGCCTCCTGAAGACCCTGGCCAGCCCTGAGCAGCTGGAGAAGTTCCAGTCCCGGCTCCCCACCGAGGTCCTGTGCCCTGAGGAGCAGAGCCCCGGGGCAGCTGCCCCGGCCCAGCACTCGGGGGGCTCTGCGGTGTAAGGTGGCTCTGTCCTTGGGGTGGGCAGAGCCACAGAACTCTTTCTACTTAATCTCCTGCCAAATTGTTTCCACCTTCATCTCACACGAAGGACTGCCAGACCCCGGCGCGGAGCCATGTCCCCCCGGGCGACCCTGGCCAGCCAGTGGAGCCAGTGGCGCAGCCCGCACCAGGATGCTCTTCTGTGGGGATACCCAACCACCCACCGTATGCCAGGGCACATTCATGGCCTGCCCAGCCCAGGCTCTGCTGAAACCTGGGCATCGCAACACCCCGGCAGTGCCAGACGGCTGCTGGCAGGTGAATGGGAATGCAGGGTTGGAGGGACCGTGCGCTGCGACCGTGCCTCTGCACCGTGCAGGGGGTGCTTCTCTCTGGCAAAGCCCGATGTTGGAGGAATACCATTGTTTAGCAAGCAATGCAGGCTTGTCCCACCAGCCACCCCAGAGCGTGCTGGAACCCCGACCTGACTCTGAGCAGTGCTGGTGGTGGCAGCTGCAGCGTAGTGCATGGCTGTACGCACATCAGTGTGGGGATTACAAGGAGAAAAGCTTGGTTAATTAGTTTGGGCATCTTTTGTAGCTGTATCTGTGTATAAACGTGCATGAGCGGTGCCCATAAGGCTGTGGGGTGCTCTGGGCCAGCCATGCCCGTCTCTGCAGCTGGGGTGTTCCAGGCAGGACTGGAGCCATGAGGAGCTATAATGGGGTGGCAGCGCTGCAGGTGGCACAAAGGAGGGGATAGATTCACCCTCCCTGGCATCTACTGTGTTGGAGCCGTGCGGCAGTGCTGGGAGGATGCGGACTAACTGTGGAGCAGAGCCACGACAGGGGCTGCACTCCAGCCCGCTGGGTTGGGGGGAGCCAGCCTCTGCTCCCCACCTTCCCTGGCCAGCTCTCTGGGAAGTGACGGGATGTCTCTCTTGACATCAGAAGTGGTAACACAGTTGTGTAAATCTAGGTAGAAGTGGCAATAAACTCTACTTTTGATACGAACGTGCACCCTGAGCTGTGTGTCTGTGGCCAGGAAGGGGGTGGTGTGGGTCACTGGAGCATGGGGCTGGGGCTTGCTGGGATGGGACTGGTGAGGACGCTGCTGCAAACCTGCTGGGGGATCAGTCTCCCCTGGACAGCTCTGCTTCAGCCAAGCTGGCCTTTTGGTGATGTGAGCAGGAGCTCCCTTCAAGGGGCTGGGTATGCTGTAGGGAAAGGAGCCCTGCACCTAAAGGTCATTGTCCTTGGGTTCATGGCTGTGACCAGGGGTGTGAGCAGGGAGGAGGCTGCTCTCGGGCTGCACAGAGCCCTTTGCACACCCAGCTCTGTGCCTCCCCTGGTGTTTTTCTTCTGCTGCTTCTCGTAAACATTATTGATCTGTTCATGAAACATGGTGCGAGGGTCAGAGCATGAGTCAGCTGGATTGAGCAGAGCTGGATGGGGGCTGAGGGTGCCCCAGTGCTCTCCTAGGGTACAGCCAGCCTTGGAGTCAACCCTAGGGGGCAGGTAGGAGAGGGGGAAAAAGGGACCTCCTTCCATTTCTGGGGTGATGCATGGGTATGTTTGGGTGAGGGCTTAAGGCTGCTGGGTGCCAGGAGGTCTATGAGCAGAGCCCTGCTTTGGCAGGATGTTTCAAGCTGCAGTATCTTCTGAGGTTTCATACTCTGGACACGACTCCTCGGGCAGCTGAAGACACCCCCAGTACAGTGAAGGGGCTGGCAGTGCCCCAGGCTTGGGGTAGCTGATGTGCCTTGCTCTGCTGGCAGTGCTGCTTTGCACTGCTGCTGCACTGTGTTGCTGCTGCTGCTTCGCAGTTTGTCAGATGCCCGCCCTGATGTGGGCGGCTCAGCCCCAGCCCAGGGTGAGTCAGGGCAGCGCTGGGCGGTTGGAGCCCTGGAAACGGCGCATAAACAGCAAAATACAAGCCACGGTGCTCGAAACCGTTATGATGTCTCTCCCCTCCCTGTCCTGCCTGCCCCAGTGCCGGGACACAGCTGCAGCCTCACACAGGCAGTTTGTGTTCTGGGTGCAAATGCCGAGCGTGGTTGCTTTCCCCACTGCATTCTTGTGTGTGCAAGCCGGTTCAGGGACCCCCATACCGTATAGATGCGCGTCCCTTGCACATGCAGGCACTGCAGCAAGCTGCAGGGCACCCCCAATGCTGCCAGTCTCAGGGTGGGACAGCCCCTCCGGGAGGGTCTGCTCCCCAGGGCAGGGAGCGCCAGCTGTGTTTGCACTGCCCATTTCACTGCAGGGGATGGGCTCCCAGCTCCTGCGGAGCTGTCTGTTGTCTGCCCATCCTTCTGCACCTCTCCACTGGGGAAGGTCTGGGCTGCAGTGATGGGCTCTGTGCCCTATCTGGCCTTGCTGCACCTCAAACCTAGCTGCATTTGAGAGGCGCAGAGATGGCATTTGGAGACTGGAGCCCTGTTTGCTGCGTCTGCTCATCCTCCGTTCCCTCCCAATGGCTCTGGGGTGCCCCCCAGCCCTCACATGCCTTGTGCAGGGGGCATAGGTGGTGGCACCCAGCAGAGCCTGCTCATCAAACCCAACCATTCCAAACCGCTTGCTCTGGCTCAGCCTGTCTCCACAGCCTGCCCCTGGTGTAGTGTGACACTGTGCCAGCCAATGGCGCCAGAAATGCCACCCTGCTGTGGGCACAGTCACTGCCAAGCTGCAGGGCTGAGCCCAGCCACGGTGCTGTGCTGGAAGCTGCTCCTGGGGCAGGACTTGAACCCCTGGGCCCAGCACCCAGCACAGATGGGGTGCAGCAGCTGTGGGAAAGGGGCTGCCACCCATCCCTGGCATGCAGAGAGCCTGCTCCCCAGCTCCGGCTGCTTCTGGGGCTGTAGGAGGTCTTCTGACACCTCTACAGCTCACAAAGGCACCCTCTGTCCTTCCCAGGCCCTCTGGTTATGAAGAATGCTTGGAAACACCCTTCCCAGACATCCCATTCCTTCTGGATGCCACTTCCCCCAGCCCCTGGAGGATGGGGTAGACATTGTGCAGCACTCAAAGAGATCAGGGCCCCTCAATGCCCTGGCCCTGTGCTTCCGGGCTTTCTGCCCCCAGGACCTGGATTTGAGGGCGCTAAGGGCACCCCAGGCCCCCCGACAGCCCCATCAGGAGGCAGAGTGCGGGGAGCAGCGGAGGAGCAGCCCCAGCTCCCTGTATCCTGCTTCCCGGGTCCCTGCGGCAGGGCCGGGGGCCAGAGCGGGGTTAACGCTGTCTCCGTTGCTCGACGGCACTCCGAGGGTTAAGGCGCCGCAGCAGGAAGCTTCTAAGAAACGGCTGGTTTGGAAAAGCGAGGAGCTGCAGCCCAGGGCCGGGCTCCGGCGCCCTGCCCAGTCCAGCGGGTCCACCCCGTACCCCTGCACCCCCGACCTGCCCCGGCCGTGCAAATGTGGCGCTGGGAGGAGGGAGATTGTGCACCCACACCTTCCCCTTGGGCCAGGCCTCATCTGGGGTGGGAATAGGCTGGGGATGTGGGTAGGATGAGGATGGGGGTGGGGGTGAGAATGAGTGAGGGATGGAGATGAGATGGGGATGGAAGGGGAAGGGGGCTGGGATGAAAATGCTGTCCCTCTTCTCCCACCCTGCCGGGGAAGGCTGAGCTTCTGGGGCTTGCCCCAGGCAGGAAGCTGCTCAGCTCAAGGGTGTGATGGAGAAAAGCGTTTGGAAGACTTTCTATTGCAGGGGATTGTACATGTGTGGCTGATGCTTACTGCAGTATGCGTTGGGCAAGCAGCTGCCTAGGGGGATGGCTGGAGCAGCCTGGGGAGAGCAGAAGGGTTTGGAGATCCACCCGACGGTCAGGTGTATGTGGGGAGACTCCTCCCAGTTCTGCATGCTCCTGCTCTCTCCTGCCAGGCTCCTCATTGCCGGGAACCCATGTGGGAAGGCAGCTGCAGCCAAAGGAGTCGGCCTTATGCAAGTGTTCCTGCTGCTCCTCGAACGCCGTGTCCCAGCCCAGCCCAGCCCCGTGGGAGCCTCTGGATGAACGAGGGGATGGGATTTTCCATGCAGCCCAGGAAGCCCAGTTCCCTCCATGGATCCGGCTCAGCTCCGTGGTTAGCCGGGCTGGGGTTAGCCCACCTCAGGCTGGCTGGGACCCTTTGGGAAGAGAAAGCCGTGCTACAGAACGGGTTTCTGATGGAGAGCAGCACAAGTCCTGGCTGCCAGGCATGAGCAAGTGGTGGCTCGGGGCAGTGGGGATCTGTACATGGCAGGAGCAAGAGCTGACCAGAGCCTGTGCATGGTCAGCAAAGGCTGCACAGGAGCCCAGGGGGTGGCTGAGGGCTGGGAAGGTACTCAGAGCTGGGGTTCTGTGTGCAGCCCAACTCCTTCCCTGCAGCTCAGCAGCTCCTGCCCTTCTGCCGTGCCTCAGTTTCCCCTCTGCAGTGTTCCTGGTCCCCTGGGAAGCCGCTTTCCCCAGGGCAGGGACAGGTGGAGCCCCCCATGCCCCTACAGATGGTTCCCAGCTGGGGCTGGGGTTGTGGGACTGCACAGCAGTCAGAATAAGGCCTGGGACTCCGGGTGGAGGGAAGGGAGCTGTTGCAGTGCACACACGTGCCAGGACCAGGCTCTGGCATTGCTGCTGGCAAACCTGCCCACTGTGGGCACACTGCAGCTGTGCCCTTCACCATCGCTGCTTCCCATCGCTGCACTGGCACTCCTGTCATCCCCACAGAGGTGGGATGGAGACCTGCTGGAGCAGGAGCCCAGCCCGCCACTGAGGGCAGGGGCTGCATGCCACAGGGACGGGGCTGCTGGTGATGTGGAGGCCTCGGGCAGGGCTGCTGAGGTGGGTACCCCATGTTCCCTGGTGGTTTGTGGTCCGCAGTGCCCTGCGCTGACGCCCGGCTGCAGGTGTTTGCCGGTGCCAGGAAGTGAAAAAGCGGCAGCTGCCTGGCAGCAGGACCGCAGCGGCCCTGGCGTGCTGGGAGCACCACGAACCCGGCTGAGGCAGCTCCACTGCCAGCCCTGGGGCACAGCGCCTCTCCCTGCCTGCCTCGGGGAGCCTTGCAGGGGGGTTCCTGCCTGTCAGATCCTCCTCTGCACCCTCAGGTGTCCTCCCTGCATCCTCATGGACCACGGGATGAGTTTTCCCATTGGGGAAACAGTTAAAATGCCCTGAACACCTACACGGTTGGTGGCCTGTGGGCAGCAGGTTGGTCAAATGCTCTGCTCCAGCTCTCCCTTAAGGTCTCTGCATGTGGCACAGGGGTGTCGTGCTTGGGGAGCTGCAGCACCGCTGTCCTTTCACCCCCAGGCAGTAGGAGTCCAGAGAGGAGCCATCTGCCCACAGTCTGCTATGGATCAGCACATGGGAGCCACAGCCTTGTCCCCACATTGAGGTGGTTTTGTGTGTTGGGACAACCCTCTGGATAGATGCCTCCCAGGGCTGGGACTGTGATGGGAGCTGCTGCTGCACAAGCACAAAAAGATTTCAGCTTCACAGAGAGGAAGGACCAAGCCCAAGGAGCCTAGCACAGAGGAGCAGCAAGAGAGGAGAGGGAAGGAGATGGCATGAGGGTTGCTTTAAACAGGAGGTGATGTCAAATGACTGCATCAATTACAAGAGAAGCTGAGGAAGGTGGAAACTGGCTGGGTCACACAGGAGGGTGAAAAGGCACACAGAAAACCTGAGACTCTTCCTGCCTGTCCACACCAGAGCTGTCATGTTTGCTCCCTTGCAAGG
This sequence comes from Ara ararauna, assembly GCA_028858755.1. Classification (NCBI taxonomy): domain Eukaryota; kingdom Metazoa; phylum Chordata; class Aves; order Psittaciformes; family Psittacidae; genus Ara; species Ara ararauna. The sequence goes on from CM054396.1 coordinate 753,293, forward strand.
TTAATGGGATCTATGAGAGGTGATAAGGAGGCTGCTAAGCAGTAAAATGTTCCCGAGAAAGTGAACTTCCTCATTCCTGCCAAGAAAGGGAGACTCATTCAGAGCAAACAGCACCAGAGCAAATAAAACAATTAGAAACAGCAAGTTCTCAAACCCAGACAAACAGTCCAGGCACCCAGAAGGCTTTTGTGTAGGAAGAGCCACGCTTGGAGTAAACACTTCCACCCAGGGGACTGCCACATAATGAATGAGCAATGGGAGTTAGTGAAGGTGCCAGGGATTAGCCAGGATTTAGGGGCCTTCGGGACTGGCCAATTTGCTTTAATTGATCATTAGGAGCAGCATAATCCCCGGGAAAATCAGTGTGGGAAACCCAGGCACCAGGCTCGGGGAGGCTTTGCTGCGGCTTGCAGTGGGCACAAGCCGAAGAAGGGTTGTCTCCATCTCGGAGGGGGCACAGAGTTCCCCGAGGATGAGAGGCTCAGCCTGTCCCCCCCACCCCGGGACTACCCACCGCTCTGCCCGCTATGGAAAACACCAGCGCTGTGCCTGAAAGCAGCCCATGGGCAGAACAGAGGGTTCATGTCCATCCTGGGAAGGCTGAGCTCTCCATCCTGTCCCTCCACATCCCGCTGCCACCCAGGCCTGCCTGTGGGATGAGGCAGGTGGCTGGCCAGTGACCTCGGTGTGGGTGATGCTGGGGTCAGCTCTTTGCTGGGTTTATCTCCAGACGTTGCCATGGAAAATTCCCCTGAGCTCAGCACCCAGGTTTCCCTGGCTGGGGCTAGAGCTCTGTCCCGTCTGTCCCACCAGCCTCCCCAGCCCTGTCAATGATTACCCAGGACGGAGGTTGCCCAAGAGCCACCAGCGCAGGAGTGGACAGACAACAGCCCGAACGAATGCAAACAGCCCCGGCTGGGCCAGGGTGCCAGCTCCCACCGGCTCCCGCAACAGCCTTTGCTGACTCAGCTGGTGGCATGTGAGGCCACCCCACTGCTTTGTCACCCTTGGGTGACCTGCTGCAGGGGGACAGACAAGACATCCCAGTGCGGCCCAGCCCTCCTCCCTGCTCCAGTCGCAGCTGTGGGTCAGTGTGAGGGGATGCTGCCTGCGGCCAGGGCACGGGCAGAGAGCAGGGCTGGAGCAGGTGATGCTGCAGCGTTTGTTGTGTCTGCACCTCCTGCCTGCATGTGGCCAGTGAAGCATCGGCCACTGCCAGGGCTCTGCCTGATGCTGCTGCCTGCTGTAACCCCACCAGGGCTAAGGGCTGACTTCAAGGCAGGAGATCTCCCAGATCTGTGGGATCTCCCAGGCTGTGGGACCACACAACTAAGTCCCTGCCATGATTTTTGGCCTTTGTTTTTGCTGCGGAATCTCACTGGTGTTTGGAGAAGGGGTGCCCAGGCGAGAGGCCGTGTGAATCCCGCTCACTACAGCAAGCATCAGGGGCACCCAAGGCTGAGAGGGTGGCAAGAGGTGGCCTACAAGAAGCCCCCAGTCTCCTGGAGGATGTGTTGGGCTCTGTTTGCCTTTGCAGCAGTGCAAAGCAGCACATTTCCAACCTGTCCCCTCTGCTGCTGGGGAAACTTCTCCTTGAACATGTCTGTGCTCTCCCCTCAATCATTCTGGGAATTTATTCCTACAGCAGAAGATGCACTGGCAAGGCCAGAGATAGTCCTTGGCCGCCTTTAAGCCACAGTTAAACCTCCTGTCCAAGAGATCCCAGAGGCATGAAATGGGGCTCATGGAGCATCCTGGTGAACCACACCACTGTTGTCCCATTTTTAAGCAGCAAACTCAATGCTGCTCAATGAGGAAGCTCAAGCCTGGGCAGACAGGATGCTCCTGTGCGCTGGAGCCCTCAGCTGCCTTGGCCCTCCCTGCAGCAACCCAAAGCACTCCCTGGGGCAGGGCAATGGGCTGACACAGGCTGTGCGGTGATGGGGCCATCTCAGCTGGGCTGGTGCCAAGGGAAGATGCTCCTGCGGGCAGGAGGGGAGGTTTCAGGGGGGCAGGAACTGCCAGTGCTGGGCCAGTGGCTGCTGTTTGCAGCACCCTATTACTCATTCTCCAGGAGGAGACCTTTGGACTGTGGAAAGTTCGAGTATCAGGGAGGGCAAAGGCAGAGTCCAGGCTGGGATCTGCCTGCCCAACCTCCCTCACTGGGGTGACCACGGGGCTGGGGATGCCCGTTTGCAGGGCTGGATGAATGCATTGTGCAGGGGACGGCACTTCAGCAGCAAAGCCCACCTATCAAGAGTCCCTTTCTAGCTCCCCTGGTTCACTCATGTCCCCCTCAGCCTGGGCTAAGCTAAGTGTGGGGTCAGACCCCTGCAACACATGAGCAGTGTGATCATGGGCCATGCAGAGGTCCAAGCTGTGGTGCCATCCTGTCAGGGTGTGAAGGGGCTCCTTGGAGCATGGCCACCAATTTGGGGAGGGACCTCTGCAGAGAGCCTGTCCCAGGAGGAGAGCAGTGGGGTCTCTCCAGGCTGGCTCCATCCCGGTGTCAGCCCCACACCAGTGCTGCTGGCCAGTTCCTGCACCCCGGGCTGTACTTGGCAGCAGCCAGGGACCACCAGCCTCCGTGGCTGCTTGTCAGCTGCCTCAGCTCCCACCCGGGACCCACTTCCTCCCATGGAGGCTCCCAATTAAACCGATTTCTTGGATGGCTCCAGCGATGCAGGAGCCAGAGGCTTTGTACTTGTGCAGCCCCTTGGGCCGCCCCCAGGGTTCCCCTGTCCCCCCACTCCCTCCCCATCCCGGGGCAGTACCTGTTCTGTACAGCACATGGCTCCGGTCCCGGGGCAGTGCCGCCAGTGGCCCCACTGCTCCTCAGGAGCCTTATTGGGAACATATCCCGGCAGGGGCCAAGCACCGGGGACTGCCCCGGCCTTTGCAGGCGCAAACAAGGCAGCGCCGTGCTGGGATGTGAGCAGGAGGCGGCTCTGAAGCTGCCGCCCTGGCCGGGGCTCGCCGGTGCCAGCCCGCTGTGCCCAGGAGCCGTGGCGCCGAGCGGAGTCGCACATCAAAGCCCTTCTCGCCTCAGCTCCCACCACCCCCGGCCAGGCACAAAGAGAGGATTTGGCCGAGCAGGGGCTGGGAAGCTGGGGAAGCAGCACCAGGGCCCCGTGCGCCTGGGGATCCAGGACCTGCCAGCCCTGGCCCTGCCAGGGAAACGGGCCCCAAGCACCCCTTCCACTTGCTGGAGATCAGTCCCAGCATGTAACACATGACCAGTGTTTGGGATGGGTAGGGAGCAGGGAATACGGATGAGAGCATCCAAGTGGGAACACAGCGGGTGGCAAAGCAAGGCTTACAGGCAGAGCCTGTGCTGGTGGCCAGAGGCACAAGGGACAGTGGCCAGGGTGGGCTGAGCTGTTCATGCCAGGGCACTGGAGCTGAACTCCCATGAGCCCAGGATGGATGGACAGTGGCAGGGACCTGTGCTGTCCAATGGGAGGGTGCTCCAAGGGACCAGGGACACTCACAGCCCTGCACTGGTGTGCAGCAGCACACATATGTGTCTTTGGGCAGATGCACAGAGCGACCAAAGCCTCATTGTACCCTGGGCAGGCTCTGGGCTGGCTTCAGGCTCCAGAGACACAAGAAAGACCCTGCTGCAAGGGAACAGCAGGGTGTAAGCAGCTCAGCTGCCCCTGACAGCATGGTGGGATGGGGAGCAGATGGGGGGTGGGAGTCTCCAGTGCCGATACCCCTGAGCCCTGGCCCCACACACACCCCAAGGGCAGCAGGTCCGGCTTCAGGCAGCAGAACACCCAGGCTCTGCCTGCCCCGGGCTCCGGCAGAGGGGTAATTACTGTTATTACTGTTATTACAATAACAACAACAGTAACAATCACAGCTACTGCTGGCTACAGTTGCATCACTGCTGGCACCATCGCAGCCGTTGTTTCACTTAGAAACAGCTGCCCCAAGGGCAGGAAGCGCCATGGAAAGGGAACCAACACTCCTTGTGCAAGCGGTGGCCCTGTGGCCTGTCTCCTCTCTCCAGGGCACCCACACCGGGCTCTGCTTTGTGCCTGTGGGTGCCTCAGTGCCCGGGATGAACAGGACAGACAGACAGCGCGGGAGATGGACTGACAGCCCCAGCTCACCCTCTGGTCCCTGGGCCTCGCCTCTCCCCTGGTCACCGAGCAGGGTGTCACTGGAGCACAGCCAGGGCCGTCACTGTCCAGAGCCCTGCCCCTGCCAGGGAGGATGCCCCTCAGGGATGGGTTCCAGCCACCCTCCTGCTCCAGCAAACGCTGTTGTTAATGGATGGATTACTCTGGATTTAGCGGTTTTGCGGTGAGCGGGTCCAGGCTGCTGAGGGACAGGGATTACACTGGGACAGCGGCTTAGAGCCAGCACCTCTGCAGCCCGAGCTGGTGCTGCCAGAGAGCTGCACCCCACGAGCTGGCCCCCAGTAAGCAGCCCTGGGCTCTGCTCCCTCCAGGAAGCCGAAGGGGCAGTGCTGCAGGCCTTGCTCCCTCCATGCCGTCTGCCTGTCCTGACCTTCCTTCGGAATGCTGGAGAGGGGGAAGTGAAGCAGGCAGAGCCCAGGGCCAGGACACTGCTGTTCCCTGCAGGGCTGAGCCCCAGGAGCATCCTGGCAGCATTTCTGGCCAGCTCCAGCTTTGCGCCGCTCTTGTAATGTGGTGGTGAGTGCTCACACATCTTGTGCTGAACACCAGAGGGGAGGAAGGTCCTGCTGAGCCCAGATTGCAAATCGCTGCTCTGAGCTCGGCCTGGATTAGGATAAGGGGATTGCTGCAGCTGCAGGTTCTTCTGGGAAGAATAATGGGGAAGGAGCACGTGTGTGGGGACATGTGAGCAGGCACAGGACCCTTCACCAGGGCTTTGGGCTGGGCACCCCACTGGCACCCGAACCATGGAGGCTGTCACCTCCCTGCCATGGCAGAGCTGCTAAAACTGTGTTGCTTCTCTGTTTCCCCAAAACAAAGCCTCCAGAAGTGCCAATGCTCTCCTGATACATCCCAAAGCACAAATGTGCCTGCTGTCAAAAGACAAGCGCTGCTGGAAAGTTTCTATCCAGCTGCATTCTGATCTCCCTGGTCCTGAATCCCAGCAGCACCAGTCCACCCCAGTCAACTCTGCCAGGTCCCCTCTGCCTGCAGGGCAAGGCAACTTTGCTGGTAGGTGAGCCCTGGGCAGAGCAGAGCCTGGCTCTGGGTACAGCTTGGCTGCACCATGGGGAAGCTGTAATCCTCATTAATCCAGGCACCGGCTGGGGCCGGGTTTGATCCTCCAGGGCTGGCAGGGTTTAGGCAGGAACAGAGAGTGCCCCAGCAGCACACAGGTGCCCAGCCAGCTGCTGGTCTGGCTGCCAGCGTGCCGGTGCCCAGGCTGCATCCCTGCAGGTCCCCTGGGGTAGGAGCCAGCCCTCAGAAGCACCAAAGCACCCCAAACCCCTCATCCCATTCAGATGCCTTGGGCAGAGACTGTTTAGAAGCAGGATATGTATGTACCCACATGTACCAAGCCAGTGCCAGGGCAGGCTGAAGAAGAAGCTGAGGGTGTTTTCCAGCCTAAACCACTTCCAGGAGGGCTCAGCTCCCAGACACACCAAAACCAGAATATTTTCTTCCTGTTTCGAGCTTATTTTTTGCATCAGGACTGATTATTTTTAACTGAAGCCATAAAGCTGGGAACAGGCATTGTGCTGCTGCTGCTAACTTTGCTTCTTTTGGGAATCCCCTAACTTTCAGCTCGAAAAGCTCCCACCGAAGATGCTTGACTAGCGTGAAGCAAGGAAGCCTAGCAGGGAGGAGCTTTGGGCTGAAAGGTGAGATGTGCCATGCCCTGTGTTTTTTGAAGCTGCAGATAGCCAGCTGGATCCCACTCTGGACCCTCCCCTACCTTGCTTTGACCCTCTGAAGTCTGGGTCTCCAGACCAAGATGACCAGAGGCACCAAACAAGCTTCCACCCCCAACAGCACGGCGCTGCTGCTGAAGGAAGCCATGCAGAACAGGGCTCAGTCTGTGTTTAAAGCTGGTCTCTTCAGGCATTAGCCATGTAGATAATATTGGTTGTGTCTGTTGCACCCCACTCCCCCGCCCTGGAGAAGGGACATGTTTTGAAGCTGCTGCTCACATTGCAGGTGCTGACGCAGGATGTGTGCCCAGCACATTGTGTGCGCCGTGGCGTTGGCAGGATCCCTCCTGCTCTGTGCCCAGGGGTACACAACAGCAGTGTGATGCAGGAGTGCTTGAGACCAGCGCATGGCTCTGGCAGGATGAGCCATGGCTCCAGCTGGATGTGCCCTGGGAGGGGCTGCTGCATCCCCTGGCAGAGGCACTGCACCCCCCGGCTCCACATGGGCACTGCAACGCTGCCACAACCAGTTCCATGGCCAGGCTCTGCTGAGGCTCTGTGGCCCGTTACCATGTTTGGGTGTTTCTGAGCCAGCCGATGACTCAGATGTTCGTTCCCGGGACTTGTTTACGCAGCCGGAGTGGGAGCGGGGGGAGCAGCTGGTGGCTGTGCAGTGCCCCCGCTGTGTGGCTAATTCTGCCACCCCCTCCCATGGTTCTGCCATCCGCTCCCGGGGTCCTGCGCCTGCTCCCGGGGTCCTGCCGGGGCCAGCCAGGCACGGCTTCTCCTTCCAGAGCTGCAGTTCTCTGGACTGGTGCCGAGCATGGCAGAGCGCAGGGAAGGGACGTGCCCAGGCTCACACGGAGGCAGCAGCAGACCCAGGTGTGCTGCTATAAGCAGGTCACCTCGGGTTGCTTCACTCCCCCCCCTTGTAGCCGGATCAGCAGCTGCTCCTTTCCTCACTTCCCCATGATACCCTTGCCCTCTGCCATGCCATGGCCATGTACCCATCCTGCCACCAGTGCTCTCAACTGACACCATCCCCTTGCATGTGTGCCCATGGAACTCAGGCCATTGGGGTTTCTTGGAAAAGGAGCCACTTCTCGGCCTGCCTGGAATAGCAGCTCAGCCAACACAATGCAAAAGTCCCCAGGGCTGAGCAGCAGGTTGCTGCTCTCCTCCTGCCCCAGCATGTGGCAAAGCCTGCAGCCTCCGGCAGCCCCTGGCCCCCTGCCTGCCATGAGGTGGATGCCTCTGGGCTTTTCCAGGTGGCTGCATTCAGACACCAGCCACCGGGAAGCCTGAAACAGAGCAGGAAGGGAAGCAAAGGCACAGAGGGGAAGGTTGTTGTAGGCACGGGCACTGGGTTTCCCCAGCCTTCGTTTGCACCATCCCAGGGCTCTGCTCACAGCCCATGCACTGGGGCTGCTGCCTGCAGACCCCAGAACGGTGGTTCTTGCTCTGCTCTCTTACACTACGGTCTCCATCCTAGCAGCTTGTTTGCTCTCAAGTGTTGACTTTCTGCCGAAAAGACGAACTGTTCTTTAGATGACTTGGTTCTCAGCCATGCAACATCTGCTTTGACAAGGAAAATGAGAGAAGGAGTACGAAATCCGCTGAAGCAGCCTCCTCTGCCTCTGCTCATGGCTTCCCACGCGCCGCGAGCCTGCCCTGAGCAGAGCTCTGCTGGAAGCTGTGCGCAGCCAAGTGCACCCAAAGTGAAAACTGCACCTTTCCTGAAGGCGGGAAGAGTGGAGCAGAGGAGGGAAGTGGCTGAGCAAAGCAGTGCTTGGGGCAGCGCTTGGGTGGATGCAACCAAGCAGCAGCAAACAGCATCTGCACCAAGGCAGCCCCGGTGCTGGGCAGTTGCAGTGATGGGCTGCAGCCTCAGATGCAGTAAGGCCCAGCAGCGCTGGGGAGCGTTTGTCAGGGAGCTCTGCAGGAGTCCCAGGTGCTGGGAAGCAGGTGTTGGGGCCGGAAGGGTGCTCACAGGGCTGTGGGAAGCTCTGCATGCTGGGCAGCGGTGCTGACACGACAGGGCACCATGGAGGCATGCTGCTGCTGCTGCTGCTGCTGCTGCTGCTGCTGCTGCTGCTGCTGCTTCTGCTTAGCTGGCCCAGCCCAGGGCTCTGCGGATGGATGTGCCACCGGGGTCACCACAGCCCCCAGAGTGAGAGAACAACCCGCCTGAGCCACCTCTGCCCCTGCTCTGCCTCAGTGCCCCCAGTCTGCACCCTCATCCCCGCACAGTGCACGGATGTGGATAGGATGAGTGAGGAAACTGAGGCAGGGTGAGGCTGGGGGTCACGCTGCATGGTGCCTGCAGCACAACTGCCCCTACTCTCTGGGCAGGCACCATTGCTGTGTTCAGTCACATCCCACTTCGACACTCAGGCTGCTGCAGGGGAAGGGTCTGTAGAACCACCCCAAGCACTGGGCTGCTCCTGGGATCTCCTTCCAGTGACTCCTGTGGACATCCTTGGGCTTTCCTCCACCCTGCCTGGCCATGGCCATCTCCATCCACCCTTCCTTGAGAGCAGAAACCAGAGCCTGGCCCTTCTCGCCTGCCCCGTGTCTCACAGCCACTGCCCAAAATAGCTCAAAAAGTCCCAAAATAACCTTTCACTTCCCACTCAGCGTATTCAGTGCCTGGGGAAGGTGTGGGAGTGCCGCAGGGGGAGAGGGGGCAGTGCAGGGACCAGCACAACAAAGCACATCCCATGGGAGTGTGTTTTCCACAGGGCCGTGCAGGACAACATCTGTTGCTGTGGTGACAGCTCAGTGCCTTCTGCTTCCTCCCACGGCATGGGGTGAGCCAGCGTCAGCAGCCCACGTCTGCTGGTGAGCGCGGCTCCAGCCGCTCCTGCGTGACTCAGCACCACCAGCACCAGCACCGACCACGATGAGGACGTGACTCCCCGATCACCCTCTCCCGTGCCCGAGCAGCTCCTGCTTTACAGAAGCACCCATCAGGAGCAGGAGGTGGTGCTGGGGTCATGCTCAGCACGCTCAGGCTCGGACATGGGGTGTCCCCATCCCTCCAGCCCTATCCTGGCCAATATCGCAAATCATCCTCCATGTGTCACCACTGTGCAAGGGATGGGAACTCCAGCAGGGTGCCCGGGACCCCTCTCGCACAGCTCCCAGCATGGGAACTTGCTAAAGGCATTTGACAAGCCGATGGCTCACAAAGGACTCGGGGGGGGGGGGGGGGGGGGGGGGGAGGCAGGGCCAGGGGCTGTGGCCTGAGGCTTTTCGGGAGCAGTTTTCCTGAGAAGGCAGAGGAAGGACCACAGGTCACAGCTGTTCCATTGTGCCCACTCACTGGAAGCAGGCAGACAAAGGCACTGCGGAGAAACCTCACCCAGGCTGCTGCATCTCGGCTGGGAATGTCAGGAACTGCCCCAGGGAAGCTCCACTCAGTCCATGCTGGGACACGGTGGCAGCAGCAGGTCCTGGAAGCCTCTGGCTCGCTCCCCTGCGCCAGAGAAAGTCTTCCCTTTGGGGTTTCTCAATGAGGCTCCGGACCCGCACCCCACTGCTGAGCAGAGCCCAGGGCTGGGCGCGCAGAAAGCGCCAGCGGTCCTTCATCACCAGCAAAGGGGCCACCAGGTCCACGAGCCCCCTTGTGGCCCAGCCAGGAGCCCCTTGCTGCCGCTCGGCTGTTTGTGTGCCGCTGCCCTGGTTACCAGCCACTGAGTCACCGCGACGCCGCTGGGCAGGGAAGCCCGGACTCATATTTTCCATGGGAACCCCACAGCTCATTCAACCTTTCGAGGTGTGGAGAGACATCAACAGGGCGTGATGCTGAGCAGGGCCCTCCCAGGGACCCAGGCTGCCTGCACAGGAGCAGCCAAGGGCATGGCCAAGCCCCACAGTGATGCTAGGGTCCTTTTGGGGCAGCGCAGCTATGGGCTACTTAGGTCCACACGTGAATGTGGCTGCGGGATGAGCTGCTCCATCACCAGGCCTTGCCGGCCTCGTGCCCTGCCAGCCCCACACATGGGGACCCTTCCAGCTCCCGGGGTTTGGAGGCAAACCTGGACTGGTGCAGAGCAGGGAGCTGGGGGACGTGAGCTCAGGTGCCCAACTGCCCAGGGCTGATCAATGTCATAGTCATGGTGGAAGCCCCTTTGGGGTGACTGCACCATCAGTGAGGTCCAAGACTGTGTTCATGATGCAAACCCCCATGTCCAGCTCTCTGGAAGGGTTCAAACCAGCTGGGACAGGATAGAGCCCTCTCCACCCAGCCCCAGTGTGCCCCACAGATGCCTCAGAGCCAGGAATGTGGATGGGAAGCATCTCCAGCACAAAGCCCAGCTGCGCAGGGTCAGGCAGGGGGGTGTTCTTGCGAGGCTCCAAGCTTACAGGAGGCAGCATCCATGCCAAGCTGCTCCAGGAGGCATCGGGGCTGCCCATGGGAAGAGGAGCTCAGTGCAGGTAGTTTGGAGACCAAGTCAAGCTGGGCTCTTGCCATCCTGAGAGCAATCAAGGGGCACACAGGCAACCAGGACCTTGGGCTCTGTGGGTGCAGCTCAACCTGAGGTGATGCTGCACTCCGATAGTAGAGCCAGGCTGCTGCCCATGGGCCAAATACCTGTCCCTTAGGGGCAAGCAGAGCCAAACGGCTCTCAAACAAACTCCATCAGCTTTCATTGTCCAGAAAGAAGCTCCAGGGCAGATGAGGATACAGGGATGGAGGTTATGACACAGACATGCAGGGTAGCTGCTGCAGGGAAAGGGGATTCCTCCATCCTTTGCTGGTGTTGCTCAGTCCCATCTGCTCTTAATACCCATCCCTTTATACTCGCCCTGTGGTGCAGAGCTGCTGGAACGAGCGATGCTCGAGCTCGTCCCTCGGGGTTGGTGGCACCAGTAATGCTGGAGCTCATCCCTCAGTGTCAGTGGCACCAGTAATGCTGGAGCTCATCCCTCAGTGTCAGTGGCACCAGCAACGCTGGAGCTCATCCCTCAGTGTCAGTGGCACCAGCAATGCTGGAGCTCATCCCTCAGTGTCAGTGGCACCAGTAATGCTGGAGCTCATCCCTCAGTGTCAGTGGCACCAGCAACGCTGGAGCTCATCCCTCAGTGTCAGTGGCACCAGCAATGCTGGAGCTCGTCCCTCGGGGTTGGTGGCACCAGCAATGCTGGAGCTCATCCCTCGGGGTTGGTGGCACCAGCAACGCTGGAGCTCATCCCTCAGTGTCAGTGGCACCAGCAACGCTGGAGCTCATCCCTCAGTGTCAGTGGCACCAGCAATGCTGGAGCTCATCCCTCGGGGTTGGTGGCACCAGCAATGCTGGAGCTCATCCCTCGGGGTTGGTGGCACCAGCAATGCTGGAGCTCATCCCTTGGGATTCGTGGCACCAGCAATGCTGGAGCTCATCCCTTGGGGTTGGCGGCACCAGCAATGCTGGAGCTCATCCCTTGGGGTTGGTGGCACCAGCAATGCTGGAGCTCATCCCTTGGGGTTGGCGGCACCAGCAATGCTGGAGCTCATCCTCGGGGTTGGTGGCACCAGTGATGCTGGAGCTCAGGGCTGAGCTCAGCCAGGCCATGCTGCAGGCTTGTGAGGAGCATCTGGAAGGGATCAGCAGCAGTAACCACTGCAGGAACAGGGGAGGGCTATAAATAGCAGCGAGTTTCCCAATCAAAGATTCAAAACAAGAGCACAGAGGAGCCCAGGCTGGAGCACTGGCTTTGCCACCAGCGTGTTTATATTTATAGAGTCATTTTTTATGCCGAGCTTGTTTTCAAGCTCCCCTCGCAGGATGTGCTGGGTCTGTCCTCCCCCCTGGGCACCTTCCCAGAGACGCATTTCTTGGAAGGTTGCAACCTCTTTTGTAGCTTTAAGATGAATCCCATGCAGGAACATCCCAGGACCCATTTTATGCCAGTTTAGCAGAACAGCTCCCAGGCTTGCCCCCAGCGGAAGGTGACACCAGCCCGGCCTTGGTGGCCCCAGGGGTGTGGTGGACCCAGCTGGACCCAAGGGAATTCCCTGTCCCTGGAATAAGCACTGCGCCTCGTGGGTGCTTCCCACTCTCCCTGCCGGTGTGATCCCATGGGTCACCCTCCAGCTTCTCACAGTGAATCCTGGCAATTTCTGATGATGCATCCTTCATGGAGAGTGTGCCCTAAATGGCACATCCAACGGGACATCTTCTCCGCAGGGAGTGCCCCCAGCTCCCAGTGAGCACGCTGCTGGATCCCTGCTGGGAACTCAGATGCTGCAAGACACGGGAGAGAGGAGAAATGGCACTTTTCCCCCAGCAAATCACTGCCCGGCTCAAGGTCCCAAACCACAGCCCGGAGTCCTCCAGCCCTGGGAGGGTCCCGGCCATCTCCTGCTCTACCTGGGCTCCACAAATGATTCCAGCAACAGCCGGCACGCAGGGCAGCACAGGCGGGGCCTCATGCATGGGTCTGCTCCAGGGCCACTGCTGCTGCTGTTTATCCTGGGTTTATTGCCTGCTAAAGCTGTTTTCATGGAAGGGCTGAGGCCTGGCAGGCTCCCCGCTGGCAGCAGCGCTGGGCTGCAGCCGGTGCCAGGGTGGCACAGCGCACGCTCAGCCTTTTCTTGAGAAACAGCCCATAAATCTGCTGAATACAGTGAATAATTCCCGCTCCCTGTGTGCAGAGCCCCTGCTCCGGGAGGAAAACACAGGCAACAAGCACCCACACAGCATCTCTTGAGCACCAGCAGCAGCGCTGTTAAGCCCACAGCAGGGGCTGGGATGCTGCTTGGTGTGCCAGTGCCGGATCCCAGGGCTCCCTGGCTCACTGGTTTCACAGCCGGAGCACCTGGGTGGCCTCCAGCTCCCCTTTCCTGGTCCCTCCGGGCCAAGGAAAAAGGCAGGGACAGCTTCTGCGGCCACCCCTTGGGATGCTGGTCGCTGCTGGGTGAAACCAGGTGAGATCTGGCTCAGGTACAGGGGACCTGAAGGCACCTGAGGCCATGGTGATGGCTGCAGATAGCCCATGGCTGATACCAGCAGGGACGTGGCAGCCAAATGGGGGACAACAGGGCAGCCACTTGCAGCACCCACAAGGAATAAAACCCTGTCAGGGACATCACAGCCAGTGCTCCATCCCCACGGGCTCCCGGCAGGAATGCCGTCTCGCAGCAGGACCTGGATGCTCGCTATGCATTTGTGGGGCTGCCTGCAGTGTTTGAACACAGACAACATCGGGAGCAAGGTCTTCAGGAGCTAGAGAGAGGCATTAGGGGTGGGTGAGGTGAAGCAAGGCAGGGTTGGACATAGCCCTCATTCAGCGCAGACCGAAGCAGTCCCAAAGGATCCGCGAGGATCTGACCCTCCTCTGACATGGGAAGCAGGCTCCAGACTCCTGTTGGACAGCGGATGGACACGGAGGCTCGTAATGTCACTGAAATAGCAACAAGCTCCGCAAACCTGACGGAGTCGGTCAGGGTGAGGTGTCCTTCTTGAGGCCTTTGGCTGCAGGAGTCCCATGATTACGTGGCAATCTCAGCTTTCCTTTTAAAGACAATGACACAGGCCAAGCACGCTTCCTGCTTTCCCAAGTATGGTGGGGAGCACTTGGAAATGCTTCCAAATATACACTAAAAACGTCCACATTAGAAATGTCACTGGAGAGATGGTGAAAATGCATGACTTGAAAGGACAGAAAATCATAATCCCATGATGAGTGGGGGCTTGGGCTCTGGGAACACACATTGCCCATAGGCACCACTCAGCCCTTGTTTGACCAGCTCACACTATCTCTTGTAACTGATGCCAGCCTGGCCGGCATCCTGATGCGGTGTCCCAAGGGGAAAAGACGCGCAGAGATGGGAGGCAAACCCAATACAAGCCATGGAGCGCTTTGCTGATGCAGCACGAAGCAGGAGCACGGCCCTCAGCCGAGTTCAAGGTTGAGGGCTGTAAATTCCTTGCTATTTTTAGCTCCAGGAGAGTAGCTGGCTGAAAACAAGAGGAAGAGCAGCTGGGATCTGTGGAGGGAGGGGAGCTGCAATGAAGGTGGTTGCTCCTGCCTGCTGAAATAAGGGACAAACCTTAGGAAACAGGCAGGAGGGGAGGGAAAACGGGTGCTGCGGTGGCCGGGTGCCCCAGAGAGGATTCCGTGGAGACGAGCGTGTTTGTTCCCCAGCAGCTGTGGGGCTGGGGTGACCTGGGGTGATGGAGCAAGAGGTGCTGCTGCAGCCCGGGGATGTGGGAAGCTCCCAGAGTATGGGATGAGCCAGGCGTGGGTGCAGCAGAGAGGATTTCTCTCCCCTGAAGGCTGTGTTGAAAAGCAGCAGCATGTGGCCGATGTCAGGAAAGGACCTTTTCTCCTCTTCGGTGCAACCCTCCATCAGATGGGAATTGCCGAATCAGCGACACATCATGTGATGCTGCCACAGCAATGGGAAGCACACAGCGCAGGGACTGTGTGCCCGCAGCTCCTCACATCCCACACAGGGCATGAGCTGAGCTGTGGAGAGAAAGCAGTGATGTTCCTGGGGTGTGAGATGATTAAATGCTGGGGTTTGAGGAGGAAGGTCAAGGAACAACAGAAGAGTACCGTGTTGCTGCAGTGACCGGCAGCTGCACTGAGTTGTGCACGGGGAGCCTGCCTGCACAAACACCTCTCTCATGCTCCATTCAGATCCTGCGGGATACAGCTATGTTCACAGGGCACATGGGCACACATGTGGACATGCACGCTCCCATGGAAGCATGGATCCCCTGGGATCTGCTTAGAGGCAGCACGTGCGTGTGAGCAGACCCATGTTTGGATCCCCAGCCCCAGCCCTGCAGGGACCTACTCCTGAGAAGGACTCTGTACCACGGTTCCTTGTCCCTGAATCCAGCGAGAGCAAACCAGGCTGATTTCCTTGCTCACAGCCCTCTGCCTGCTGCCAGCAGAAACCTGTCTCTTGGCCTCCTCCCAAGCCTGCCTTTCTGTCACCGTCTTATACCCCTGCCCTCCCTTGCTGTCACCTCCGATTGTGCCTGGTCCTGCTCCCTTGCTTTTCCACACATCCCACTGAGACACAGGGATGATTCCCGCCACTGAGGTGCAGCTGGGTGGTTCTGCCAGGAAGCTCAAGTTGAGGAGGCAAAGCTCATCCTGCCCTTCCTGCTGTGCCGCTGTGCTGCGGGGACACCGGAGCATCACTTCCCAGCCCACACCCCAAGCAGCAAAGCCAGCGTGTGCTGCCCCAGTGCTGCCGTGACCCAGAGTTGTCTGTCCCTGCCTGGCAGTGCCGGCGGGAGGACATATGCACGTGAGAAGATGCTTCATGCCCTGGTCCAAACCAGTGAAAACAAACAGCGTGATCTGAGGAGCAAGGGAAAGACCCTGTGCAGGGAGAGAACCACTTCTGTTGGCACACAAAGGCCCTCTTCACTGACCTGGAAAGACGAGCAGTGTGTGCAGCCGGCGCTAAAACTAGGACGGGGGACAATAGCGGTGCGAGTCCTTCACAAACAGCAAGGTCTTTGTGAGCCACAGAGCATCCCCAGCCCTCCAGACACCAACGTCCCCAGGCACTGCCTGGGCCATGGAGCTGGGCTTCCCTGGAGCCAGGTCACCCCAGAGCTGCCCCAGGCAATGTCTGTGTGAATAGGCCAGCACGTGAGAAGGCAGGAGGCTGAAGCACTGGGCTGCCAGGTCCCAGGTGCAGCCCTGGCCATCTCCAGGGGCAGAGATAGAGCTAACAGAGCATCCTCACCACCACCATGAGTCTCAGCCGGCTCCTTCCGATAGGAGGGTGAGCATCAGGGCGCAGCCGTGGCCGGGCAGGGCCAGTTTTGCCCACTGGTCCTGCCAGACCAGCTGGGAAGGAGCCAACACTGCAGCTTCTGGAAGAGCCCAGCCCCAGTCTGGAGCGCCCTGAGCTGGGCTGGAAGCAGCTCTGCTGGACCCAAGCTCCACACGAGCTGGAGAGGTCCCTGTGTGGGTCCCTCCACTACACCTCCTCCACCATTCTGTAGAACTGCAGCGCACCAGAGGCACCGCAGAGCCAGGCGGGCAGAGGGGAGACCCGGGGCTTGCAGTGGGAAATGTGGCACTGCAGGAGCCCCACTGTCACCCCAGTGCCACCCTTTACCTGAGCCCATAGCTGGCCCTCACCCCAGTGATCCACTGCAGGAAGGTTGTGAGCACCTATGGCACCAGCAATCTCCGAGCAAGGAGCTGCCCCAGGAGAAGCAACCAGTGTCCAAGGGAAGGGGGTAGGAGATGCATCAGTGCTGTTGGTGTCCACAGTCAGCCCAGGGCTCAGCCTGCACTGGAGGCAAAGTGCCGAGCTCAGCCGTGGCTTCCCTGCCCTGCCTGGACCCCTGCTGCACCCTCAGAAGCATTCCCTGAGGAAGAACAGCAGGTCTCGGGCACCTGGAAGAGCCAGGCCTGGACACTGATCTATTCTCCATGGACATTGCAGGGTGGATGCACTCTTCTGCCAACAGCGAGTGCCTCACACCTTGTTTTCAGCTTTATGCAAGCAGCAAACCCAGCCCTGCTCTGGGATGTGGTGAAATTAGATCCATACGGAAACAATCAGAAAGGGGAGGGATAAGGAAGAAGGCTTGCTGTGCTGGAACAACTCTCTGCCCGAAGAAGAAAACAGAGCCCATGAGCCAGCCCAGATGTATCTCTGCTGGGAGAAAACAGCCTGTGAGCAAAGGGAAGGCCTGGGCCAATGATGTGCTCTGGGCAAATTGGGTCTGGGGACAGCCCACCTGCACCCAGCTCCTTTGTGCTAGGCTGAGGTTGTGGGTGAGATGGGCAGACACTGCTGCATCAGCATGGGGAGGCTCTTGAGGAGGAGACATGGTCCCTGCAGCCACCTTGCATGGTCTAAGCTGGATGGAGACACTGGAAAACAATCTGCCCAGGGTCCATGATTTTCCCCATTTCCCTGTTTTCCCCATCACCTAACAAGCAGAGTGATGTATGGCTGAGGTCAGCACATTGTTCTGGAAGCAGGCTGTGGGGCACAGCAGGGATGCAGGGACACATGGATGCAGGGAGGCAGGATGCAGGAATGGGAAGAGCCCAGCCTGCCTGCCTGATGCGCTGCCGGCTGCTCGGCAAACCCCCAGCAGGTTCTGCTGCAGTTCCGGGGACGTTTTATCACGGCAGGGCTTGTTGACAGGGGACACTCAGCACTCAGCACTCACCAGAGCCGCTCGAGAAAAGCGCCCTGGGGGTATGGTGTGCTCCAAAACTAAAGCGATTTCACCCCCTCAGGCTGAGAGCCGCCTTGCGAAGCGGAGCCTGGGCGCCTACAGGGGGCATCTCAGGATGGCACCACTGCCGCGGGAGAGTTCCACCCTCTGCTTCTGCCCGTGGAGCAGAGGCCTGTGTGGGTAGGGAGGTGCACAGATGAACTGGTGCTGGTGCTGCAGCACGGTGCCCCTCCGAGCCACATCAGCTCCTGTCCCGGCTTCAGCATCCTCCCCTTCCCCTCTTGCTCACTCCCTGCCCTCCAGCCACAGGTCCTGCATCCCTGGGATGTGGCAGCCTGGATGTGGGGAAGGGCACCCAAGAAAACCTGTCTCCAAGGTACCCGTGTGTGCAAATACAGCACAGTCTCCCCAGCAGAACCAGACCATGGTGGCATCTCCCTCATCTCCTGAGGGCAGGAGGGCTGTGGGACAAACAGGAGCTCTGTAGGGGGGGGGGTCTGGCCGTGCCTCTCACCGCACTGAAACCCAGGAGCCTGATGCAAGTACACAGGGTACTTGCTCCACTGGCAACTTCCATTGTGTCTTTCGTCAGCCAAACGCCTGTTTCAGGGCTGTGTCTTTCATCAGCAAAGGTCTTTGGAACAGGAGTCCCACGGGGTGAGTGCCTGGAATGTGCTGGGAACAGCTAATCCCGGGTTTGCCCTTCCCCGGAGCAGAGGAGGGGCAGAGCAGGTGAGAAGGGGCTGCAGGCGCTGAATTGCTTCCCAGCGGCTCCGCAGGAGCCTGTGCTGCCTCTGGGGCTCCAGGAGTACCCCTTGCTCTGACCCTGCTGTGGATGGTCTGCGGGGACTGTGCCTGTGCCTGCATCCACCCAGACCAGAGCCTGTGTTGTGGTCTGTCCCCGTCTCTCTCACAAGGGGCTGGGGTCTCTCTGAACCACCTTCGCCCTGTCATCAAACCTGCCAGCGCCGCTTGATGTCTCTGATAAAGCACTCGGGACCCGCTCTGCTGCCCCTGCCTGAAGGCTGCTCTCAGCCGGTGCTCAGCAGGGTGGGAAGTGGCAGGGGACAGCGGGGAGCTGCCAACCCTCCTGAGCTCCCGGAAGGTACCACGTCCCTCCCGCGCTGCAGCACGGGGCTCGGGCTGAAACCACTCCTGAGGTGTGGATGGCTCCAGCAAGGACCGAGGGACAGGAATCCGCAGCCAGAGGGCAGCGGAGCAGCTCAAGGGTGGCCAGAGCCGGCTCAAACCACCCCAGGCTACAGCAAGAAGCGACACTGAGCCACAGCCTGACACCTCACCCACAGCCTCAGCCCTGCGCTCAGCACCACTGAGCTCTTCAGAGATAAGGGTCTGCTCCAAAGCACCCTGAAATACCCCAGAACACCTCCCTGTGTCTGCAGCCTGGCCACCAGATACCACCGGCCCAGGCAGGCAACCAGGACTGTTCTGCTGCAAGCCCAGCTTTCATAAGCGGCTATTTCTGGATAGGAAGCGAAGGTTTCCTTCTTCACTTCCAAATCCGATCGTGTTTTCTCTTGTGTCTCTTGGTTTTGTTGGTTTGGATTTGGAAAGTTCCCAGTGTTTGTCTATGTTGGAGACCAGGCAGGGCGGTGAAAGCAAACGCTGCTCACTGGAGGAGGGGGACATTCTAAGATGGACAAACAAACCCCAGGCACTTTCCACATCTTACAGCCAGCCCTTGGCGGAGCCTGTTGCAGTAACCTGGGTGTCTTTGTGCTGTGTCTCAGCACCCCATTCCCAGCTCCCTGTTTCCATTAGCTGCAGAAATCCCAGCCCAACCTAGAGCTATCTCAGCCTGGCCTGGCCTGATGTGACCCATACTGTGTGGGAGCAGAAAGCCCAGTGGGCCCCAGAGGGACATGGCCACCATCCACACTGGACCACACACCTCTGCCTGCCCCAGGGGACCATCTCCAAACTCATTCTGTCCTTGCCCCAGGGGACCAGCTCCAAACTCATTCTGTCCTTGCCCCTCTGCCTATATGAGCACTTCTGCAATGCAACCCAGCAATTCTCAGCCTTGCCTTGCCCTTTACCTTCTTCTCCTCACCTCCCACCCTTGGTGAACACATGCTGGTATGGTCAAGGGAAGCATCTTCCTGCACCCAGAGGTGTCAGGTACCTTCATGGACGTTGGTGCCATCAGAATGCACCCTGGAGTGCCTCTGGCTCAGACCTCATAAAGGTCAAGGTCTGGAGAAGAACACTCCTTTCCTCACTGGGGAGGGGGATGGGATCTTTGGCGCTTCTCCCATTTTCCCAGCAGGTACCTGCTGGAAGCATCAGAAGCAGGGAGCAAGGAGCTTCCTTCCCTGGGAAAAGGAGCAGGGTTCACAACATGGATCAAAACGGTCACAATGCAAACAGAAAAGGCTGCACAGGCTTCTCCCTGCACCAGCCTCTCTAGTGGTGGCAGTTTTGTACGGCAAACACAGCGGTGCGGACCAGTCCTGGACCAGCCTGGTGGAAACTGATGGGCCCTCCTGCCCTGAGCAGAGCCAACCAGGAGCGTTCAGGTCCCTCCTCAGGGACTGCTCCTTCCACACAGCCCCTCTGTCCCCTTTGGGGTCTGCACAGCCCCTGTCACCGAGGCGGCAGCCGGGACATCCTCTCCTCACACGGGTGGGAGTGCCTGGGGCTGCTCCCTCCCTGCCCTGGGCACCCGCGAGCGCTGCTCACCCGCCCCGGATAATTATAGCTCAGCTCTTTATATACCCCCGGCCGCGGGCACAGGAAGGAAGGCCCAGGACTCGTGCTGCGTAACAGGGCTCCCACCCCTTCCCCGTTCCCCCTCCCATCTGCACCGCTGCGTGTGAATTCGGCGTGTGTGACAAGGCACCAGCACACAGCCTTGTTGTTCAGAGCCGGTTACAGCCCGCAGCTTCCCCTTTGTGGCCAGGCTGGAAGGGGCCACCCATGGGACCCTGATCCGGGCTCTCTGCTGCTGCCCAGCACTGGGCACGGCTTCCCCTTTTCTGCACCATTTGTGGTCACCTCCTGCATCCCTCAAGCTGGCGGTGTCTTGGTCCTGCACCTTGTCTAGGCACACAAAGGCTTGTCCCTGTCCCCACGCACAGCCAATCTATGGTGGGTCCTCCCCACGCTGGGACTCCAGCAGCCTGCACCCATCCCCAGAGCCCTGGGCTGCACTGATGCACTCAGGGGTGGTGGGTCAGTGCTCCCCTCCTTCACTCAGGTTGGCTGCAGCATCTGTGTGCCAGTCCTTTCCCCCCCTGCCCTCGCATCCCAGGATGTGGTATCGGCACCCCAATCCCGTGCCATTTGCCAGCGGCCAAGCAGGACCAAACAGAGTGCAAGGGACCCCTTGAGCCACAGAGGATGTTCCTCTGCAGGGACCGGTCACCTCCATCGATGGGGAGGGAAGCCTGGGCAGCTGCTTCGGGCCAGGCAGTGTGTGGCGGTGCTGCACAGGGCAGCGCAGCCCCTGGCCCGCCCCACGATGCCCCAGCTCTGTGGCAGGATGGGGACCAGCTGGTGCCCGCCCTCGGCTGCAGCCAAGCCAAAGCTGCCTGTTTTTTGTTTGGGCTGTTGGATAACTTCGAAAGCAGAAGCTGGAAGAGCTGGCGGCTGAACAGTTTGTTCTCTCCGACTTGCACACGCCACTGCCTCAAACCACAGTGCCTTGCAGGGGCTGGCGGCGAGATGCTTGAACCACAGCCTGGCTGTGCCTGCTCGCAGCAGCACCCTGCAGCGCTGCCATAGCCCTGGCCCTCACCCGCAATGCACTGGCCAAACCCCTGCACCGAGCTCTGCCTTCCTTTGCCGGTGCCCTCCTCGCTGCTGGAGAAGGCACCAGAGCACTGAGAATGAGTCTGTGCAGGGGTCTCAGCCTTGCACCCCAGGCCTGGCACCACGGTGAGGGGCTGCTGCCACCTCCTGGACATGCTCCTGGCCCTGGGCACCCTATGGGCAGGGTGGCAGGGCTGCCGCTGGGCTACACCCTGCGCCCATCCACCCTGCACTCAGCACCTGCTCCACCTATCCTGGTCCCAGCCATCACCAGCCGTGCTGGGAAAGGATCAAGGGTTCAGTGCTGCTATGCCAGCCGCGGCATGTCCTCCTCCTGCACAGCTCTTATCTGCCTGACACGTAGCCACTGTGAACAGGGGCAGAGGACGAGGCCAGCAAGGCCTTGGTGAGCCGTGCACCAGTGAACGTGCCGGCATGGCTCTGCCAACAGGCAGCAGTGGGAAGTGGGTCAGAGCTACTTCTGTCAGCCTCATTTCCTCAGGCAAGGAGGGGCTGGGGCTGCAGTGCTCTGGTGCCACCCACTCGGGGACCAGGAGGCTCCACACATGCCCTCAGGGGGTGTCACTCCCTGGTATGGCACAGTGCTGTGCCTCAGCATCCCAGGTACCAGGAGGTGAGGACAGGAGGCACACAGAGCTCTGTGCCACGAGGGGAAAACAAGCAACGCTGAGACACCACCACACCCCACCAAGGCTGCTCTGCTCCTCTGCACCCAAGTGAAGTGATGGAAGCAGAGCTACCTGGCTGTGCAGCCTGGGCATCTGGGTCTGAACCAGCATCCCCTCAGGAGGCATAAAGCCCACCCCACTAAAGGGTACACCCCTACTGGATCAAAACAAAAGGCATTTTCCACAGCTGGGTACCAGCATCCCTTACTGGGCTGTATCACATCTCCCTTCAGCTGTTGGAGCACTCCAGCTAGTGATGCAGGGTCCCAGGTCCCAGCACCAACCAGGAGCTTCCAAACAACTACAAGGACAAAGTCGAGGCTGGGTGAGGCTGAACAGCTGGCACAGGGTTTGCCCCATCCTGGAGTCTGCCAAGACCCCTCCCCAGTGCCGGATTGCTGGGGATGAAACAGTTCCAGGCTGGGACAGAGCAGCAGATGAGGAGCAGGGTATGCTGCAGCCCCAGTCAGGAGGTGGGTGGAGAGGTGGGGAATGAAAGAAGTGGCAGGGGGAGGAAAGCGGTGACATGACTGCTCCGGAGGGAGAGTAAAGCCAGCAAAGCTGCACCAGAGGGAGGACAAGCAGGGATGGAGCAGAAGCCAAGTGGACACAGAGATGAGGATGCTGCGGACTTGCTCAGGCTGGGTCTTGCCCTGCTGAGGACACAAGCAAGGCTGACCATGACCCACAGCTCCTGCCTTGGTCACACACACTGTGCCTGGTGGCTGAGAGCCACGGGGGGCTGGGACATCGTGTCCCATCACTGCAGTGTGACTGGGCACCACGTCATGACTCAGGCTGTGGTCACTACGCACGGATCAGAGCTGCAGGCAGTGGCCCAGCGAGGGGCTGCCCAAGGAAGCCTAATGAATGGCTCAGGTAATGGAGGGAACATCAGGGTACACATCGCAGCAGGGTTTAAAGGTGAGGGCAGGCTCTGTGGCAGCTGCTGTGGTTTGCCTTCACCTGGGACAGGGTGTCCTGGAGAAGTGCACAACCTCAACAGCTCTGCACCGAGCACACTGCGGAACAGGCAAAATCAGAGGCAGCAAGAAAGCTACAGGCTCAAGTGCTTTCATGTGGTCTCAGGGCTTGTTTTCAACCTGCCTGTGGCCAGGGCAGGTTCAGGCTTCAGCTCTGGGGACAGACTCGGGCTGCAGCTCTGCTGTGCCTCCCTGTGTGGGAAGGCAGAGCTGCTCAGATCCTGCCTGCGGGCCCGGGAATTGCTTCCCATAGGCGGGACACCAGAAACAGCAGTCCTGTTGAGGAATGCAGCTGCCGTTGTGCTGGGGACAAACAGCAGAGCCGGGGCATTTATCCAGTGCCCCGCGGGCTGCGTGGCTCCCTGGAGGAGCAGAGCGATGGGGTGAGATTAGGCCCCATTGTGGCAGATGGGCAGCATAAGTCTCCTCCAGTGCAGGTGCATTTGAGGTCAAGCAGGGGAGAGACTCCAGACATCAGTAGCACTTGGCTCCACTGCTCTCCGTGGTGAGGAGTACCCAGCAAAGCTCTTGGCCACCTTAAGCAGGCTGCTCCCTACCCAGGGACCGGCCTTTGCATGCTGCAGGAGTGTTGGGAGGTGCTGGATCCACGTGACAGGAGCCTATGAATGAGCTTTTCTAGAACTCTGCTTTCTGGTTGCCTCCAGCGCCTTCCAAGTCAAAGCCACGGGCACCTAAAAGCTGAGAGGAGCTGGTTCCCCAGTGGCTGTGAAAAGCTGCCCATTCATATGCCGAAACCTCGCAAGGCAGCTCCAGATCCTCCAGGCTGGACTCAGGTGCCGTAGTAGTGGACAGGCTGTTCCCATTACTGCGGCACAAGTCGGCTGTGAGCTGTGCGGAGCTGGGACCAGCTGGGAACGGGACATGTACAGCCTGGCTCCTCACTCTGCTGGCTTCTCCCAGGCTTTCCCAGCCACATTCCCTCTCCCCTGCCAGCAGCTGCCCAAAGCCAGCATCCAGGCTTGCGCTCAGCAGTGCCGGGTGTTCTTGGTGCATCAGGACTAGCTGCATCCCGCTGCTCTCCGAAAGGGAGCAGCTCCCCAGGGCACAGGCAGCTGTCCTTGTCCTCGCAGCCATGGCGCATCCCGCTGACACCAGGACAGGTCCTGGCGCTGCCCCGGATGGGAGCTCCGCGGGGTGCAGGATCAGACGCACTGCAGGAGGGCGGTTCCCACGAGCCCACAAGGTCAGCTACCTGCAGGAGAGCTGGGAATGCGCTGGCCTGCGCCGGGAATGCATTGGCCAGGCTGGGAACACAGTGGCCCGTGATGGCTCCCTGCGAGCACATGGTCCTTTTAACTCCCCATCCCTCTCCCATTTGTGTGGGCAGCAGCGGGTTCTGCTGCTTGCTGAGGGATCAAGAGCCCTTTTTTCCCCCTCCAATATTTCTGGGCTATTTTTAGGCGTTTCTCGCTGGGTCTGCCACAGACGCTTCCCAAGGCTGGACCAGGTGCCTCTCTTTGTGTGCCCAGAGGAAGAGGGGAGATGTGCAGGGCAAGAGGTGCCAGGAGGGAGAAGGGCTTCCCAAACCGGGTGGGGAAAGCACATCGCTTGCAGCACCACATGCTGCACGCAAGAGCGAGCTCAGCTCCCCACAGGCAGCCATGGCACGCAAGTACCTGCCATGCCCCGAGGGAGCTATGGTGCCCTTGTCTTCCCAACTGTGCCAGCAACAACCTTCACCTCTCCAGAGCCCAGCCACAGGAGATCCTCTTCCCCAGGGCCAGATCCTGCTGCAGCCTGGGGCAAGGTGGGGATATGGAGGCAGAAAGAGGGACATCTGCTCGAGGGAAGCTGATGGAGCTCCACAGTGCCCAGGATGCCCAGAGCAGGTCAGATGCGGCTGTGGCAGCTCAGGAAATGCCAAACGGGGGGGGCAGAGCTGGGGTCAGCCAGGACCACATTCAGGCTTGGGATAAGGAACAGCCCCCATGGGATCCTACATGCAAGAGTGTGAGTGACACAGTACCCACTACTGCTGTGGTGCGCCAGAGCCGTGGCAGAGCCTCCCTGATACCAATGGGGGTGACACTGCCCTGTCCCCAAACAGGGGGACATGGCACGTAACAGCACACCCTAAACCCCTTGCCATGGCTGTGTTTGTGAGAAGGAAGCACCATATGGGCAGCAAAGACAGAAAGCCTGTATCTTCATCAGGCAGTGTGAGTCTGGCCGGAGGCTGGGGTCCTCCGACTGCAACCCCTAGAATACGTGTGTCCCCCCCATGGGGCTGGGGCAGGAGGAGGTGGTGGTACCGCTTGTGTCCCCACAGCCCTTTCTTCCCCTGCGAAACTGCAGAGCTCTGAGCTTCACTTGCAGCTCCAAGAAGCTCAGAAAGAGCCAGAAGCTGCTGCAGGACAGACGCCTACATTGGCCCTCGGCCAGATGGAACGTTCTAGGCTGTTACGCAGCACTGGAGCTGCTTGCAAGGGCACTGCAAACCCGCGTCACAGACCCAAACAGTCCCGGCCAGCTGGGCTGGGACTTCTGGATTTGTTTTCTTTGTCTTATCAGGATCATACAGACCTCGGCTGCGATCCCGGCGAGCGGTTTGCGCAGGGGTTTGTACATGCGAATCATTAGGTGAGTGGTGGGATTGCTCCAAAGGCTCCAGCCGTGCCGAGTGGCAGGCACATGCATCCCCCCACACCTGCAGAGCCCCGTCTCTGTCCTGAGGCTGTGTGAGCCGGTGCGGCGGCACCCGCGTGGGTGACAGCCGGGGTGGGGGGGTGACCATGGGGCACTGGTGCCACAGCCCTGTGCTCGCCTGCAGCACTCCCCACACTGCATCCACCCGCCGTAGTGCTGCCAGGAGCGCCTGCACCAGTGACCCTGCTCCTGGAGGCCGCTGGCTGCAAGCCAGGCTTCCCTGGATTTGTGATTGATTGTCCTTATCATTGCTCCAAAGGAACACCATGTCCAAGGATCCAGCGGCAGCACAAGGCTTGCTGCCTCTTCTGATGCCTTTTGCCCAAGCTCTATCTGTCCCCAGTGGAGAATGTGAAGGCACCAAGCACCCGCTGCCTGCCCTTGCATCTGCTTGCACGATTCCAGGAGCAGAATGTGGCCGTTCCCCTGGTCCCAGCCATCTGCTGCCAGGAGCAAACCACGTTTCCCTATCCTCTCGCCCCCAGCCCCATCCAGTGACCAGGTTCCCTGCACAGCATCAGGCCCCAGCATGTGCCCCTTCCCCATGAGTGCTCACAGCAGCACCTTCTGAGGGTACAGCCCATCACCCCACTGCTGCTTGGGTCTGAATCCCACTGTGCCCTGATGCAGCACTGCAGGGACTTGGGAAGGGATGGTGGGGCCTGGTCCAGACTGGTGTCAGGGTAAGCGGTGGTGCTCCTCCATCACAGTGGCGTGGGGGGAACAGTCAGGTGCAGAATGGTGTGAGCCACCCCAGGCCCTGATAGCTGTGACATCCTGTGGCATCCTGCAACCACAGCACCCACCTGACCCTGCAGCAAAACCCCAGCTAATCACTTGTATTCACCCTGTGGGAGAGACACGGAGCAGGCAACAGTGGGTGCCTGCCAAGGCAGTTCTAGGTGGTGGCACTTGAGCACACGGGAGCCCTGGGGGGAAACCTGTGAACTGGGAATTGTTTCTACGTGGTGGGAAAATCTGTGTTTGGGGCACTGCCAATCTTCTGTGGCAGAAGCAATGGAAATCTTCCTTCCTCCTCCACAGCCTCCTGAGGCCACAGCAACGATACCGCCACTGCCCTGGGTACAGCAGTGGGGAGCAGCCCCAGGATGGCTCTGGCTGCAGGGGAGCTGATGGTCCCGAGCCAAGTTGGGGAGAAAAGGAGCACAAAGGGCTCCTCCCGCCACATGAGACACCTCCAATGGAGGCCGGGTCTGCCCCGTGCTGCCTCTGCTGCAGGAATTCACCACATCCCTCCACATGGGCCACAGGGTGCCCGTGGGCACCACACCGTAGCAGTGTGCCCAAAGCTTGACTCCTTCCCACATAAAACCAGCTTGGTATTAATAGCAATTACTCTGCATTAAAACCATGATCTGACTGTGTCCTTAGGTCAGCACAGGCCCAGCGCCTGGCGAGTGCAGTTATATATAGATGACACATGAGCACAGCACGTCTGCTCCCTGCACACCTTCTCCACCCTGATGGACATGGGGTGGTGGAGCGACGGTGTCTGCCCTGGGCATGGGTCCCTTTCATGCACATGGGCTTTGTGCAGGCCTTCCCTCAGGCAGGGGGTCATTGTGCCTGCAGTCCTGGTGCTGCCAGCCAAGTGCCCAAAGGATGGGCACAGGGGCACCAGGATGGCAGCAGGGCATGTCCAGGAGGCGGCAAAAGAGAGGACGAAAGAGAGGAAAGAGAAAAGAAACAGAAAGAGAAACAGAGCAAGAGAAAGAGAACGGAAGAGAGGGAAGAGAGGAAGGAAGAGAGAGAGGGAGGGAGGACCAGAGAGAGGGAGGGAGCTTATGTAGTAGTAGCTCAACCCGAGGACACAAGAACGGCCACATGTTGAGATGTGGGTGGTTGGGTCACCTTGGGGGTGGTGGCACCCCAACCAGGCCTGTAGGATGCCCCAGGTAACCCAACCACCCCTTGCCTTGACTTGTGCAAGGCTTGCCCTTGCACGGCGGGTTCATAGGGCCAGCGGGGGCCGGTGGGACATGCGGCAGCGGCGGCTCTGGGGCAGTGCCCGCGCAGGGTGATCCGC
Source organism: Ara ararauna (assembly GCA_028858755.1). Taxonomy (NCBI): domain Eukaryota; kingdom Metazoa; phylum Chordata; class Aves; order Psittaciformes; family Psittacidae; genus Ara; species Ara ararauna. The sequence goes on from CM054396.1 coordinate 780,451, forward strand.
TGCCAGAGCAATGGAAAATCCCCGCGCCCGGCACTTGGCGGCTGCGGCGCTGGGCATGCCCCGGGCTGTTTGTCAACACGTTTCGCAAGGGCCGGGCAGGGCCGAGCCGGGCCCGCGTGCTCCTGGAGCAATCGGCGCTTGGGAAACAGCCCCGAAGCCCCCCCCATCCCCACATTCCTGCTGTAGCTCCTGCTGATGCCTCCAGGCGTGGTGCCCCGCACCACGCCTGGAGGCATCAGCAGGAGCTACAGCAGGAATGTGGGGATGGCACATCTGGGTGAGGGCTGCTGTGAAGGCATAGACTGGTGACTGCATGGGCTGCTCGAGAGATGACACAACGCAGCAGATCCAGCCTGTCCCCAGATACCTGATGATGGGCAGAACTAGCACAAACAGGCCCCTCAGGCACGGAAGGAAGTGGGCACATCCCGGGCCCATGGAGCTGCCATCAGGCTGGTCGGGAAACCAGCATTATCCCTGCCACTCCCCTGGCTTGTGCTGGAGATGGCCCACCCTACCCATGGTGTTGTACATGGTCAGCATCAGCAGGTGCTCAGCAGGAGGGTGTTGAGGAGGCACAGTGTCACGAATGGTGTTCTACGCTGCTGGAGGCACCCTGGAGCCCAGGAGATTCTTAGCTGCTCCGGAAATCTCGAGGTGCACCCCAAAGCCCTGCTCAAGTGAGAAAGGGGTGCAGCGGGGTCATGGCATGGGTATTGCCTTCCCAGGGTAAAGAAGCAACGCGAGGCGCCCCCAGCCCCTCAAAGGGGCCAGCAGCTCCCCTCAGCACCAAGGAGCTGTAGGGCAGCAGTCAAAGCCCCTCATGGGGAGGAGCCTGTGGGTTCCTCGAGTGGGGACATCCAGGGAAGGCGGTCGGGCTGCTAAAGCGAGCACGGCACAAGCCCCGGCAGCCGGGACTGCGTGCGCGGGCTTGGTGCGGGCCAGGCAGGCCGGCTGAGCAGAGGCATGCACAAACACTGTGTTCAATCGCGCGGGTGAACACTGTGTACTCTGGCTCCGTGCAGCGGTGCAGCTGCGGCGCTAGCGCCGGGAACGCTGAACGGCGGTGGCGGAGCGACCTCCCGCGGCACGGCACGGCGCGGCCCGGGAGCTCAGCCCCTAAACACCCGGCTCCGCTCCGGAGCCCCACAGCCACGGAGGCTGTCCTGACCCTTGAGCGAGCTTTGGCTTCCGCTGGGATCTGCGGGTGCCCCAGGGGCCTCCAAGTGCCCCTCTATGTGCCCGAGGAGCCACCGAGTGCCCTCCCGTGTAGCCCTGGGACCTTCCCGTGTCCAATCCAGGGCCTGTGAGCGCTGCTCCAGAGCAGGGCAAAGCGACGGCCGAGATCTTCTCCCCAGCCCTGGGGTAAACAGGAAGGTACTCAGTGTAACCCTGCCAAGCTCAGCAGCAGACAGCTAACGGGAGCGCAGCATCGCCCAGCGGTGGAGCCGGTTAAGAGCAGGCTCCAGTGAAGCACCTGGAAATGCCCGGCGTTTTCTGCGATCAGCTGGGAATTTAAGCGCCTGAGTTGTGTTTAAATCAGAACCCTTTAAACGTCCTTTCCCTTTTCCCCCACCCGGTGCTGTTCTACACGAAACTCGTTTTTTCCGAAGCTTTATTTTAAGGATAAATTCTAAGTGACTCATTTTGCAAAGGGAAGAATTGTACTTCATTTTCCTTACTTTCAAAAAGCGTTTTTTTTCTGCTCTGGGGAAAAGAGCCAGCACAGCTTTGGTGGCTCGCTGAGGGCCACCAGAACACAGTACTATTGATCATCATCACTCTCTGCTTTCCCCCTGGCTCCTGAGCCTGTGTCATGGCTCCCGGCCCAGCAGTGCTTACTGATGGAGCAGCTCCTGGTGCCTCTCTGCCAGTCTCTCACGGGGTTTTAAGCCTTTGGGAACAGTGCAATACCTGGGGATAATGACAGGCATAATTTCCCAGAGTGCCAGGCCCTGAATCATGTTTTCCTTCTAGCCAGGTGGTGCACCTCGGGATGAGGTGGTGGGACGGTTTGGATGTGGGAGCTGTGTTGCATATTCCCACTCTCCTCGCTCTTGGCTGCTCAGTTTTTAATCAGAGTGGAATGAGCTGGTTGCTCAGTGTGTATGTGGTGGTTGCTTGTTTGCTTGGCTCTGGGAATTGAAAAGCAGTCTTAGCCTTTTTGACCTCCAGCTTCCAGATCTTAGTGCTTCATTTCCAGAGCACCTTGTATCCCATTTTTTCCATTTTGCATGGAAGTGAAGCTCCAATGGGCTACCATGGATTCTGGTGACTGTGCTCAGGCTCGGATCCCAGGGAGCTCACCAGCTCAACCTAATGAGAAACAGCAAAAGCTGCTGCCTGGGCAGCGCCGGTTACAGCGGGATGAGCGGGGGACACGGGGAGCTCCTGCCAAGTATGTGGCAGCTGATCTGGCCTGAGTTTCGAAGCTCTGTTCTTGCAAGCTGAAGACAAAGATGAAGGGGGACACTTTGCACAGTAAACAAGTGGGGCTGCTGGGGGAAGATGTCTGCTGAACCTCCTGAGCAGCAGAGGAAGCCAAGCGGCAGGACTCGAGGGGGTGAAACGGCAAACCCTCTGAGAGGCTGGGGACAGAAATGGCAGAAGTGGCATTGGGATTACATTTAGGAGGGATGTTCCCTTCCTGCCTTCTCCCAGAGGACATGTTCCACCCTTCTGGCTCTGGAAGAAACCTGTGGGACAGCTGACACCCAGGGCACTCCTAAGCCCTGAGGAAGCCTCGTCATCCCTACTGCCAGGCCTAGCAACTGCCGACGCTGCCACATTTCACAAGCTGGGTTTTAGCAAGCCCTGGCTTACAGTTTCTCCTGAGCGGATGACCTGGGGCTCTGTCAAGCCTCCCATGTGCAGGTGCCAGGGAGGATGAGGGCACACACAAACCTTTCCAACCTGTCCCCGTGTCGTAATCTGAGGGTGCGCAGTGTTGGGGGGCGAAGGCAAAGGCCGCATAAGGATCCAGATAAGGTCACAGGTATTCCAGCAGGACCAGGGAAATGGAAAAAGCAGATTTGAACCCACCGTTGCACTTGTTTCCCTTGTCCTTGTGGGGTACGGGGCTCCCCACCTCTCACAGTTGGCAGGGCCTGCATGAGGAGCAGAGGAGCCTGGTCACTGACCCACGAAGCAGCCTCCTCTGTTTGCCCAGGGGAGGGGAGGAAGGGCAGGCAGGGAGAGCAGCGTACCCTGTGCGGCTCCGCTCCCCCCCCCCCCCCCCCCCCCCCCGCCACCAAGGCCTCTCGGATTCGAGTCTGTAAAACAAGTGGTGTTATCAAGATGAATTTCTTTCTACTTCCAGCCGAGGCCGTATGGGGCAGAGGCAGCACCCGGGGGTGCACACGCTCCTGTGAATGCTGACTGCTGCCTTTGGGGTCATCGTAAAGGGCTTTCCCAAGCAGCCGATCCCCTCTTCTCCCCGGGTCTCACTGATCCCTTCATTGCCAGCTCTGGAAGGCGAGGGGCGCCGTGACTTGTTCCCCCAGAAGCAGCGGCTCCTGAACCGCTCCGGGGGGGGTCGGGATCACCCCTGGAGCTCCAGGGGCCGCGTCAGAGCGATGGGAAAACCGCGGCGCTTGTTCGAAACTCGCGTTACGGCCGCGTTCGCGAGGGCAAAGCTCGGGCGCGGCGCTCGACGTTTGCCGTACGCAGGGGCGGTGCGGGGGGAGGGTACGAGGTCCCGCGGGTCGGTACCGCGCCGGGGCCGCCCGGCGGCGCGGTTGCCACAGCCACGCGTGCGGCGCGGCGCGGTGCGGTGTCGTCAGTTCCGCGGTGGCGGCGGGGGGGGGGGGGGCGCGTCCCGGGGCGGCCATGGCGCTGTCCCGCGCGGAGCGGTGCGTGGCGCGGCTGCTGCGGCTGCTGTCGCGCGCCTGCCTGGCGCTGCTCGCGCTCGTGGCGCGCGGCCCCGCGCCGCCGCGCGCCGTCCCGCCCCCGGGGCACCCGCTGCTGCTGCTGCCCGCGCGCCGGCTCGCGGCGCGGCTCCGCGCGCGCCAGGTGCGGAGGGTGCGGGAACGGGAGCGGGAACGGGAACGGGGCGGGAGGAGGGCGCTGCGCGGGGCCGGTGTCCGTTCTGCTGCTCCCGGACCCTCGGAGCGGCCCCGCGCCTCACCGCGGCTCGCGCTCCGGTCGGTGGTGTAGGTGACGTGCGTCGAGGTGGTGGAGGCGTACGTGGAGAGGATCCGGGAGGTCAACCCCCTCATCAACGCCGTCGTTAAGGACCGGTAAGCCCGGGGGCCATGGAGAGGAGCGGATCGGCACTGCAGCCTTCCCCCAGGCCCTGCCGTCCGCGGCAGAGCGCTGCTCCGCGCCGGGCAGCCTGGGAGCTCCCGCAGCGGCTCGGCCGGGTGTGGAAGCGAGCGGCTCCTGCAGAGCCGAAGGCGCCTCTCGCTCCCGGATCCTCTCCTGGTTCCTCTCCTGTTCCTTGGCGCCTGCTGCCTGCAAAGGCACCTGCTCCTTGTCTGTCCCTCGAGGCTGGCGCATCCCCACTGGCTGTGCCTTTCCAGGTTCGAGGAGGCCCTGCAGGAGGCCCGGCAGGTCGATCAGCTGCTTTCAGAGAGCCCTGGCAATGACTGCCTGGAGGAGAAGTTCCCCTTGTTGGGGGTTCCCATCACCGTCAAGGAGGCCTTTTCTCTGCACGGTGGGTTTGTCTTTCCTTCTCGGGCACATACTCCCCAGGCTGCCTGGAGGGACCCAGCATCCCTTTCCCTGGTCCCTTTCCATGTCCTCACCCCCTTTACCAGCGCTCGCATTTAGCCCCCAAATGCTGCGGGTGCCCTCGCTGGGTACCTGCTTCCCCTGCAGCCTCCTGGCCCTGATGCCTCCCTCCGCCTGCCGACCCCGGCACCACAGGGATGCCCAACACATCTGGCTTGGTCAACCGCCGGAACGTGGTCGCCACCTCGGATGCCGCGGTGGTGTCGCGGCTGAAGCAGGCCGGTGCCATCCCACTGGGCGTCACCAACTGCAGCGAGCTCTGCATGTGGTACGAGTCTAGCAACAGGGTCTACGGCCGGACCAACAACCCCTACGACCTGCAGCGCATCGTGGGTGGCAGCTCCGGTGAGTCCCAGCACCTCAGCGTGGTCCCTTGGCCCAGTAAAATACAGCAGAAGAGCTCCTGAGTGCTCTGCAGGTCACTCTGGCCTACTGCTGGGCTTGCGGGCCTCTTTCCTGGGCAGTGCAATGGGCCATCTGGAGGTCCAGCTGCTTTGCACCTCCTAGACGTTACTCCCAGCATCACTTGGGCTCACTCTGCCTTATTCTACATGCAAACAGCAGTGCTGGTGCTGCACTTTGTCAGGAAAACCCCTTTGGTACATGTTTCTGAGCTGTCCATGGCTAAAGCTGGGGCAGCTCCCGCCCCATCTGTGGGCAAAGGGAAGCAGCCACCATGAGATGCTCCTACTTTGCTCTATAAGCCGGTGTTTTCTGCTGTGCTTTCTCCCATGTAGGAGGGGAGGGCTGTGTCCTGGCAGCCGCCTGCTCTGTCACAGGCGTGGGCTCTGACATCGGTGGTAGCATCCGAATGCCTGCTTTCTTCAATGGAATCTTTGGCCACAAGCCCACAACAGGTAGAGTGGGCACAGGGGTCTCCTCTGCTCTCCTCCCCAGCAGAAATGCCAGGAGGCGGAAGGCAGGGTGCGGAGGAACCTGTTCTGAACACTCCTGTGCTTGCCGTGGTGGGCTTGCTGTTGGGAACAGGCAGGTTCTTGCATGGGACAGCCTGGCTTGGGCAGTGGGAAGCTGTCTGGCGGCAGGATGCCAGGCACATGGGAGGTGTTTCACCTCCGATATTGCATCCTCTGTGTGGGATGTTTTCCCAAGGCCAGGATCTGCTGCCAAGTGCTTTTCCACCTTCCCCTGCCCCATGCTCCTCGCTGGCAGCTTCCCAGCTTGTCCCTCCCTGCTGCAGGGGTGGTGCCCAACGATGGCCAGTTCCCCAACGCTCAAGGGGTTCGGACCAGCTTCCTGTGCACGGGGCCCATGTGCCGCTATGCGGAGGACCTGGAGCTCATGCTGAGGGTCATGGCTGGCCCTAGCGTCGACAAGTAAGTTGCTGCTTCTGCTTCAAGCTGCTCAGTTGGTCTCAGCCGCATTCTGGCCAGCACAGCGGGTCAGTGCAGGGGTAACGACAGGTCTGCGATACCCAGGTTGCTCATTGGTGGTTTCCTTACGTCCCTCATGGCTCCAGTAGGACCTGGGGCTGCTCTTCCCACCACCACATGCTCTGGGACAGGCAGCCATGGCCAGTGGGTCCTCCTTGCAGGAAGGTCTTGCCTGTGAGCTGCCCTGGCCAGCACTGCCCAGCACGGCCCTTCCCTCCTGGGATTCGCCTTTCCTTGGGGTCTTATATGTGCTTTTGCTGTTGTTGAATGACACGTTTTCCATCCCACACCATGGCCCTGTTCTCCTCATAGTCCATGCAGCCAAACAGTTGTTTACATGCATGCACCAGGAAGGAGCAGAGTGGAGATGGGGCAGAGCAGGCAGGTCCTGCATCTTGCCGCAGCCTGCACGGGGCTGCTTTCTTTATTCCCACTTTTGTTTCTCATGGCCTTTGTGGTGGCAGTCCCAGCCTCGGCCGTGGCCAGGGTCTGTGGTCCCAAGGTGCATTCTCAGAGAGGAGGATTCTCCGAACAGCAGCAAATATGCAGGGCTAGCTGGGGCTGCGAGGGTAGCGGGCAGAGGGAGAGCTGTGCCTGTGTGACCCGCAGCAGGTGCCTGGGTGCCTTCAGGGACTGTCCTTCCCACCCCGATGGGTAGAGCCGGGTGGCCTGGGCCAGATCGGCTGTCATAAGGACCTGTTAACCGCTACGTGAGCAGCCCTTGCAGGCGGGAGGGAGCCAGGGCCCCATTTGTGAGCAAATGCCATTCTCTTCCCTTCCCTCATTCAGGCTGAGGCTGAATGAAAAGGTGTCACTGGAGAAGATAAGGTTCCTCTGCATGGATCATGACGGTGGGTCTGTTTTCGTGTCGCCTGTGGACAAGGAGATCTTGCAGGCCCAAAAGAAGGTAGGAGGGAATGGAGGCTGGCTCCTGCTGGGGCACCTTGCCTAATGAAGTGATGCCTGTGTGTCCATGGCTTTCCCAGTGCTGCCGTCTGGCATTTAGTCATGCAAAGGAATTCTTTTGTTTTTCCAATGAAGTCTTGGGTGCTGCTCCTGCTGGAGCATCGCTGGGGGTGGCAGGGAGGGCACCTGGGGAGCCCCAACACTGTTACCTTACAGAGCAGGTCCCACTTTTCAGGGCAGAGGGATCGGGCAGGAGCTGCAGGATCCCCTGTGTGGAAACAGGGAGAAGCTGCCCCTGGGCTCCCTGCTGTCCCTAGTTCCCGTAGGCTGACTGCAGCACATCACATCCTTGCAAGAACAAACCCTTCCTCCTCTCCCCTTAGGTGGTGGAGCACCTCGAGAGTGAGCTGGGGGTCCAGGTCCAGCACGTGGCCATCCACAAGATGAAGTATTCTTTTCAGATCTGGTCAGCCATGATGTCATCCAAGGACAGCGACGGGCAGGTGTGTCAGAGGCACAGTTTGGAGGCACCAGGGAAGAGCTGGCTGTTTGGGACTGGCCGTGGAGAGCTTGAGGCTTCCCAGCCCTGGGGCTCCCTCTGCTCTGTTTGTCCCTCCATCCTCCTTCCATCTCCTTCCGAAGCCACACCGCTCCTTCCCCTTTGCTTTCCCATGAGATGGCAGTGTGGCTCCCCACAGAGGAGCAGCGTGGCTTAGGGAGGCAGAGGCCGTTGGACACGTTGACCTTTTCCATGCGAGGTGCTGTCCCCGAGCAGGTACCGTCCTGCCTGGGTCTTGCCTCTGGGGTGTGTCTGCTGATGTTTCTGCTGGGGTTAATGCCCGTCAGGAGGCAGGGACCGAGGCAGTAAATAAGCAGCTTTGCAGCAACAGGCTTGGGGGTGAATTGCAGCCGCTGCCCCACACTGTGCACACAGAAGGGTTTTGTAGCATAAGCTCCCAGGAGTGTTGTACGTTGTTTGTTGCTGCCACACAGGCAGAGATGAAGTGTCAGCCAAGCCCACCTTGGTGAGGAGAGTCCTTATGGCCCCCTCTCTGCCTCCTCTTTTCTGGCCCCACAGGCACGTATAACAGCAGTGGATGCCTCCAGGAGACATGGTTGTCTGGAGCATCACCCCTTGCTTCATGGCAGCGGAGTGGCACTGAAAGGGGCTGCTCTGGGGGCTCTCCCTCTATGGAGCGAGGTCCCCTTCCTGCTGTCTCTGGCATGGAGAGATGCTCCTGGGGCTGCTGCTCTGTATGAGTGCTGGAGCTGTGTAACACTAACAACGGGAGCTCCAGCGTGCAATGGGAGCAGCTGACGTCGGGATAATGGGGCAGGAGGTTTTGCCATCTCCTGTCAGCCTGTTCTTGCTGCAGCATGCTGCCCTGGGCTGCTCATGGCAGGGTGTGGTGGTGTGGTGTGTTGTGTTGCAGGAGGCACAGCTCTTCACGGACCTGCTGGGGGACCACGGGAAGCCGGTCTGGCCGCTGTGGGAGCTGGTGAAGTGGCTCGTGGGGATGTCTTCCCACACTCTGCCAGCTATCGGTGAGGAGCCCTGGGGAGGCCGGGGACAGTGCTGGGACAGACGAGTTGGTGAATGGAAGCAGAGCCCTTGCAGCGCCCCGGGAGGGGACTCTGGGGTTCACATGGAGCAGCTTCAGGCTGATGTTTGGGATTGAATATCCTGGGAGAAGCAGCGAGGACAACAGAGCTGCGGGCAGGGCTGCCTCCTGCTGTGAGCCCTGCCAGAGCCACTGCGGCTTAGAGGGAGCCAGCCAGGGATCTGCGCTGGGCTCACTCCATAGCAGTGTACCAAAGAGCCCTGATGGGTGTTGTGCTGCTGCCTTGTGAGCGCTGAGGCAAAGCTGGGGAGATGCTGCCTGCAGAGCAGGGGCAATCCGCTCTGGAGATGCCAAGGAGGGAACTAGGGGAGGGGGGCTCTACTGAGGGCTGGGGGATGCTGCGAGTGGCCGCACAGTGTGCTTCATAGCCTGCTTACCCACGGTGCTCTGTCTCTCTGTTCCTGCCTATGGCCTTGCCCTGCAGCCCTGGGGCTGACGGAGAAAGTGATGAAACTCAACCCTGGTGGGAATGCCAAGCTGGTGAGCATGGGGAAGAGCCTGCAGGAGGAGATGGAGGCCCTGCTGGGGCCAGACGGGGTGCTTCTCTACCCCTCGCACCCCACCATAGCTCCCAAGCACAACTCCCCCATATGCATGCCCTTCAACTTTGCCTACACAGGTGAGCAGCTCCAACCCCTCTCCTGGGTGCAGGCAGGGCTGCAGCACACATCCTCCCTGCTGCAGCACAGCATGCTCTGCTGTTTTACCCGGCGCGTTTCCATCCCTGACAGCTGGTGCTGCAGCGCAGAGAGGTGTTTCGCTGCACCAGGACAAGGATTATGCTCATGCTTTACAGTTCTGTGGCATTTGTACCTGCTGTCGCAGTGGGGCAGGTCTGGTTGATGTGTCTGCCCTCGGGGTGAGGGGACACCCTGCCCAGAAGGATGGACTCAAATTGTTAGAGCTGCTGAGTTTAGCAGCCACACGAGAGCTGCTGCACCTCTTGGAGTGCAGCTTGGGGCTCTCTGTGTGGCTTTTCTGCCACTGAGCTTGATGCAATCTTGTTGCAATGCCGTCTGGCTTTGGAGTGATGGAAGGACACTGCCTGGGGCAGGACTGTCCCAAAGCAGACCTTGGCATGCCACAGCAAGTGCCGTATGAGCGTGTCATCACCTATGGGTGCAGTTTGCTAACGTGCTGCATTAACACCAGGGATGTTCCCTTGTTTTTGCAGTGCTCTGGCAAGGCCCAGCTCCCAGGAGCCCAGCGTGGGGTGACAGCAGCTGGGGTGGGAGAAGCCGGGGAAAGATTCATTCCGGTTGTGCTTGCTCTGATGCGATCTTCTCTCTTGCAGCCATTTTCAACGTGTTGGGCTTGCCAGTGACGCAGTGCCCACTGGGCCTGAGCAGTGAGGGGCTGCCGCTGGGCATCCAGCTGGTGGCAGCCCCCTACAACGACCACTTGACGCTGGCAGTAGCCCGGTACCTGGAGGAGGCCTTTGGAGGATGGGTTTTACCTGGGAAAGTGTAGCCTGGGCCCCTGGCGCTGCAGGAGGCAGGGACGGAGACTGTGGTGCCCAGTGAGGTGGCGGCAGGCACTGGTGCCTGTTCCTGGCTCCACACCCTCTGGCAGCAGCCGGCACTGCCTCCAGTCCCTCCCTACAGCATCTTCCACCAGGGGAGGGGCCCCTCGGAGCACTGGTACTGGATGCTGACGAGGACGAGGTGCTCCTGGGCCTGGAGGTGCTTGTCGCTGTTCCACCTGTGGCTTTGAGGATGCTGAGGTGAAAGCTGGGGAGATGAGGAGCTGCTCAGGGACAAATACCCAGTGCCACCCTTGGGGTCCCCTGGGGGCACCCGTCCTCCTTGGTCTTACCCTGCCCACAGGGCTGGGACTGCACCCATGCACTGCAGGCTTCCTGCCTCCCTCAGCTGCCACAGGGTCCCCCTGCCCTCGCACTGGAAAGGGAGAGGGGCTGAGGGTGCTGTGGCAGCCATACACGCATCTCATGACAGCGCTTTGTGGTGTGGATAGTGCCAGGCTCTGCCCAGGGTATAGGTGGTGGGAAAGGGAGAAGGAGCTTTTGCTCTTGTGGCTTTTGACAGCTCTGGAAAAGCTCTTGAAATGCTCCTCTCTGTGTTGAGAGGGCTGAAGCATCTACTGCCTGTGTCAGCTTCCCCCTTGTGTCCCAGGGGATCACTGAGCCTGATCAGCATCTCCTGCCCTCCTGAGCTGCCTGGCCTCTGCCCCAGGCACAGGCATTTTCAGCGAGGGTGGTATTAAAGAGCCTGTCGTGTTTGCTGCTGTGTGTCCTTGTTCGCCATGGCTCTTGTTCTGCTGCGGGTCTGCTGTCCCCTGAGCACTGGCCCTTACTCTACTTGCACCATGGGATGTATTGAGGCTGCAGGCACTGGATGCAGTGCAGGGGCAGCAGCAAAGGTGCTGGCATCTGCCCCAGTTGTGGCACTTGGCCACTGCTGGACTCTTGGTTTGAAATGCCTGGACTTGTATGTGCTTGGCTACAGCAGAGCTGAGGGTGCCAGCGAGCTCTGGCTGTGCTGCTGTTGGTGGCTCTGTTAGTCTCAGAGGGGTTGTGCTCTTGCGAAGCAGAATCCCTGCTGCTTTCTCTCCCACATGGGCTGCCAAAGGCTCGGGACTCACAGGGTGATGTCCAGCTGCATGCATGTTCCTTGGGGTCTCCAGGGCAGAGCAGGGTGTGGGGTGCCAGCTCTGTGTGCCCAGCCTGCAGTGCCGAGTTGGCAAGGATAAAACCTGTTCCAGTGTTGGTTTTGTGGGGAGGTCCTGGCTTGTGTCTGCCCTATCCTGGTCCTGGCCAGGTCCCTGTGCTGCTGTCTGCTGTCCCCAGGACGCTCGTGGTCCCTGCAGTGGGGGATGCAGGTGCTGGGCGCAGGTGAGTGCTGGGCAGCGGCTGTGTCTCGCCGTTTGCTCGCAGAAGGCACTGCTGAGCCGGCCGAGCCCTGCCCTCCGGGAGCCTGTAGCCCGATGGGACACCGACAACGAGGAAGGAAGGAAGAAAAACCGCGATCCAGGAAAAAGGGCACGAACCTCCCGAGCGGACCTGTTCGTGTGGGACGTCTGCAGCCACCCAGCACGGTGCAGGAGGGAGCTCGGAGCGGGGCAGACGCTGATGATGCTTCAAGCGAACGCTCTGGGAGCCGGGCAGGGGGTGCCCGGTGTGGGGCTGTGAGCTGAGGGCGGTTGTTTAGCGGCGGGGTGGCGCCGTGTTCGCTCTCCCAGGTTCCTGTTACACGGGGGCCAGATGGGCAGCTGCGTGGCCCGAGGTAAGGGGGGACCCTGGTGCTTGGGGGTGGCGATGGGGGATGCCGGCGTAGGAAGCGATACACGGAGCAGAAGGGGCTTAATCTGCACACTTTCAGCCCACAGGGTGGCCGCTGAAACCATAGCTGTACAGAAACTGAGACGTGGGGAGGGTGCTGGGTGCTTCCCCCTGGCCAAAGAGGATGGGGACAACTGTGCTGGGGTCAGCGGGGAGTATCCTGCAGCCACCCTCGCTCCTGTGAAAGTGCTGCCTCTCCTATGGCAGAAGCAGCCCTGTTCCTGCCCACGCAGGCAGCCGGGTCCCTACATTTCCCTTGGGAGCGGACTTGCTGCTGCTTTCTTACCTCCACGAGTCCCAGGAACTGTCCTGGGAGCCGCTTGTCCCTCCGGAGCAATGCCTGTGCCCTCCGCTGGGAGCCTGCTGAATGTGCCGGGAGTAGGGTGGAGAAAGCCATGATCCCGCTGCCCATGCTTTGGCTCCGGCGTTGCCGAGTCGTCTCCTCGGGGCTTGGAGACAGCAGTTTGCAGTTGCCCATTCCCACTCGCCCATTCCCTTGTTTCCAGCCCTGACTGTTCACAAGGAACAGAAAGCATGGAGCATTTCATGCACACCCGCCAAGGCAGATGTGGTCATCAGGTTAATGCAGAGCCAGTGTAATGGAGGAAAAGCAAGAGGCAGCAAGTGAGAGTGAGCCAGTCCCATGGATGTTCAGTCTGGCCAGGGGGATGCTCCTGCCCGGCTGCCTCTGAAGGTGGCCCCGGGCTCCGTGCCTTCACCAGGAGATGTGTTCCACAACCAGGGGGTGGCATTGGTGGTCTCAGAGCCCTTGCACGTGTCTCCCTGCAGTGTGAGGTTACCTCTGTAGCTGACCAAAGCAGGGAAAAACATCCCTCGGTAGGCGAGGGGTGAGGCAAGGCCCAGGTAAGGAGGCAGTGGCCGGGTTTTGGAGAGAAGGGTGAGGAAGCAGGATGGGAGTGTACCGCAGCAACACCACAGCAACTCCCCAGGGCTGTGCCCCCAGTGCCCAGTGGGACCAGCCTGCACTGTGCTTCACATGGACTTAGGTCTGCGCTGGGGACTTCTCATTGCCCTTGGGGACAGACTGAGCACCACGGGGCACCAGCTGGGTGCAGCAGAAGGTCTTGCGGCACATGGAGGGCTCTGTGGCAGTGTGGGACAGCTACCCACTGTCCCCGCAGGCCACTTGCCACTGCAGCCCCTGGGTCACCTGCCCTGCTGCTGCTTCACCCATCCTGGGGAGCGGCAGGGGGCCCACTGCCACTCTCTCGTGGCACTTGGTGCAAGTTGTGCCTGCAGTCGCTGCTTCAGGAAACAAAACGTTTCCTCTGCTCCCAGGTTCCGGCTGCCTGACGTGTTTGCAGGTGGCAGAACCGCTCCAACTCGCCAGTCCTCTCCTCTTGGCACCCATCCTGGCACCCTAGGGCAGATGGATAACGTGCTGCGGGATGAGCACTGCACTGAGACTGCTCCTGTCCCTGGCTGGCTGCACCCTGCTTGAGGGTAGGTTGGGCTCTGGAGCTGCCTCAGGGGTCTGGGGGTGGCGTTGGCTGCAGTGGGGAGAGAAGCACAGGGACAACTCTCAGACCTACAGAAGGCACCTGCAGGGAGGAGAGAACCGAGTGGTCTTCAAGGTGTGATGGGAAAGAAAACCCCCGGGTCACCAGCAGCACCCTTGGGGTGTCAGAGCCTTCCACTGCAGGCAGGATGCTGCAGAGTGTGCAGGATGCTGCAGGGTGTGCAGGATTCGCATGTGCGAGTGCTGAGCATCACGCTGGCAGCCAGCACTGCCCAGGCCTGGGGAGTCGGTGTTTGCCGATGCAGGGCACAAGCTGGGTGCTGTGGGGGGAAGGCCCCTGATGCCTGTGTGCAGCGCAGCTGGGCAGTGACCGGCCGAGGAGCGGAGTGCAGGGGCACTGCCTGACCCCGCTGCTCCCCCTCCCCAGGAGCTCTGTTGCCTCCGCGGGACGTGACGCTGGAGGCGCAGAACTTCCACGTGCGCCTGCGGTGGAAGCCAGACCCCGGGGCTGCGTTCCAGGCCACGTTCCAGGTGGAATGGAGGAGGAGGTAGGTGGAGGGGCCCATCCCGCTGCCCCCTGGAGCCAGGAGGTCAGGATCTGGCAGTAAACACCCCCCAGTGACGCCACAGCAGAGCCAGCAGCTAGCTCCGGATACGGCCCACGCTCTGCTCAGGCAGGGGCAGCTCAGGACTGTGTTCTTTGGGCTTTGACCACCATCAAGGATGGAGCCTCTACAGCCTCCCCAGGCAACCTGTTCCCTTTCCTGGTCACCCACCCACTGAAACCCAAAAGGGGCTGCATTGGGGTTTGGATTGGCTTGTTTGTTTGTTTTTCCCATATGCCTGAACAGAATTCCTGTTTAGCAGAATTCCTGTGCCTGCTGCCTCTTGTCCTTTCATTGGCCACCACTGAGAAGTCTCCATCTTCTTTACTGCATCATATTGCTAAGCCTAATGCAGCCCAGGATGCTGCTGGCCAGTACTGGTGCTCTGCCACACTTCCTCCTCAGAAGGGATGGGCAGTCTTCCTTTTTGGCTAACAAGCTGCTGGAAAGGAGACATGCCTGCATTCTCTCCATGGGCAGAACCTCCCAATGGACCGATGCAGGTGCCTGCTGGGGAAACAGCACCGGCCCCTCCTGGGTGTGCGAGCTGTATTTTGACAAGATCCATGACATCTACTGGGCACGGGTGAGAGCGGTAGCTGGAGGCGAGCATTCTGAGTGGGCCTACTCCCGCGAGCTGCAGCTCTACAGAGACAGTAAGGACCAGTAAGGAGCTCCCTCAGTCAGCTGGGCTCCTGCTCTCCCTAAGGGACCGATGGGGAGAGAGGGCCTTGGGGAGGGCTGGTGGGACATGGTGGGAAATCAAAGGAGGATGCTGGTGGGAAAAGTGCCAAGAGCCTTGAGCAGGCAAGGGGATGGGAGCAGCGCTGCTGGAGAAGGGCTGGGTGAAGGGCAAGGGGACAGAGGACAAGACACAGTGAGGTGATGACCATGGATGGGAGGCCCCAGGCCACCGAGGCACTGTGAGAATTTGGATCTGTGCAGGATGCAGTGAGATGGGGTAGGAAGGAGGATTCCCCTCCAGGCTTTGCCTTTTAAAAGCATCCCGTGTTCATCCCTGCCATGTCTCTGGGAGATGCTGGGCGTTCCAGCATGTGAGGCTGGCACAGGCTGGGGAGGGCAGGAGTTGTCCCTCCAGCACTGTCTGCTGTGGCTGTGTGTGAGGTGCTGGCACGTGCCTCTTCTCAATCACAAGCTGGCTGTCCTGGCCAAAAAGCCTGCCTGTGTTTTGGAGGAAGGAAAAACTTGAAGCCCTTCCCACAGGGGGTTCTCACAGTGAATAGAATGTGTGAGCAGCTGACATGGGATGCAGGGTGGCTGCTTTTTCATCCCTTCTGAACCCAGCTGGTGTGGAAACAGATGCACTTTGCTGGAAGAGCTGCTGCTGTACTCCACAGCAAGTCTCCAGCCATCATCTGATGGCTCAAGATGAGGCACTCAGCAGCAAGGAGCAGCTCAGCCATGTCCTGTGCTGGTGTGACCAGAGACACACCGTGCATCACAAAGATGTGGTGATGGCTGTTTCTAGAGCTGGTTTCAGTCACAGCACAAAGTGCCATCAGGCCAGGTCTGAGGAGGTTTCTGTGTGCTGGGAGTGGGATGTCAAGCAGAAAAACATCATTTCTAGAGAAATGCCTTCTGTTTTGGGGGGTTTTGTTTTCCTCTTCCCCTCCCTACAGCCACTGTGGGACCCCCCCGGTTGTCCTGGCTGCTCCAGGGTGACATCCTCAGTGTCAATATCATCATGCCGCTCACTCCTTATCGAAGTAAAACCGGCTCCCACAAGCCGGTCGACCGAGTGCTGCTGAAGCTGTGGTACTGGCTGCACCTGTACGAAGGGGACATGCTGGTCCAGCAGGTACATAGTGGGGCTGGGCAAGAGGGGTGCCAAGTGGAGCAGTGCCCAGACCCCACCTCCAGCCGGCTCAGCCACACATCACTTCTGCTTGCAGGTGCCCTGTAGACAGAGCGGGGAGGAAGCTGCATGCACCTTCAGGAACCTGAAGCCCAGCACATGGTACTGCATCCGGACCGTGGCCGCAGACATGTCCCAGGAGCGGAGCCGTGAGGCTGAGCAGTGTGTGATGACTGCCAAAGGCACCACAGGTGGGACCTCTCACCAGCTCATCTCGGGTCCTGCTTGTGGCTTGGGCATGTGTGGAGCTGTGGGTCACCCACCCCACAGCCACTCCGGCTGGGTTGGTGGCCCTGTGGGGACCTTTGTATGGAGATAGAATCATAGAATCAGAATAGTTAGGGTTGGAAAGGACCTTAAAATCATCTAGTTCCAACCCCCCTGCCATGGGCAGGGAAAAGAGATGTTCTCTTGCTGTCCCCTTTGGGCTTGCCCCTCATCTTCTCAAACAGCCTGCCACAGGAGCTCTGGGGAGATGCAAGCATAGGGCAGGCCAGGGGGATGCTTGCTGGGTGGGATGTGGGATGGGGTCTTTCCACCTCCCAGCCTATTGTGACCTCCTCACAGGCTTTCCCTGGGTCCTCCTTGTTGTCCTGAGTGGCATCTTCCTGCTGCTGACTGTGTCCGGCCCCTGCTTCCTCCTGCGGCTTCTCTTCCTCAGCCCCTTGGAGACCCACCTCCCGAAAACACTTGTGAGTGAAGAGTGCTCTTCCCTCTGCTCCCCGTGTGCTGTGGCCAAGTCAGGGTCCCCTGCACTTCCAGGAGGCTCAGCATCTCCTTCCCTCCGTCTCCTGCACCACCAAAACCGTTGTCCAACCCTTTGCTTTCCTGTTCTCCCTGGCTTCTGTGCAGGGATTGCTTGTGCCCCCAGGCAGGAGAGAAGTCTCCCATGGCCTCTGGCGGCTGGGGCATAGCTTGGGAGCAGCGCTGTGACGGGCCCTGTGGCCCCGCGCAGTCCCTGCAGGCTGATGCTGACTGTTTCCCAGCAGGGTCTCCTGAACGGGGAGCTGAGCGTGACCATTAGGGCGCCCACCCTCGAGCTCCAGCAGGACTCCGTCGCACTGCTCCTGCTGCCTGTTCCCCGCTCCCGTGGGCCGCCTGCAGCCGAGCAGACACCCGCAGCCCAGCAGCTCCTCACAGAAAGCCTTTCCCAGAACATGAGTGGCTACTGTGCCAATGGGTTTGGGCCGGACTGCCAGGAGGGAAGGGACCCATCCTGTGTCTTGCATCCTGCACTGGGGCAGGTCTTGGGCTGCCAGGTCTCACTGTCGCTGGAGGAGGATGGGGAGACGCGTGGTGGTGATGATGTGCTGGAGCAGCCGGTGCCCGTGGGACTGGTGGGAGATGGCTACACAGGTGACAGGGAATACCAGACATCCAAGACATTGCTCTCCCTGCGCCTCCAGCTCTATTCTAAATGCCAGTGCCCAGCCCCTGAAGCAGGCAGCTGCCTTCCCCTGCCCACACCAGGCAGGAGCCCCAGCCCGGAGGATGAGTGGGAGAGGCTTGGCCTGGCAGGGCACTGGGTACCGCTCAGCTCTGTCAAGCTGCCGGCCAGCGAGGAGGAGGAGGATGGGGGGCAGTTCGCCTCCACCCGCCAGCCCCTGCATGGCTGTGGGCCTGCTCCGCAGGCAGCTGACAGCAGCGGGCAGGAGAGTGCCCCGGAGCAGGCAGCGGCGTGTGCGCCCTGCCCCTGCCAGCCGCGAGCCGCTGCCTGCGGCTACGAGACACGTCCCCCGGCTGCCCGGGAGCCGCAGCAGCTGTGTCCTTGGTCACGGCACCCTTAGAGTTCGAGGCTGCTCCCCGGAGCTGCCACAGCCGCGATGGTGCGAGCTCAGACCTGCCCGTGCCCGCGGTGCCAGGACCGCTGCAGCTCCCGGGGCAGGCACAGGCACAGGCACAGGCACAGGCACAGGCACAGGCTGCCGTGTGCTGGTGACATCGGGATCTTCAGAGCTGCCCTCCGTGGTTTTGGTGCTCCTGAACCAAAGCATAAGGAACACATCCCAAAGCTGAAGCTCGAGACTTTTGTCTATTTATCCATCTACATGTGTGTGTGTGTGTACGTAGTGCAGATTTATGTATTTACTCACATGTAAGTACACCTCTACTGGAAGAGTAGGTCTTTTATTTTCTTTTACTTGTCTGAAAATCCTGACGGTGCACTGGAGCTGGCTTTTAAATGACACTAATTTGCTGTGGAAAACTGGCTACCCTGCTTGTTCTTTGTGTGTTCCAGAACCACCACTGCCCTGCCCGAGAAGCATCTGGGAGAGGCGGCAAGAGTATTTTGGGGTTTCCCTGGGAGAAAACTGCACCTGCAGCTGGTCTGTGTGCGGCTGTTGTGTGGGAAAAGGCTGGATCTCCAGCTATAAACTGCTGGGCTGGTTTCTGATCCCGCCTGCCAGCACTGGGACAGGTTTCTTCTGAGAAGCCCTGCCCTGCAGTTGTCTTGGGGAGAGTTTGAAGCTGTGTCTGTGGCAAGGGAAACCCTCTTCCAAGTGCCAGGCAGCGTGGTGCTTATCCCAGCCCAGGAGCCTTTCGTTGTATTTTCTCTTCCCTGTCCATCTGAGGAGGGGAGGGATAGAATGGCACTGGGGGGCAGTGGGTGTCCAGCCAGGTGGGTTGACCCACAGACATATGAGGAGATGTGGTGTATTAAATAGGTTGGGCTGCGTTTTGACAAGAGGAAGGAGGTTGTTCCAGAGCTGCTGGAAGGAGCAGGGGTGCCGTCACCACATGCTGTTTGCTGCCAGCTGAGTACCTCACAGGCTCAGGTGAAACAAGGCTCTGAGTTCCTGTATTTTGTTTCACTCTGTGATGGGCTGAAAATGGGGGCTTCAGCTCCAGCACCGCTCCTGACAGTCACTGCGTGTGGCAGGGCAGCTGCTGGATGCCAGGCTCGGGCCAGGACACGGCCAGTGCTTTTGTAGCATCCTGCCGGGGCCTTCAAGGTAAAAGTGATGGGCTCTGTTCTGAGCTGCAGCGCTTGGATCCTCACGGGTGATTCAGGTGAGTCACTCACTGGCAGCAGGGACTCACCCTGGCCTGGTGGGTGGCTGAAGAAGCTGAGACGTTCCTGTTCTGTATGAAACAGAGATGCGCATGCAGGGTGGAAAAAGGCAAACATGACATTTCAAGGTGGCATTTCAGCAGTTGAAGTTTCCGAGTGGATGTCAGAGGGGGTTTTTGCTTCGCCTCAGAGGTGTGAGCGGCTCTGCAGAGCCACAGCAAGAAGATGCGATGCTCACTGCGGGGTTTGGAGCCAGGTCCAGGGGCAGGTCCCAGCCAAACCAGTGCAGGACTCCTGGCTGGCCCCTACGTTGCTGCCGCACTGCTCGGGAGTGGGCACGCACCCGGCTCCCACTCTCCTTCCGGGGGTCGGGGCTGCTCCTGGTGCTGCCTCAGGCCGGTGGCCGCAAAGCGGTGCCGAGTGCTGGCTGCGGAGGTTTGTGAGAGCTCTGACTCACTGAGATCAATTGGCTGCTCCCAGCTGCTCTCATGCTCTCAGCTTCTGCTGGTCCCATATCAAAGTGATGAGAGGAATGCAGCTGAAAACAGCTCTGTATTAGGCACAGCGTGGTTAGGGCTATGCAAGGGGGTATTTCTTATTACTAATTCTCAGAGAGCTGCCAGCCTATAAAACTACTGGAGAGTGGAAAATTGCTGTGTTGGGGCTAACGGGACTTTTGCAGCCGCCGCAGGGGAAACGGCACCCAACAAACCCGAGGGACGTGGCAGCTCCTGAAACGATGCAGGGAAATGAAGATCTACTATTTTGCAGGCTGCCAAGACAAAGGAAGGTCCCTATTTGTCTTTGAAAGCCATGGGAGGCAGAGAGCAGTGTCTCAGGCCAAGCTCTGGGGCTGGGAGGCTGCAAAACTGCTCCTGCTGAGCATGCTAGTCTCGGAATGCCCATGCCTCGTTCCTGCATGTGTCTGCATCCAGGAGGTGCCACATGCACTCTGCTGAAGGAGCTGTGTGTCACCAGCTTGTCACCAGCTGCCCTTGCTCCACAGGAAGAGTGTTGGATGGAGGAGGCCGACAGCTTGCCCCAGCTCTTCCCAGGTAGGGTCTGTGACACAGAGCCAGTTTTTGTGCTCCCCATCCTCCCCGTGCATACGTCTGGGGATCTCTGGCCTGTGGACAAGGAATGGGCCGGTGTCACAGCTCGGTGCCGTCCCCGTCCTCCCGTGCTGCTGTGGGCACGCTGCTCTGCAGCTCTCTGCCCAGACAGACAGCTCATGCTCCAGGTGATACACAGCACAAGCAGAGCTGCCCTCTGGGCTTTGGGCACATCATCTCTCGTGATGCACGTGTGAATTCAGCAGGGTATCCAGGCTTTCTCCCTGTGTTGCCCCTCTCCAGGCTGTGCCTCTCGCCTGTGTCCTGAGAGCAGAAGCAATGACCCTCTCTGCATGATTTTTCATTACATGGCATGAAAGGCATCCAGGGGATGGAAGCAGCTAGAAAATAGGCTAGGTATGGATTTCTGTTAGGAGAAAGATCCCAGCTGGGCAGTCCGCCCAGGCAGGATGGATGAATGCTTCGCTTCATCCATCTCCCAGTCTGACCCGTGCCTGACAGGCAGACAGAAGTAATGATCTCCTGTCAATGCGCCTTCAACCACTCCATGAAAAATGAGAGCCTGTGCCTGGGGGTGCAGACGCTGCCATGTCCCTGTTCTGTGGTCAGCAGGGCCGTGGTCAGCCTCGTGTTTAACAGACAGATCTCAGGTTCCCAAGCATCCTCCCCAAAGTTCCATAGGAAAGACTCCATGGTGTTCCACCCCACAAAAGAAGGGGACACAAGAGATGGAGAAACACAGATCTCCTACCAAGATGTCAAAGGGACTTTCCTCGTGGCACCTCTGAAGCTGGTACTTTTCAGCCTGGCCAAGTCCCAGCCTTGGTGTGGATAGGAAAGAGCATCAAACAAACTGCTCTGCCAGGGATAACCGCCAAGGTTGGTTTTCAGCTCCTGAGAGCCTAAAATCCTCTTGTGTCTGCCAGACTCTTCCTCGCTGGCCTCAGGAAGCATGGCACCTTAGGAGCAAGGGTGCAAGCTGCTGTCATAGCAATGGTGACCTGGCTGAGGCCACCAAAGAGAGCAGTTTCCACTGGCTTTCTCTGAATTAAGCCTTCTAGGCAGAGATTTCATTAGAATCTATTCCAGTTTGCTAGTAGTAAAGTCAGTTGAAAGCTAAGCTTGTGCATAAAAAGGGGTCTCAGATGGTAACTGGAGAAACCTGGACATGGGAGAGCTGGGCCGGGTCCCTGATGACATGTGGAGCGTGCAGGGTCTGCTCTGCAGTCACATCTTTAGAGAGGATGCGTTGTCCTCTCCGGAAAGCCATTTTTCATGACCTCGCCTCGTGGCCGTTGCTGTGGGACAGTGGCTGCAAGGCCTCCATCCCTGACCCCCTTTGCTGTGGGACAGTGGCTGCAAGGCCTCCATCCCTGACCCCCTTTGCTGTGGGACAGTGGCTGCAAGGCCTCCATCCCTGACCCCCTTTGCTGTGGGACAGTGGCTGCAAGGCCTCCATCCCTGACCCCCTTTGCTGTGGGACAGTGGCTGCAAGGCCTCCATCCCTGACCCCCTTTGCTGTGGGACAGTGGCTGCAAGGCCTCCATCCCTGACCCCCTTTGCTGTGGGACAGTGGCTGCAAGGCCTCCATCCCTGACCCCCTTTGCTGTGGGACAGTGGCTGCAAGGCCTCCATCCCTGACCCCCTTTGCTGTGGGACTGTGGCTGCAAGGCCTCCATCCCTGACCCCCTTTGCTGTGGGACAGTGGCTGCAAGGCCTCCATCCCTGACCCCCTTTTCTTTTGCCAAAATTAAGATGGCTATTTAAGCCCAAACTACCCAGACTCCAGCACTGGCTCTGAGTTGCCTCACAGCTGCTGGCTGCAGAGGGTGAGCCTTGTCCCCTGCTGGGTCCTGTCATTAGGGACTGGGGCACCCACTGAGAATGCTCAGGTGGACAAAGGCTTTGCCACTGCCCTCATGTTGCCATGAGAGCAGGAAACACGGCAACTCTTGGGGAGGAAGATCATGCAAAAGGGAAGTGTGGATCCACATGTTTTGTCCAGACATTGGCCCCGTGCTCTGGTCTGATCCTCCTCCAGACCCAACCTGTCCATGGTTAAGTTTTCCATGGCATTTTGTCCCCTCGCACAGCACAGCCATGATAAGCAGTGGAGTTTGTGAAAACCCAGCCAAGCGTTTATCAAACATCCTCATTCTAGAGTGGCAGAGATCGAAGTGGGGGGAGAGCAGGGCCAGTCATCCCCCGTCATAAGCATGGGGAGCAGGAACAGTCGTCACCTGTCATCAGGATGGATGGCCAGCCCAGCAGCAAAGGCAACCACCTGATGAGACAGATCGATTGCAGAGAGCTGGAGGACATAAAAGAGAACCACCTTGACTCCCTCACTTGCAGGCTCCCAGGAAACTGGGACCTTTGCTAGGCTTGGAGAAGGAGAGGAAATGCCTCCCCAGAGGATGGTTGTCACCTTGGCACTACTGCTGGGGGTTTGCTGCACCAGTGCTTACCCTGCCTACCCTGAGAGAGACAGAGCCCAAGGTAAGGACACCTGAAAGCCAGGTGGGGTTTGTCCCTGTGCACCACGTTGTGGCTGGCACTGAACGCTGGCTCCTATCCAGTGTTTCATGGAGGCTTGGCTTCTGCAGGCATGCACAGCAGCGCAGCTTCCCCCTTCTTCCCTTGGGCAAAAAGACCTTCTGACCTGGGGAGGTGTTTCTCCAGTGCTCTTAGGAGCGGTGTATGGCCAGCAGGGTTAAACCCATTCCTAGTGTGACCAGGTTGGACAGAAGACCATCCTGTACCCAAGGGATTGCTTTGGCTGTTGTGATCTGTGGACGGCAGAGTTTGGGTGATGTGTCCGGGTGCTCGGGGGTGACAGAACGTCTCCCTGGGGATCAGCCAGCCTGGGGCGCACAGAGCATCCTTTCGGCTCGGTGCTCTGACACCCTGCGGGAGAGGAGGGAACTGCAGCTCGTGTGCAGGGCGAGCAGCACGCACTGGGAGGGACCGGGTGAGCTGTCCCCGTGTCACAGGGCCGGCACCAGCCTCCCCCCCAGCCATGAGACCTGGTGCCATGACACCGGCTGACTGCCGCATGTGCTGGGGCTTCGCTTGGGCAGAGCTTGAGTCCGGAAGGACAGTGTGATCCCATCCCTGTGATCCGCTTCTGCAAGTGGCCCTGGAGCGGGGCTGATCTTGGCTGACTCAGGGGGACTTCCAGAGCTTCAGCAGCTTGACCGCATGTCTGAGGCAAAGGGAATTCAAGGCCAGGCCCTTGGGATTGCTCCGCTCCTGGAGCTTGGAGGAGCTTCCCACGGACTGTGCACAGATGGGCACTGAAGAAGGGATGTGTCAGAGAGTTAAGATGCTGGAAAGCCCCGACACACCAGCTGGTTTCCAGTTAAATACAATCAGACAGCAAGGGACTTGTTGCCTGAGTCGTAGCCTGTAGAAGCGTTTCTCACTGAGAGTGGTTTTGTGAGCAATCCAGCCTTTGGCCTGGCTCCAACTGTCCAGTGAGCAGAAGGCATGAGAGGCATCCAGCCCTTGGCTGAACTCCAATTCTCTGGCAAGCAGAAGTCATCAGAGGCTGCAGGGGGGTTGCTATAGGGCACCTCACCGGAAGCCACTAGAAGCTGCTGGCAGTTGCCAGCAGCTTCTGGAAGTTGCCAGGGGGTACTGGAAGTTGCCAGAAGGGGACACCCACTTGCTGACATGAATTTAAGCCTCCAATCATAAGCCGTTGCTAGGACCTGACATGGAGTCAGAGCCAATCATCTATTGTGGAATGTTCTGGTACTCTGTAACTTTTTCCTATAAAAGGTGTGCTTGCGCAGAATAAATTGTTCAACGTTCGATTACATTAATCGGCGTTTGCGTTGTTCCATATCCCCCGCAGTAGCCATGTGCCTAATGCCTGGTTTTGCCGTGACCTTAAACTACCCCTCTTCTCAGAGCAGCGTGAACAGACTGCCATGGGACAGACTCACCCAGGGAAGATTCCTGCTTGTGCTCACCCGAGGTGCTACCTGGGACACCGGGATCTGGGCTCAACCCTCTCCGGCCAAGCGAGGCCAGTCAGGGGTGCTTGGACCTGCCCTCAGAAGGGACTTTAGTGACAGGGGGGATGCTGGTGGCTGATGAGGACCTTCTCTACTGCCTGCTGCAGCCATGCTGGAGGTAGTGTCAGGCAGTGGGTGCTGTGTGCCTTGGCTGGTGGTGCTGTCTCCCATAGCATCCTCACAGGTGAGGTGACAAAGCTCAGGTTAGATAAGTGGGATTGAAAGCTGGCTGTGATCCGTGACACAAAGTCTAGCTGGAGGCCAGTCGACAATGGTGCATCCTAAGGGTTGGTAAGAGGAATGACCGCGTTTAACATCTTCAGTAACAGTTAATGATGGATGATGGGATATGATGCACCCTCAGCAGCTGGCACAGAGCTGGGAGAAGTGGCTGATAACACCACAGGGTCATGCTGCTGTCCTGAGCAATTTGGATAGGCTGGAGACGTGGGCTGAGAGGGACCTTGTACTGTTCAGCAGGGAGAAATGCTTGTCCCTGGGGAGGAACAACCCCAGGCTCCAGCCCATGCCAGGGCTGTCTGGTCAATGCCAAGCTAACAAGATAGCAATGTGCCCTTGCAGGAAAGGCAGCCAACAATGTCCCGGACTGCATTAGGAGGAGCATCACTGCAAGGTGAGGGAAGGGATCCATCCCCTCTGCTGAGGCCATGCTCACAGTGCCATGGGCAGCGCTTTGGCTCCTAGCCCAGGCTGGCATGCATGGCCAGGCGACGGGATGTGCCCTAGTCCCCCTCAGACAACCTGCCTGCCATTCCTGGAGCTGCAGGCCATGCTCAGGTTCTGCATCTCTGCATCCCACTGTGTGGGGAACAAACCCACCTCCAATGAGCCGCTTTGTCCTTGTCACCGTCTCCCCTTTCAACCCAGCCCTCATGCCGACGGATTTTAGCCTGGTTGATGGCGCAGGTGGCTTCATGGCTGAGAGAAAGCCTGCAGCAGGACTCCGGCCATCCAGAAGCCTGAACCAGGCTTTGCCTGCACCGCGTGAAGGAGTGACCCATGACCAGAGAGCAGCACGTGGCAGCGGTGAGTCCCAGAGCTCACGATGAGCTGGACCCATGGACGGGGCTGGTGTTGGGGCACCAGGATGGTCTTGAATAGGCAAGGAGTTGCATCCAGGAGGAAGGAGTGCTGAAGGCTACGTGCCCCAGGGGAGATGGAGAGGAGCAGGCAGCGGTGCCATGTCCTTTCTCCCCTGGCCCCTGCCCCCCGCCCTGCATCCACAGCCCCCTGTGCTCATGGCATCGGTTCTTATCATTTTCAGGAGAGAAGAGCGCTCTCCAGGAGGATGCCCCTGGACCCTTGGTGAGTGGAGGCACCTCTGCGGCTTGGGGGCAGCCCAGGGGAGCTCTGCTGCTCAGGGGACTCCCTTGGGCCAGCTCCCCACTGGGTCTCAGCAGACCCCGTCACTGCTGGCCACCGCTGGGGACTGAGGCCATCCCGCTCGGGGACTGACGCTCATTCTCTCACTGGTCCAGCAGTGAGGGGACAAGGCTTGGGGGCTGCTTTTGCCACATGGGCACCACACACAGGTGATGGGGCTGCTGTGCCACAGCAGGGTGAAGACCTTGATGCATTCCTCTGGAAGATGGTGGCCGTGGGCAATCTCCAGAGCCAGGGCTTTGCCCAGACAGAGCAGGCCCCTCCACAGCCCAACAAGAGAGGTGAGTGCCCAGCACCCAGCAGGTCCTGGGTCCCAGCCCACCTGCACTGACCTGTGCCATGGTTTAGGCTGAACCCAGGACAACCTGCAAAGAGGCCATGGCAAGCAGCGGCCGGGCTTGGCGTGGAGATGCTCATGACCTGGGGTAGAGGGTGCCCGTGGTGTGAACTGAGGCATTCAGCTCCCAGGCTGTGCTCCTAGAACTGACTTCAAAGCCAGATTGCCTGGGAGAAGAGATGACCATCTCCCTTCCTTTAGCTGTAGCCAAGTGCTGCCACGTCCCCTTGCACAGGTGGCTTTTCCTTCCCTCCCAGCTTGCTTCTGGAAATACTGTGTCACCAAGTGAGGGGTTCAGGAGGAGCTCTGCCACCGCCATCCCAGTGCCTTCCATCCACACCTGACCCTGCACTCGTGGTGGACTGATTGCGCTGAGCTGTGAAAGGGCTCCGGTCCCCTGCGGGGAGAGCGGGGAGGGTCTGCAGCAGAGGAGGGGTGTTGTGGGGCAGGGGAAGAGCACTGTGAGGATTTGGGGTGCAGGACAGTGCTTCTCCCATAAAGCAGCCCTCCAGGACTCCTGGCAAGGCAGAGCTGCCGCTGTGGCCTGGCAGGGATGTGCCAGCTGCCAGCAGGAGCTGAATAAACCCCTCACACCAGAGCAGCATCCTGTGGTTACTCATTCCTTGCATCCTCCCAGCGCCACATGCAAGGCAAGGGCCCATGTCCATGCATGTGCCTCACGAGGGGACATGGCTCCCATGGGACAGGGTTTCCCTGCTCAGCACCCTCCGTGCCTGGTGACTGTGGCCCTCGCGCTGGCACTGCACAAGCGAGGCGTATTAAAATAAAGTTTATTGCTGTCCTTAGATTACAAAACCCAAACAAACCTAACCCCGTTAATAACAAAACCAGTCCCCAAACCCAGTGCTATGAGAGGCAGGCTTGCAAGGACACACCTTTTAGTGCAAAGAGGGCAGTGGCAGTGAGGGCCGGAGGGATTCTGCCGTGGCCCTGCAGGACCCACCGTGCTCACTGTACAGTATTGTTTTGCTCACGGGCTGGCTGGGGGGGGGCAAGAGGGGGACCTGGCTGAGCTCACAGGCACCGGCAGGAGCCCTTGGGGAGCTGAGGGTATGGGGAGGATGGGGTGTCACGGATGTGCAAAGCGGCTTTGATTCCTCTTGCATCGGTGGCACCGGACAGGAAGGCACAGTGCTGAGCCAGGGAGCACCGAACCTGCCCCCATGTCTTTGACAGACACAGTGCTCTGTGCAGCAGCTTTTGTGTCTTGGGCTGTCTGGTAGCAGGATGTGGAAATCAGATGGATGCCGTACCCCGTGTGCCTCCATCTCCTGGTCAGGCACCTGACGTGTTGGTGGGGACTGAGGTGGAGCTAGATCAGCAAACGGCTGCATCTCCTGCAGCATCTTGCAAGACAGGGAGAGGTATCTTAGCTTGCAGGAGCCACATGGGACCTTGCAGCAAGCAGCACATGGCTCTGGGTTCTGGCACACAGGGAAGGGATGCCCCAATCGTCAGCCCTCCATCCTCAGCCCTTTACATGCCTCTGCACCCCCCTTCCCTCCTGCAACAGGTCCTGGCACTTTCACACCGAGCACCATCCGCCTGCCCCCCTGTCCTAACGGGCAGTAGGATGCATGTTAGGACACCTGAGCAGTGAGAATGGGACACTGCAACAAACTACTGGGGATGGAGCCTTTCGGTTCTTCAGATGGAGCCTGGATGCCGTGGTGGAAGACAGAGCTTGCCCAAACGCAGGCTGCAGGGTGCTGTGCGGAAGGGTGACCAGGTGAGCTCCAACAGCTCCAGCCCGGGAGGTGTGCTGGGATCCTGGGACACCTCTTCCTCAGCATATGGCTGGGACCGCGCAGGGCTGGCGAAGCAGCTCCAGCAGTGGATGGGGAGGCAGGGCTGGGCCAACCATGGGGGGGATCTCTCAGCTGCTCTTCCACGCAGTGCTGCTGCGGCAGGCGAGCGCTCCACTTTGCCCATGACATGCGGGCAGAGGCCATGAGGCCCGTTTCCAGGGAGCAGGGATGCGGTTGCACTGTGGCCACACAGGGATGGGTCCTTGCTGGAGGAGCGGGAGGAGGAGAGGTGTGAAGCAAGGCACTATTCGGAAGGGTGGGGGACAGCAGTGCTGTGAGCCCCCTCTGGTCCCTGCCTCATGGAGGGAGGCGGGTGCCCCGTGTGGGTTAGGTCATCTTCCTGGCCACGCTGGCATAGGTGTGCTCGATCTCCTCATCCGCAGGACACGTGTGGCTGAACTCGTCGCAGGCGTACGCGTTGGTGAGGTAGCGCCACACACCAGTCATGTCTGCCGGGATCTCAAAGTTGCGGTACTTTTTGGCTGCAATCTGGAGAGGAGAAGAGAGGAGGAGGCTGAGACTTCGCAGGCCTGGGGAGGATTCGCTCCCTGGGACAAATACAGGAGCCCCAGCTCCTGTTTGCATCCCCTCACCTTGTCACCTCACCTTGGGGTGGGTGTCCCCGCTGCAGCCCCAGGACTGTGCCATTACCTTGATGATGTGCAGTTTGGGCAGCAGGTTGCAGTCAGCCAGCGTCAGATGGTCTCCATCCAGAAACCTCCTCTTGGAGACGGTGACATCTTCCACACTGTCCTGGTCGATCTCATCAGGCAGAGGTGTGTTCAGGTAAACGTCCAGGCGCTGGAACTCCCGCAGCAGGGCCTTCTCAAAGCCTGGGCACACAGGGGGACAGGCACCATGAGCCGCTGCCCCGGGCTGAGCCCACAGGGCCACACCAGTGCTGCACACCACTGCACCCTGGCCAGAGCCTCTGCTCCCAGGGGACCCCACCAGCATCACCCCACGCCCCTTTCCCCAGTGCCTGCACACAGGGCCATCAGCGCCATGGAGGTCAAGGCTGCCTTCACCCTTCCTGCCCGCACCTCTGCTCACCCGGGAAGCTTTGGCGGGGAAGGCAGAGGGACCCTTCAGCTCCAGGTTAACCTCACCCAGATGCAGACAAAAGCATCTTCCCACCCAGCAAGGCACATCATGGTGTTTCTTACTGATATTCGCTTCCTTGCGTGGGTTCTTGATGTATGCTGAGAACTTGGCAAAGATGTCACTCCCCACATCGAAGGACTCCTTGTACTTGGGACTGAGGTGTGGATACCTTCAAAGAGACACTTGTGTCAGTACGGGCCAGGACGTAGGCAGAATTCAGCCTCGTGGTTCCCAGGTGAGTTATGCCCTGTGTGCCAAGGGACCCGAGTCTTTCCTCCCATTGTTTTCCACTCCCGTCCATCCCAGCCCCCTCCCCTCGAAGCCCAACCCACTGCCTTCCCCAGGGGATGCAGCCCCCCTGCACTGATATCCATGTCCCTGCGGAGCCGGGTGCGGGTGCGGGGCGGGAGCCAGCCCTGTCCCGCACTGCCCTGGGCACCTCCCAGTGCCCTGCCTTGGTTTCCCAATCTGCCCAGCACTGCACAATGCTGCAGCGTGCCCGATGGCCCCAGAGGGGAAGGAGGGAGCTGGAGATTACATGGGTGGGCCCAGGGTCTGCTCCAGGAACTCCTCAATCTTGATGAAGTCTGTTTTCAGCTCCTTGTTGAACAGCAAGAAGGGTGGGTTGGTGCCCGGTGCTAAGTCCTTCAACTCTTCGGGTTTCCTGGAGCGGAGGAAAAGAGTGGGCTCAGTGCCTGCAGCCTCCCCACAGTGAATGGGCCAGGATGAGGTGGGGCTGTGGATGGGGACAAGCACCAGCAGCATCCCCACTTTCATGCACTGCTGGGTTTGGGGGGATGAGAAGCTCTCCCAGTCCACCCTGTAGTGCCTCAGGCTTGTACCCGCACCCAGAGCACAGGGGTTCCTGTGCCACGCACAGGTTGGCATGTGGCTGGAGCTCTGTGCTGGCCCCCCTGCGACACCCCATGGAGGAGGCCATCACCCTCTGGCATGCTGGCTGTGGGACAGGAGGAATGGAGCTGAGCTGGGGTGTCTCACCCCACTGCTGGCCCAGAGCTGGGCCGTGGAGCTGCTCACCTGGTCATGTCCACTGTGGTGACATTGAACTTGACCCCTTTCAGCCACAGCACCATGAAGAGGCGCTGGCAGAAGGGGCAGTTCCCGATGTTCTCTCCATCCAGACCAGCCTGCAGGGGAAGCAGAGAAATGGGGATTCAGTGCCTGGGCTGGGCTCCGGTGGGATGCCTGGAGGTGGAGAGCCTCCGGAGCCAGTCCCAGGAGGAAGGCACGCAGAGGACAGGACAGGCACCCTGGCATCCACGCTGCAGGAACCTGGCCCAGCACCGGGGCTTGCTCAGCTGCAGGATCCCTCCTCTGAGCCCTGACCCTGCTGTCACTGGGATGATGGGCGATCATCCTCAGGATGCCTGGGGTCAGACCCTTCCCAGAAATGTAAGATAAAGCCAGGAGGAGGAGCAGGAGGCAGGGGAAGGAGGTGGAGAGTGGCTGCCTGTGGATGGGGAGGAAGGGAGGGTCCGCTTGGCCGGGAGGCCAGGCTGGAGAGGGCGGTGAGAAGGGAAATGTGTTCATGTTTGCCAGGAAAAGAACAGTTTGTTTTCATGTGCTGTTAGCGTCTGCCTCCACTTCTGTGTGCGTTTAACAAATCCAAGCGTGATTTCCCCAGGGCTGATAATGGCCAAGAACCACCCAAGCAGCCTCCTGAGCCTCGGGGCAAAAGGGGTACTGGTGGCAGGGCTGCACAGCGGTGGATCTGTGCTGGCATCCCAAGCAGCATCAGTGGGGAACAGAGCCGTGTTAGCTCCTAAAGCTAACAGTCATGTCCTAAAGGACATGACCTAAAGTCCCAAAGGTCATGTGCAGACAGTCCCTTTCAACCCCGCTACATGGACACAGCTGCAGCATCTCAGTGCTCGGGGGCTGTTCTGTGACCAGGATGGGGTCAAACAGCAGTGGGGAAGCAAAGAGCTTGGGCAACCTGCCTGTGTCCCAGCAGGGCTCCCTCATCCTCCTCTCACCCACACGATGCCCATTCGGCAATACTAAGGGACAGCAGCAGCAGGTGGAGCAAAGCCCATTTCCTTGCTACATAGCAGCCGAAAGTACCCTTTGCGAAAAGGATTGAGACTCCTCATGAGGAGTTTGGCCCAGAGGAATGGGACACATCGTGTCCTGGCCCCCCTCCCCCTGCAGCCACTGCATGAAAATGGGCACAGACACTGCTGAGAGAGGGAAGTTGGTAAAATGGCTCACAGGAAACCTGACTTCTTTAAGAACAGTCGGCGGTTCCTCAGCTGCAGATGGAGCACGACACTGCACGATGCGTGCCTGGTGTCCTGCTGGGGCAGGAGGAGCAGTGCGGCCACACCAGCTCCTTCACAAGGGATGCTGTCCCCACAGCATCCGGCGCGAGGCACGACTGGAGGTCAGCCGGGGAGCTGGAGCGCAGGGGCTGAGCAGGAGGGGGACTGGAGCTGCGAGGATCTGGGGGGGCAGAAGTCAAGCAGCAGCAGTAACATCCTGAGTGGGCAGCTGGGGGTGGCTCCAGAGCTCGCACCTCACTGGGGCCCCAAAGACACGCTGGCTGGGGATGCTTCATTAGCAAAGATGAGACCACCTGCGCCTGGCTCTGCTGGGCTGCACTTAAGTGCCTTGCAGAAACCCGTGGGCTGTGGAGTGCTCGGCTTCTCCAGGAGGGAGGCACCAGCCTCAAACTCACCCTACGGGAGATGCTAAACAGATCAAACTGACCCCCCGACGCTCTGAGGGCTCCACTGGAGGTGGTGTCTGCTTTTACACCATGCCAACACCTGCTAGTCCTTCCAGGGGGATGAAAGTTACTTCTTAACCAGCGTTTCCTATGCTCAGCTGTCCTGAGATGATGCTCCTGAGGAAGGAAATGGGAACTAAGAACCAGATTCTGGGACACACCCAGAAGTGAAGCTGAATTCACACAGGAGGCTTTTTGCTGGCTATTAATAAGGAATGCTCCTGGGAAGCTGCCACTCAGGAGCGTCCTGGGTCAGCATATAACCAACAGGCTCCTTTGGTAAGGGATAAGGTCGTGTGTTGGATGTCCTAAGAGGGAGCACAGCCACAGGGGCTCCCTGCTGGCACCAGAGCAGGGCACCCTGCCCTAGGGAGAGCGCTGGGAGCCAGCGCAGGCAGGGAGAGGGGCTGGGGACACTCGCAGCCACACGTTGTCCCTCCCCAGCAGCTTCCCACCCCCTCTCCCCCGGGTGGCGGGGAAGTCATCGCCCTTCGCTTCCGCCTCTGCTGAGCCTCTGCCCCTGCTTCTCCCAGCCCAGCGCTGCAGCAGGGGCCGCGGTGCAGGGCCGGCAGCCTCCAGGCTGACCTTCCTCACTCTCTTCCCCTCTGGATGATGGATAAAGCCAGCACGGGCTGGTGCAGCATCTCCAAGGAGGGGCAGGTTTCTAGCCCCAGCTCTCTGAGGCCTCACAAAGCTGCACTGAAACCCGAAGTTACTTGGCAGTTCCTGTGGTTTCCCCCCCCCCCCCGTGAAACAGCATGAAACGCGGTGGGAGGAGGGAGCAGTTCTGCATGCCTGAGGCGCTGCAAAAGGCTCAGCACCCACTGGGACCTGCCCGCAGTTCCTGCAGCCACCCTAAAGCTCAGGGAGCAGCCGTGGGACAGCTAAATGCCTCATGGGGCTGAGGGGCAGAGGGTCCTCTGGGTGGGGAGAGCCCCACAGCCACAGGACAATGCTCTCATCGGGATCGTGGCAGGGTGAAAACTTGCCAGCCCTCTGGGGACCTCCTGCCCCAGCCCGAAGGTGATGCAGGACCTGCTTCACACCCTCCTGTCCTCTCCAAGTTAACTGCAGCATTTGCCAGAGTGAAAGCCAGCCAGGGGCAGGGTGCGGGTAGGTGCCTGCAGGAGCACCGGCTCCCCACATGGTTTATGGGCGTCTCAGGACAGCCCCTGGCCCTGTGAGGTGCAAGACATGATGGCATGGGCAGGTGAGTTTGGTAAAACGGGGCGCTGAACAGGAAGAAGAGGAGGCGCAGCATCGCTTTGTCTGGTAGCGGCCAAGCCAGAAGGGTTTTTTTCGCGCTAAATTAAGGCACAGGGGAAGTCCTGAGGACGCTGCTGCTTTGTTTTCAGTTTCCCTTCCCTCTGAAAGCCCCTGGAACATGCTGCCGCCATTGCAGTCAGCTCATGTGTCATTTGCCGTGTCTCCCTGGCCACGCTTACAAACAAGTGGTGCTAAAAATGGAATTCAAGACCCCCATTACTTTCACCAAGAAAATACACGTGTCTGGATCTGGATCAGCTGAGCTCAGTGCCTGGCAAGCATAGTCTTGGCAAAGGGACGGGGCAACCCTCCCACAGAGGCTCAGCTGATCCTTTCCAACATGTACGCCCAAGCACTACCCAAGCAGAGCACCGTGCAGTGCCCAGTGCTGCTGGGTGCCGGTGCTGGGGAAGCCGGTGCCTCTGGCCAGGCACTGCAGTGCTTCCAGGCATCGAGCTGCCCCGGGAGAGGAGCGGAGCCCACCAAGACAAGTAGCTACAAGGAGACTGCCCTTGAAACCTCAATGTGCTGGCCCAGGGAACCTTTGCTCCCCTTGGTCACTGCCACTTGTCAAGCGTGTCCTGTGGCCCCACTGGCATCGCTGGTGGTGCATGTGGGTACCTGCACCAGCGCTGGCTCCTCTTTTCCTGCACACCATTGTGGATATTTTGAACTCGAGTGTTAAAATGTTCCTGAGGGAGTGTTCAGAAAATTGCTGAACAGGGAAAAACCCCATTTCCAGTGAGTAACCCCCTGTGAGCCCATCCCTCCCACTGTGGCACCCGCCGGCTCCGCGGGCCGGGTGCTCCATTTCACAACCCTGGCCCGCAGGAGAAGCTGAGGTGCCTGCTCAGCCCTCCCACTCGCTGCTCCCCGGGGGGGGGGTCCTCTTATCTGCTGCTGCTGCTCCCAGGGTACGAGACAGGGGCATCCTGCAGGATGCTGATGTGACACCCACCGGTGCCTGCTCCTGGTGCCCTCACCGGGGCACACGCTCAGCTGCCTTCGTGGCCAGTGATCCCAAATTTGGTTCCCGTCTCCAGCCTCCTGAGAAGTGAAGACACTCCCGAGTTCCCACCGCCTGCCCCCAGCTGGAGCCTGTTGAGGATGAGCTCGCAGGGAGCTGCCAAAGAGCAAGCATTCCCCCGGGGACCCACCTTCACAAACAGCTCGATCTCAGGCTCCTCGGTGGCGCTGTGCTGCCGACTCTCCATCCCAGCAGCGTGGGGAGAGATCGCTCACTGCTGCGCTGAGTTGGTCCGTCCTCTGTGGAGCACCAGCAGGGAAGGCTTTCAGAGGGCTGAGGGCTTGAGCACCTCGGCTGCGCTCACACCCGCTTGTGGAGGGCCGGGTCTTGCCCTTTCCTTCCTTTTGAAGCGGGGAGGAGCAATGGGGTGTGCGCCTGCTGGGACCTGCCGCCGGGGAGGGGGAAGCTGTGAGGCCTCCCAGCCGTGACTCAGCACGGGTCTATCTGGATGCTTTCACGGGTCCTCTTCCAGTCTATCGCACCCGCCCAGGCGCTGCTCCAGTGCCTCAGAGCCCTGGGTTGGCAGCCCTGGCACTGCTGCCATCGCCGCCCGGCCAGCTGGGAATGGGGGTTCTGCAGGGGAAGCATCTCTCGTGTCACTCCTCGTGCTGCTCCGCTCTGGTCTTGCCCCTTTGCCATTCTCCCACCCTTGCGCCCAGACACCAGAGCCCAGGTCTTGCCGCTTCTTTGTCTCTCTGGAGTGAACCAAGCTGTCACCTTCCCACTGCCTCCCAAGGCACAAGAGAGCAGCTCCCCTGCCTGCCCAGCACCACCAGGGCGGGCTCCTGTGAGCAGCCCTGGTTGGAAGGAGCCAGGCACAGGCCTCAGCTGTGCTGCAGAGCAGCCCAGGAGGGCGCAGTGGGAACCCCAGAGTGCTGCAGGCAGCAGCGGAGCCGGGGCGGTGTGTGGCAGGACAATGGGAGGTATCCAGGGCTGACCCCACCAGGGCCACGCCGTTGCTGGAATTTGGGCTGTGTCACAGGAAGGATGACTGCATGCTTTCCTCCCCAGGATGGGAGGGAAGCGCTGTCCGTCAGATCATCCTGGCTGCAGGCCCAGGGGAGATGGCTTTCCAGCACCCAAGGGCTTAACTCCTCTCTTGCGCAAGTCCCATCTCACGCCTTGGGACACTATAACGGGTACCGAACTTTGCACGAAATGGGGACCCCACTTCAGCCCCTGCCCCCCCAGCTTGGGTAAGCTCAGGCTTTCCTAAAAATCATCAAACCCTGATAAGAAAGCGTCCACCCGAAGCAATTGTGCTGGGAAAGGATTGTGCAAGCTCCCAGGGGAGTCTCCCCAAGGGAGATGTTTCTCCTTGGTCCTACTGCACAGCCCAGAGCGGCGTTACACCGGGGGCTGTGTGGGGAGCTGGGAGGCATTTTTCTCTCTGCCCCATCGAAGCATTTGGAGGACTTGACACTGTGCCTGATGGGCCAGGAAACTGTCCAGTGAGCAAGAGGGGTGAATTAACAGCACTGTAAGTGCCAAGTGCGGCCGCAGCAGCACTCCCAGGGTCCATCGTACTGCCTGCACCCTGCTATGGACCCATGGGTGATGCGTGCCAATCCCTGCTGCTGCCCCAGCCCGAGGGGTGCTGAGCCTGTGGAAGCCGCGCCGGCTCCTGGCACTGCCGGCTGCTGCTTGCGGCTGACCTCAGCTGGACGCATCCCCCTGAGCCGCCAGCTGAGGCAGCGGGCAGGGGTTTAACTGAACTGCTGCGCTGCGGGGCACCGCACGGTGCCCTCCTCGGGGATGTCGGAGCGCCCGATATCCGGCCCTGCGGAGGCTGTGGGGGCAGAAGGGCAGCAGCAAAGATGCCCCTGCCCGCAGTGGGTTTTGCAGGGAGGGTGTTTGCCCTTTCCGCAAAGGAAGCACTCGGGCAGCCCTTCCCTTCCTCCTCAGAAGGCCAAAATGGAGATTACAGCTCATGTGCATCCGGACTTCTGCCTCACCGTGCCTGTGCAAAAGCAGGAGGCACGTTGGAAACCTCACCAAGCTCCTGGGGTGAACAAAGGCGGGCGGGAAGGGGCTGCCGGCTGCCAGCGACAGTGGTGCCAAGGCACAGAACCACTTGCGCCTCTGGGAACACGTCCCTGTGTCCCTCCCCGAGGGGGGAGCCCCTGTGCTGAGCGTGCCCCAGCTGCCCAGAGCAGCCCCTCGCCCTGGCAGTGCGCAGCTCTTGGGCAGGGCACAGAAGGAGCCATTGTCCCCGCGCTGCCCGCCCGGCGCCAGCCGCCACTGTGACCGCGCTGCAGCCATGGCCGGGCTGGTGGGGCCAGCAGCGGCACTGGTCCTCCTCTGCCTGGCCGCGGGGCTGGAGGCCAGCCCAGAGCTCTCCGGTGAGTCGGGGCACAGGCAGGGTTGTGAGGGATGCTGGGGACGGTGCAAGGGGCGGGGGAAGCGATAGCAGGTTGGTGGGGTCAGGACAACAAGTGAGGCACCGACCGGTGAAGGCCAGGGGGAGTTTGCCACAAAGAAATTGGGGTTTTGCATCCTTGCCACAGCAGGGCTGGGTCTCAAAACACCGTGTATGTGCCCCACAGCCCTGGTGTGAGCGAGGGGGCTGCTCCGTTGGACAGTTTGGAGGCAGAAATGCAAAACACCAAATCTTAAGGCAGTCCCCAGCTTTCCTGTGCCCCCCATGCACAGACATGCTGCTCATGGTCTTGGACGGTGTGTGAAGCCGAAGAGCCCTGGAGTACCCAGGGCTTCCCTGCAAGCCTTTGCTGCTCTGAAAAACTGAGGGCAGAGATGGGCTGAAGCTCTACCCAGTTCCTGGCTGGAGCTGATGGCTGTGTTCCACATCCAGAGCCACCCATGAGGAGGGGGCTGCAAGGTGCACTGCCACAGAGCACAGACAGACCCTCTGCCCAAGGGCAGCACAAGTAGCCAAGGTGGAAGTTTGGGATCTCTTGTGCCACAGTGCTTGGAATAGTGAGGAGGGTGCAGGCAGGAACCGGCCCTGCAGCACTTCATCCCCAAGAATCCAGCATGGAGCCACAGAGCGGCAGCATGGGCGCCGGAGAGAAGGAGAAGGAGGAGGAAGATGAGGCTGTGATTTCATCTGGGCAGAGCTGACGGCACAGCCGCACCGGCAGGGACTGAGTCAGCCATGCTGGAATCCCTCATATTCTGCCTGCAGCTTCCTCACAGTGGCTTCACCCAGAAAAAGCCATCATCACAAGTGCTCACTGCCCCGAAGTGTTGCAATGGAGCAGCAGAGGAGGGTGCCCTGCTGCAGGGCAGGCTGGATTCGGGGAAACCCATTTCTCCCCCTGTTCCTCACCCATGTCCCTCAGCCCACTGTGCCCCAACTGCCCGGGTAACAACTGCCCCAGTGATGGATGAGCAGCTGGGGCTGGAGATGGTGCCAGGCAGAAGCCAAGTGGCTCTGGAGCCTGTGCAAGAGCCTGGCTGCTGCCGCGAAGGTGGACCTGCTGCTTCCCAGGGTGCAGAGGAAGGAGACGGGGCCAGCAGGGTCCTGGGGAGGGCCCCCTGTACCCTGAAGCCACAGCACCCTGTGATGCGGAGTGATCAGAGGAGAGGCGCAGGGGCTTGTCCTGCACCCTCCATGTGGGCACTGCACCCCAAGGGGCTGATCCAGCTCTGACGTGCCCTCACTGGAGCTCTGACATGGCTAAGACAGCTTGCCTACTCCCATCCACCCTCCTCTGCCTCTCCTCTCTTCTCCAGCACTCAGAGGAGCAGGCAAGGGCTCTCCTGTGCAGGGCTGCGGCCCTTCCCCTTGCTCATCCCACATTTGCAAGGAGAAAGATTAACCCTGATTAACTCCCAGCAGCTCCCAGCCGCATCCCTGGCTGCCTCTGGGGCGGGGTGCCAGCAGCAGGGGACAGAGGGTTCATGGCAGCAAGGGAGGTGAAAGGGGCCCTTTGTGCAGCTGGGCCTGGCACTGGTTTGCAGAGGGACAGTGGGAGAAGCAGGGGGCTGGATGCTGGAGCTCCCATGTCCTTGTGTTGGTCTGCAGGAGCTCGACACAGTGCGGGCTGGGGTTGCGGTGTGTCTCCTGCCCTGGACCCTGGCACAGGGCTGGGATGCGAGTCCCTCCAAGGACTCCACAGTTGAGGACTGGGGTCTGTGACACAACCTAGGCAGGATTAGAAGGGAGAATTCAGGGAGAGAAGGGGCCAGTTCCCATTGGAAAGTCTTGCACCAATGCATTGGGCTTCTCTGGCAGAGACCCGGGGTCAGCTGGTGTCGTGGTTTATGCCCAGCCTGTAACTCAGAACCATGCAGCCATTCTCTCACTCCCTCCACTTTCTCCCCCCTGCTCCCGGAGGGGTGGGGAGAAGAATGGAAAGAATGGAACTCCCACAGGCTGAGATAAGAGCAGTCCAGTAACTAAGGTATAACACAAACCACTGCTGCTACCACCAATAACAATAATGATAAGGGAAATAACAAGGGAAGAGAATACAACCGCTCACCACCCGCTGACCAATACCCAGCCTGACCCAGCAGTGATCTTACCCTTCCGGGTAACTGCCCCCAGTTTATATAGTGGGCATCATGTGCTGTGGTATGGAATACCTCTTTGGTCAGTTTGGGTCAGGTGTCCTGTCTCTGCTTCCTCCCGGCTTCCCATCCTCCCTGGCAGAGCATGAGGCTCAGAAAGACCTTGGTCAGAGTAAACATTACTGAGCAGCAACTGAAACCATCAGTGTTATCAGCACTGTTCCCAGGCTGAAAGTCAAAACCACAGCACTGCACAGCTACTAAGAAGGAGAGAAATGACTGCTACTGCAGAACCCAGGACAGCTGGGCTCGGAGGATGACTTGGTGGCTCACACCCATTCACACCAATGCAGCCAACTGTGGGATCTTGCAGCAGCTGCTGGACCCTTCCCTGCTCCAGCCCGTGGTTTGACATCATGTCACAGAAAGCATCCTCCTCTCCCCACTCTGGCGATAATCTCTGGGTGATCATCTCTGGCTCATCCTTGCTCAATCTTCCCCATGTCTCCACATCTAACCTGATTTTCTCTAAACCTTTGACTAAACCTTCATGGGATTCTTCTGTTCTCATTTTTCCTGACCTGTCATCTGGCCTCCAGCTTTCACTTCCCTTTGCTAACCAGCTCAGCTGCTCCATGCTGCTTTCCAGCCCTTTGGCTGCAACGCTGGATATGAGATTTGCTGTGAGTCCACCCTGCTCCTGTTTGCCCTGTAAGTGCCCAGCCCTGGGTGTCCCCACTGCCACCAGCTGCCAGGAGCTCAGCACCACCACCACTGTGCTCCAGCACCCCCATGGCCAATGCCACTGTGCTCTCTCCTGACCCAGGGTACCTGCGCAAGGTGTTGAGGAACCACACCACGCACACCTGCGATGGGGAGCAGCTCCTCATCGTCTGCCCTCGCAGGACCACCATCAGCATCCTCGGAGCCTTCTACGGGCGTCGTGTGCCCAGCCCCAACCTCTGCCCCAGCCCTGGCAATGCCTCCCAGGAGAGCACTGAATGCATGTCTGCCACAGCCCACCTGGTAAGGGCAGGGTCCCGGTGACCGGCACCCACCCAGCTCCTTCCCTGGGTCACCGGGCTGCCTGCTTTCTCTGAGCGGCCATGCCACAAGGGAAGCTGATGCCATCGGCATCGCGATTCACCCGGGGGATCCTTTCCTGGAAGGGTTTTGAGGAGAGGAGGGTGGATAAGACCTTCTGCAGTGGGCCGCGGGGCGGGCAGGAGGCGCTGCTCGGCCCTGAGCTGCGCTTCTGGAGTAATCCCGCAGGATGAAGCGGGATGCAGCCCTGGCAGCTGGGCTGGGTCCTGGCAGCTGCGTGGCAGGCTCAGGAGGGGTTAGCACAGAACCCGGCTCTTCCCGGGCCAGGAGCAGCACTTGTCCTGCTGGCAGCCGCCTGGAAGCAGGTTCATGAAGGAGGCCCAAAGGAGAGACTGGGTGGCAGTAGCTGGCGCAGGAAGGAAAGGCAGGCTGGACACAGGGAGGGGACAGCAGGAGGGTCGGTCGATGGGGACATGGTTTCATGTGCTGCTTTTCTATTGGGGTTCCAGCTCCTTGCTAAAGCTGGGACCTGCAAAACTGCAGCTGCATGCAGGTGCCCATGGGGAAGGGGAACGCAGAGTATGAGAAGAGGAACAAGAGCTGAGGGGCCAGTTCCCTGCTCTAGGAGCTCATGAGGCTTCGCTGCCCTGTCCTGCTCCAGCTGCAGATCCCCTCCTGGCATCCTGCATGTCCCAGGAGCTCTGCAAGGGCCGAGCTGGACCCCACAATTCTCACTGCAGGGTCTCCCAAGCTTGTGTGTCAAGCACAGGATGGGGGATGTGACCCGGCAGAGATGTTTGGAAACCAAAGAGACGGACAGGGGTGCCATCATCGCGGGTGGTGGGATCCCAGCTGTGGGGCAATCCACTTCCCGGGGGGATGCTGGGGGCCGGGACAACGGCCCTGCAGGCTGTGGTGGGCAGCGGCAAAGGGTACCCAGTGCTCGAGGCATCTGTTGGCTGCATGTGGGCTTTACACAGAGCCACATCTGGGTGCATGGGTGTTGCACTGGGCTGTGTTACGGTGCACACTGACTGTGCCAGCACGCAGCTCTGTGTGGGTGCAGGAGGCTGGTGCAGGAGTCTACATGAGGAGCAGGGGGACTGTGGCTTGGGGTGGGAGCAGCCGTGGGACACCTCTGCAGGGGGAGAAGCTTTTTCTCTGAGCCTGGTGGTGGCACCGAGGTGGTGAGCACAGCCTCGGGACTCCTCACCCGCCTCTTTGTCTGTTCCACTTTGCTCTCCAGAAGCTGCTGGCTGAGTGTCAGGACCAGCAGTGGTGTCAGTTCTTGGTGCACAGCCAAGTCTTTGGGCCAGACCCATGCCCGGGCACACACAAGTACCTCATCGCTTCCTACAAGTGCCGGCCAGGTAAGGTGGAGCAGGACCTGGGCAATGCTGTCAGGGCCTCTCCCCAGCCTCAGCTGCTTGGGAAGGGCAGAGAGAGGAGCTGAGACGCTCCTGCACCTTGCGGCCCTCCTGCAGCACTGCCCATGGCAGGTCTCCCACCCGTGGTTGGGCTTAGGGAGGGGGTCTGCAGGTGGCTCAGGATGTGATGGGGCACTCCACGGTGTCATTCCCCAGGGAACCATCGGGTCAAAACTGTGTGTGAAAATGACAAGCTGAGGCTGCAGTGCCGGCCAAAATCCGTGCTGGCCATTTATTCTGCCAATTATGGACGATTCCTGCGGGGGAAACCGGAGTGCGATGCCCTGAACGCTGCAGGACCCCATATAGGTACGCCAGAATGGGTCAAGCCAGAGAAAGAGGGACAGAAGCCAGGCAGAGAGCACGGCACAAGTATGGCATTGGGCTGCCCCTGTGCCCCTTAGTGCCCCACAGGCAGGGGCAGGCAGGTCTGCCCACGGGTCCATGCCCCATGTCTTCGCAGAGTGCTTGGCTCCAGATGCCCTGCGGA
Organism: Ara ararauna; assembly: GCA_028858755.1. Lineage (NCBI taxonomy): Eukaryota > Metazoa > Chordata > Aves > Psittaciformes > Psittacidae > Ara > Ara ararauna. The sequence goes on from CM054396.1 coordinate 821,621, forward strand.
GGGTCTCCAAGAAGTGCCACCGCAGGGGGAACTGCACAGTGGCTGCTGACCAGGCCACGTTCGGCGATCCGTGCCTCCCTGGCACAAAGAAACAGCTACGAGTGTCCTACACCTGCGGTGAGAGCCACCGTGGGCAAGGGCCACTGGGTAGCCCCTGACATGCAACCCTGTGCCACGCAGGCAGGGCATGGGGCTGCCGGGCACACAGGCTGCTGCTGGGTGGTGATGCTCTGTGTGTGCTCTCCTTGCAGTGCCCAAGCAGCTGCTGGAGGAGGTGGGCCCTGACACCTCGGACCCCTTCTTGCTCTCGGACTACATGCACGGTATCGTGAGGGGGAGACTATATGAAAAGCCGTGTGGTACCATGCCCGTGCCTGGGTGAACCAGGCCTTCCTCGGTCTGTCTGCGCCCGTGGTGCCCACCACTGGCATGTGTCCCACAGCTCCACCCCAGCATCATAGTCCCATGGCTAACGCCACCCATCAGTCAGTGCCCACATCTGAGCAGCTGGAGGGATGTGGTCTGCTGGGAGCTGAGAAGAGGGGGACCCGCCAGGAGCATCCTGCAGACAGAGAAGCACTTGTGCAGGAAGGAAGGAGAGTGGCGTGGGGATGGGGGCAGGCAGCCGGCAGCAGGGCGCTGGGGAGCACCTTGTGCCTCAGCTCGTGTCCCCTTGTCCACTGCAGGTGGCTGGTACAAAGGGCCCAGGTTCTACAGGCTCCGGGAAGACCGGATGATTTTTACTAGCACTCTGGCAGCTTTTGCCCACCTCTGGGGTACGTGCGCTCCCCGGTTCTCACGCAGCACCTGGGGGAGCGGGACAGGCATGGGAGGGTGGCTCAGGTCCCCTGGTGACCCCCACTCGGCCCTGGCTCGAGCACCCATGCTGGTCTGGGGGCACCAGGACAGGAGCTCAGAAGTGGAATGAGCCCCAGGATCCTGCATCAGCGGTGGTTGCAGTGCTGCTGCGGTCCTGCCCGCAGACCTTCCTTCTCTGACTGGCACCAGCTGGGTCTCCTTCCTTCCTTCACTGTCTGTGGGGGCACTGACGGAGAGCACTGCTCTGCGGGCAAAAATTTCCCTTGCCAGGGGAAATCGCTCGTTTCAGTCCCTGGCAAGATGATTCCTCCCACTGCTCTCCCTACCCTGCATCCCAATGGGGGTTTCCTATGGAGAAAGGGACATTTTGGGACACTGGTGGGTGCTGACGTTGGGTGATGCTCCCATTACCACTGGGGCAGTCAGCCCTGGGTGCTGAGGGCAACCCTGCTCACTTCCTCTTCCCCACATACACCCAGCAGTGGGGGGTTTCCAGGCACTGGTACCCGCAGGCCTCAGTTTGTACCCTGGCGTCTCTCTTTGCTCTTCACCCCCAGGCGTCCCAGAGAAAGTTGGCCTTTACTTTCTTTGTGGGGTCTCCGGAGGCCTCGTGCTCCTGCTGTGCATTGTCAGCCCCAAAACCACCTTCCTCCAGGAGGTGGGGGAGGCTCTCAGGGACTCAGAGCTGGGCAGCAGCACAGAGCTGAGCAGGACCAAGCTTCAGGATGAGCAAGATGAAGATCTTCCCGATGACAGCTCTTCAGACTCCTCCTTCCGTCGCCTCACCCACACCTACCGTGCCACCGACAGCATCTTCAGCCCTGAGCTGACAGCAGCCATGGAAGGAGCGGTGGAGCACCAGGGCCGTGGAGGGGAGGAGATCTGGATGCCCAAGGAGTCGAGCCCGTACGCCATCCACAAGATCAAATCGGCCACCAAATGAGAACTGGAAGAAAACAAACGGAGAGCAATGGCGGGGTGGAGGCTGAGAGGGATCCAACATGGGAGAGATGGAGTTTGTGCTCCTTGGGGTGAGTGGACATCCGGAGTGGCAGCAGGGCCACAGCAGCCCCAGCGTGGCCATCAACCCACTGCTCCACCAGCCTGGAAACCTCTAACCCGGGGGTGGTAAGAAGTAGTCCCTGGGTGTGATGAGCGGCTGCAGGGTGGTGCTGGGGACCGCCGGCTGCTTTGCTGCAAACACGGCACTAACCCTAAGATAAACCTGCCTGCTCCCGGCTTGCACTGGCTTTAGTACTTACCCCTGCTCAGCCAAGCCTGCCCTGAGCCTTCCCAGGCTGTTTGCTCCTGTTTCTTCTTGGATGCTGCAGCTTCCACCCCTGGTGCTGCCAACAGCCCGCAGTGCTTGGGCTGCGTGCTGACGGCGGGGATGCAGGGAGGGTGCAGGCAGAGCTGGTGGGAGAGCATCACCAAGCACAGCCCTCCCATGCCATGTGCCTTGCGGCCCCAGTCCCCCCAGGGAGCTCGGCACAGTGCTGGTGCTCTGCCCCATGCATTGCTCCAGGCTTTCCTTTGTGCTTCCTCCACTGGCAAGAGAGCCCAGGAGGTAACTTGCTGGTGCTTTTTCCAGTAAATAAACACAACAGCTTGTAGAGCGATGTCCTTCCCTGACCCCTGCCATTAGTGCTGCATATTGAGAGAAAAGGAAGCGGCAAAGCTCAGCCTTCCTTGTGCAGAAGAGCTCCTTGCCTCTCACCTGTGTTTCTGGCGCTGGGCCATAAGGAGCAACAAGCTGGGCCTGTTTTAGCATGGGAAAGGACAAGGTTTTAGCCTGAGGAAGGGAAACGGGGGAAAAATGGTCCTTGCGGATCCCATGAATGATGATTCCCTGCCCTCACTCCTCCTCTTGAGCCTAAGGCTCTCTGTCTGATGAGCAATCGTGGAGCAAGCATCCCCAGATGCTGTGCATAGGGGCTTATCAGTCCCGCAGCGCAGAGAGCCAGGCTGTGCCTGCAGCCTGCTCCAGCTCCAACAGGCAGCACAGGCTCTGTAGTGCTGCGGGAAGGGGATGCATGGAAGCGGTGACCCAGCAGGGACACTCCAGGCACCAATGGTCTTGAGCTGGCACACCGTGGGGTCTGTTTCTCCATCCATCACTGCACATGAAGTGCTTGGGCTGGGCACAACAGAGGGCTGGGGGAGACATCATTGCACCCCTTAATCCAGCTGGTGCTGGTGGTCTCTGGGAGCCAGGGGGGCACTGGAGCAGCACTGTGCTCAGCAGTGGATGCTCTCCTGGTGCAGAGCTGTGTGCTGTGGCTATACAGCAGCCTCACGCTCCTGCTCCAATGAAGGGCGCCAAGGACTTGTATCCTGCCTGATGTGGGGGTTTGCGGAGGGATGCCAGAGCCCAAGGGGAGTCTGGGTGGCTCTGGCCACAAACTGGCTCCCAGCATCCTTAGATGACGGGCAGAACTGACACCACAGACTTGCCTCTGTGCTTGGAGGGTTTGCCCAGCAGTTTGCCTTGCAGGCTCCAGTTCTTGCTCCCCCATTTCTCCGCCAGTACCCCCATGGCACATGCGGTGGGAGCTGCAGCTCCCATAAGTGGGAGCCTCCCGAGGAGCTGCAGCATCGTGGGGACTGGAAAATCCGGCTTCCTGCGCCAAGCCTGGGCAGGATGGGCAGACGTGGACCCGCCCCAAAGCAGGCAGCTTGCCCAAGCCCCCGCAGAGCCGCAGGCAAGCCTGGATGGAGGTTCCCTGGCTGAAGATCTTATCCCACAGACTGATGCACTGTGCTTCCATCAGCAGTGGGATGTGTCTCAGCCCTGCCTGGCAAGTATGAACCCGATGCATATTTTTGGCTGGAGGATGTACTGCTCCAACATGCGCAAGGAGAGGCAGACACCTGGATCCCACAAGGATTCCAGGTCAGCAGTGAGCAAACCTCAGGGAGCTCCCAGGCCAGGGACAGCAGCGGCAGCACCACTGGAGCTGGGGCTTGAGAGGACAAGTGAATGAGGGGGAAATAGGATGGGCAGGAGCTACAGCAGCCCCGACCCTTTCTGGGGACTGATGGCACCTGAGATCTGTGGATTAAACCAGGTCAAACCCCCCACCAACCCTTTGAGCACCCCAAAACCATTCTGCTGCTCCTGGACATCAGCAGCCCCAGGTCTTTCTGCTAGAGACATGGCAGAGCTGCCTGTATGTGGGCCAAGACGCGCTGCCTGTCTGCAGGGAGAAAGGACTGATCCTGCCTGCGTGGCCCCTGGGCAACACGTTTAAGTCCCTTTGGATTCTGGCACTGGGATGTTTTCCTAGCAAGGTCCACCAGAAACAGCAGCATGTGTGCGTGTGGGATTATCCCAAGGGATTTCCTTGGGTTAAATTTTAGGGATCTGGAAGGTTTTGCTGGGAATCTGCCAAGGGTTTTTTGGGGCAAGGAGCTCTCTCCCTGGCCAGCATAAACAGCACCCCCTTATGCCCCGTTTCAGGCCGCATCCGCAGCAGCATCTTGCAGCCCTCAGAGCTCAACCAGCGCGGATGAACTGGTGACTGCTGGTGCCATCGCCGCCTGGCCGGGGGTGATGGATCTGCCCCCGGGCTGGGACACCCGCACGGCTCCTCCTCCTCTCACGAGCAGCAGATCTTCGGTTAGCGACGGGTGCGCCGTGAACCTCGTAGCGAGGCGGCTCCGCTTTGTGCCTCGGTAGGTTTGGAGTCGGTGTTCGAGTGACCGTGCAGCGCAGTAACAGCGAACCTCGCACCCAACAAACCGCCCGCTCGCGGCGTCGCGTTAAAACGGCTTTGCCTTTGACGGCGCTCGTTGAGCGGCCCGAACGGCGCACTCACAGCACCGGCTCCCAGGGGCGGCACGGCCAGCGCCGGCCGCCCCGTGCCCCAGCGCAGGAGGGCGCCCTCGCTCCACCCGAGCCGAGGGCGCTGATCGGAGCGCGGGGCCCCGCACGGGCGGCGAAACGGCGGCGAAACGGCGGCGAAACGGAGGCGAAACGGAGGCGAAACGGAGGCGAAACGGAGGCGAAACGGAGGCGAAGCGGCGGTGAAGGGGAGGCAGCGCCGCGGCACGGAACCACCATGACACCCGCCCCGCGGCGCCCGTTTAAACGGCCCCGCGTCTCACCAATCACCGCCCGCCTCGGCGCCGGCCGCCCCGCCCCCCGCGGCCGGCTCGCGTTTCTATTGGTTGCTGGGGCTGAATTTTAAACCCTGCCGCCCTGCCCCTTAGCAACCGCATTCCTTCCTGCTCGCCGATTGGCAGACGCGTGACCCCGCCCCGCGCTCTGATTGGATAACCCTCGGCCAGTGCTGAGCGGCCGCTGCCTTGCTGCTACTTTCAAAAGAGCCGGGGGGGAGTGCGGCGTGGAGCGGGGCTGCGGGTGAGTGCGGGACCCGGGGGGGGGGGGGGAGTGCGGGACCCGGGGGGGGGGAGTGCGGGACCCGGGCGGGGAGTGCGTGACCGGGGGGAAGTGCGGGACCGGGGGGGGGGGGGGGGGGGAGTGCGGCACCGGGGGGAATGCGGCGTGGAGCGGGGCTGAGGGTGAGTGCGGGACCGGGGGTGGGGGGGGGAGTGCGGCACCGGGGGGAATGCGGCGTGGAGCGGGGCTGGGGGGGAGTGCGGGACCGGAGGGGGGGGGGAGTGGGCCGTGGAGCGGGACTCGGGGAGGGGAGTGCGGGACCCCGGGGCTAGTGCGGCGTGGAGCGGCGCTGGGGGGGAGTGCGGGACCTGGGGCGAGTGCGGTGGGGTCCGGGGGCCGCGGGGGAATGTGGCGTGGAGTGGGGCCGCGGGGGAGTGCGGCGGGGCCGGGGGGGAGTGCGCCGTGGAGCGGTGCCGCGGGTGAGTGCGGCGGGGCCGGGGGGTGGCTTCTAGGAGCCGCGGTCCTTCGGGAGCTGCAGGGAAGGGGTCTCCGTCTCTCTGCGGGGCCGCAGGGGTGTGTGACCTGCGCTTAGGAGGGGGTGCTGCGGCCTTTCCTCCTTCGTGGGTGCCGTCCCGCTGCCTGCCATAGGCTCGGTGTTCCGCTGTGCCCTGGGGGAGGGCAGCGGAGGGGGGCCCCTGTCCTGGGGGCTTCCACTCCCCTGGAGTGTGGAGGTTGTTCTAAGCCCACTTACCTGCCCTGTGTTTGGGGTGGGGGGTGAATCAATGGGAGCTCTTGTATCCCTCTCTGGGGTACAGAGAGATGTGCGCTGTCTCTCACACATCAGCCCCGCTCCCAGAAGGGTGCTGTTGGCGGGGGTCATGGGGATGCATGTGCACCGTGTCCCGTTTTCCCCTGGGAGGAGCACCCCAGCCCTTCCCTGCACCCCCAGAGCACCTCCCTGGGCTTGCCCCAGGGCACCCTCTTCCTGCCATGCTTGGGAGGGTGTTGGTGCTTGTCCCTGCAGCACTACCCCAAGGAGGGGCAAGTGTTGTGGCCTGTGAGGGTGTCTCTGGGCAGCCGCCTGCATCAAGCCCTGCTCCACTCCCAGCTTCTTTGCAGAGACTGAGGGAGAGGATGCCGTTGACGCGCAATGCCAAGATGGTGACCACCAAGCAGCCCCGAGCAGGCAAGATGGGACCTCCTGCAGAGAATGCCAACCCTGAAAAGGTGAGTCCTGGGCCATGGGAGGGACGTGGGGGTCTCCTATGGGGCAGCAGGCCGCCATTTCAAACAGCTTCCATTGCAGGAAGAGAGCTGTCAGGCCAAGAGGTCTCCATCCTCACCCCAAGGCGCACCCAAGAAGAGGTCGGCATTTGGGGACATCACCAATGTAAGTGCTTCTGCTTTGGTACCCCCTGTGAGCCCCCCACAAGACTGGGGCTGGGTACCCCCTCCAGCACAGACTGGGAGGTGTCCCATGTCCTGTCTGTGGGAGGAGAGGTCTCCCTGAAAGGCACCCCTCTGTATGCCCCCATTCTCACCCAAACAGTCGCACAAGAACCAGGTGGTGGCAGGGAAGAAGGAGTCCGTGAAAGTGGCACCAAACAAGGCACAGAGAGCCCATGCTGCTCTGGGGGTGGCCAAGAACAACGAGATCAACCTGAAAAAGTGAGTAGCTGGAGGAGATGGGGAATAGGACCTGAGGATCTCTCCCACAGGGAAGAACAAGCAGTGGTGAGGGCTTCCTCTGCGCAGTGGAAACCATAAACCAGATGGGGAGGGCAGACCATAGGTAAAACAGCCCCAAGTTATGCCAGAGGAGGTTTAGATTGGATACTAGCAAAAATTTCCTTACCAAAATGCTTGTCAAACACTGGAACAGGCTGCACAGGGAAGCAGTTGAGTGAGCATCCCTGGAGGTGTTTAAAAGTCACATGGATGTGGCACTTGGGGGCATGGTTCAGCTGTGGACTTGGCAGCATTAGGTTTGCTGTTGGACTGGATGGCATTAGAAGTCTTTTCCAACCTAAATGATTCTAAGAGTCAATATGGGGTTATTGTAGGTGTGGTGTAGACCCTTCCTCAGGCAGCAAGGGGCTCTGGAGAATGGGGCAGGAGATGTGGCTTCCTCCCAGCAATGAGTCACATTCTTGTCCTGTCCAGGTCAATGAAGAAAAGTCCCCCAATAGAGGCTCCTGCAGAACCCAAGGAGGATCCTGTGCCAGAGGAGCCGGTGCCTGCTCAGGTACTGGATCCCTTCAAGGAGAGGGCATGGACCCTGGTCTGCAGCATGGCCGCAGTCCCATCCTGATGGTGCTGGTCTAAGGCTGCCACTGGTGATGTTGGTGCACTGTGCAGTGCTTTGTAGCTCGGACTTACTTGGGCAGTGTGATGTGAAGCTGTGGAGGGTTTGGGGAAACCCCCCAAACCTTCTGTCTTCAAAAGACCTATGGGAAAGATTGGGGCTGCAGGGTGATGGGGGCAGATGGGGAATGGGGGCCACAGGTACAGCAGCCTTGCTCTGAAGGAGTGACCAGCACACACAGGGCTCAGGCTTATCCCCTGACTGCTGGCTCTGTTGCACCAGGTGCCTGCTGTGGAGGACATCGACAAGGAGCAGCTGGGTGACCCCTATGCCAGTGCCGAGTACGCCAAGGACATCTTTGAGTACATGCGGGGAAGAGAGGTGGGTGATGCCTGGGGGGAGTGCAATGGTGTGAGCAGGGCTGCCTGCTGCCCAGAGGCTCTGGTGGGGGTCTGCATGGGGCACTAGGGCGCTCGCTTGAGGGTGCTGGTGCCCAGTGAGTCCCTGACAGCCAGTATCTTGGCAGGAGAAGTTTATACTCCCTGACTACATGGAGAAGCAGCCAGACATCAGTGGGGACATGCGTGCCATCCTGGTGGACTGGATGGTGGAGGTGCAGGTACGTACCAGGGCATGGGGAGGGGGCACAGCCTTCTGCAAGTCTATCCCAACCTGCTTTTGGGGGAGGGGGGATCACAGTATGGTGGCAGAGGCTCCTGTGGTTGTCCCCAGTGCAGAGCTGACCTTGCCCTTCCCCGGCTTGGGGTGGGGCATCTGTGGCCCCTGTGATGGAACTGATGGGGAGGGGACCAGGTGGGTCTGGCTTCTGCCTTGACACCTCCCTCCTGCCCCCATCTTTGCAGGAGAACTTTGAACTGAACCACGAGACGCTGTATCTGGCTGTGAAGCTGGTGGACCACTACCTGGTGGAGGTGGTGAGCATGAGGGACAAGCTGCAGCTCATTGGCTCCACTGCCATCCTCATTGCCTCCAAATTTGAGGTGACTCCTCATGTGATGTGCTGGGGTGGAGTGGGTGCTGTGCCTCTCTGATCCCCACAGGTCATTGGAGAAGGCCAGGTCCCTGTGGTGCCAGGCCACTGCCCTGGGAGCAGCTTGGGGTGGCATGCCTGTCCTTGTGTTGACCCTTCCTATGCCGAAGGGGCTGCAAATGCAGTCCTCATGGGCTGGATCCTGTCTCCTGGTGTCACTGGAGACCTGGCTTCTCTCTGCTCTGCAGAGACTACCAGGACACCCAAGCTCCCCTCAGGCAAGGAAGGCTTTGAGTCACTGCCACAGGCTGGGGCAGTGCAGGCGGCACACAAGCCCCACTGGGTGTTGTAGCAGTCCTTTCAGGGTCTGGCAGGGCATGAGCCCTTAAAGGGCCGGCAGACTGGTAGGATTTCCTGGGTGGTGCCAGAATGAGCCCTGTCAGGGTGCTGAGTGGTTGTGCCCCACCAGGAGCGGTGCCCGCCATGTGTGGATGACTTCCTCTACATCTGTGATGATGCCTACAAGCGGGAAGAGCTTATTGCTATGGAGATGAGCATCCTCAGCACCCTCAAGTTCGACATCAATATCCCCATCCCCTACCGCTTCCTGCGGCGCTTTGCCAAGGTGAGTGCAGCAGAAGGGTGGGCTGGTTTCACAGTGCCTCCAGGCACCCCATGTGCTGGCTTCCCAGGGGGGTGACACGCATCCCCGAGGCCCAGGGCTCACACCAAGGAAGGGTTGAGCCAGGACTGAGGAGTGAGGATGCTGGTGGGGTGTGGGATCTGTGTCCTGTACCCCAGAGGCAACACTAGATCCTGAAAAGGGTGGGAAGGGGGAGGAAGCATCATTGCTGTAGAGGCTGAGCCTTTCCCTGCATGCCTGCCTGGCCACAGTGTGCCCGCGCCACCATGGAGACGCTGACACTGGCTCGCTTCCTCTGTGAGATGACCCTACAGGAGTACGACTATGCCCGGGAGAGCCCCTCAAAGCTGGCTGCCAGCTGTCTGCTGCTGGCGCTCACCATGAAGAACCTCGGTGGCTGGGTAAGTGCCCACCAGCCCCATGCTCTGCTGAGGTGCCCGGGGAGGCACCATAGGGTGTGGGAGTGGATGGACCACTGTGCGCAGGTGATGCTCCAGTACTATGGTCAGGTTTGGGGGCTGGAGAGGGAAGATGATGATGGCTATGCTCTCACTGAGAGCACCCAGCCCAGCCCTGTTGTCACTTTGCAGACCCCCACGCTGGAGTACTACAGTGGGTACTGCTCCCAGGACTTGCACCCCCTGGTCAAGAGGCTGAATTTCCTGCTCACATACCAACCCCGGGACAAGCTGAAGGCTGTGCGCACCAAGTACTCACACAGGTGTGCATCACAGGGCTCTGCCCTCTCTGTGCCAGGGTGGCACTACTACCACCCCATGCCCTTATGTGCTGCAGGGAACTGTGGGGCCCTGATGGATGGGGACAGGGCTGTAGCTGAGGTCTGAGCCAACATGCTTCCTTCCAGGGTCTTCTTTGAGGTTGCCAAGGTCACCCCCATGGACATGCTGAAGCTGGAGGAGATACTGAAGAACTGCTAGCCTTGCCTCTGTACATAGCCTGTAAATAGCTGGGCGCTCTCTGGCCAGGGGAGTACCATGTACATAAAGAACAATTTTAACTAAAGGGGAGGGAGTGGGGTTAAAAAAGAAAACTCATGTAGCTGTGAATAAAATACAGTGTTTGTCTTATGTGCTGGCTGGTGTCGGTGCTGGGACAGGGGCAGAGAGGCTGGTGCCTACGCTGCAGTTCCCCTTGCTGGGTTGGGGCAGGGGCTGGGGGCTTGTTCCATGATGGGGAGCAGGAAGCTGAGGGGTTAAGGCTGGAAGGGTCCTGTCATGCCCACCCCACCCCACCCCCCCGCCTTCCCCTCAGTAATGACACTACATGAGCAGCAGCAATGAGTGTCTCTTCTCCAGATATTTACACAGCTTAAATACCCATGTGGGAAAGGAGAATCTCTGCTTTGGCCCCAGCTTGGGCACACACATGGCAGCCCCAGCTCCTCCAGTGACGCTGCCAGGGCCTGGACTGGGGGGTTAGACCTCAGTTTCAGTGTTTCCAGCCCCACAGGCTTGGGGAGAAGCAGCAGCTCCAGGGACATTGGGGATGAATAGACAAAGCAAGGCAAGCAGGGGTGCTCCACACGCACGGGGCACAGCAGGGACCTTGCACCCCTCTGCCTAACCCCTGGTCCCTAGGGTCAGCACACGGCATGGCCTAGGGCAGGTTGCTGAGCTCCTTAATGGCCTGGAGGATTCTCTTCATGTGGCCCACTTTGGTGATGCCCAGGTCCTGCAGGGAGGAGAAAGGGCTGCTGATGTGCTCATAGGGGACCAGCCCTTGCAGTGGGCAAGCTGCAGTGTGGAGAACAGGGTTGCAAAGCCCAGCTCTCCCCATGCTCCCTGCCAGAGCATGGTCCTTGCTAGGAGCCTTCTGTCCTCTTACAGGCATGTCCCCATGCCTGGGTGCAGAGCAGGCATGGTGCTGTTAATCCTGGTATGGACATTCAGAGCCTTGCAAGCTGGATGGCCCCGGCCAGCCTGCTTCCATGCTCCCACCCCCTGCATGCCAGTCAAGCAAGCAGAGCACAAGGGTTGTACCTTCAGGTCTCTCCTCTCCAGCAGGATCAACTCAGAGCCCTGGATGTCATGCCGGACAAAAATGTCTCTGTACTCCCCTAAACCGAGTGCTTCCAGCCAAGCTGCCACCTCCTCGGAGCCCCACTTGTCTGCTAGCAGGGAGGAAAACCACAGAGGTGGATGGGTCAGCAGGATGCAGCAGAGCAGGCACTGAGGAAAGCAGTGGAGCAGGCTGCAGCCAGCATCCCTCCTCCACCCCTGGCAGGGCTGCAGCCACGGCAGGCTCAGGCTGGCGAGGTTCCTCATCTCCTAAGCTTACCTGCAGACTGTCTCAGCATCACTCCCTCGGCAAGCCTCCCAGCCCTGTGGTACGGACTTACCCAAAGGGCTGAGCTGTACCGCAGCCCCTTCTCCCCCTTGCAGCGGTGGTGGAGTTACAGGGCCAGGGGGCTCCGTAGGTCCGATAGCAGAAAAACTAAGGTCTATGGGGCCACTGGTGACAAAGGTGACATCCCCAGCCAGCCAGGACATGCCCTGTCCCCCTCCCACAGGGTATATCCACAGCGTGCCCGGAACAGGAAGGCAATGGCATGTGGGGGTCTCTACCAGCATGTGCTGCACGTGCTTTACCTGGGAGGACGCTGTTGGTCTTCTGCTTTTGCGCCTTGTCTTTCCTGGGCTTGGGGATGTTGAGGCGAAGCTTGAAGCTGCCCTTGTTGGTGCTGCCGGCACCCTCCTGCGAGAGGCCACGCTGAGCGGGGCGCTGCAGCCACCGGGGCCACCCCCCGTCTGGCCCCCATACACCCACCTCATCAGCGGGGTGGGCGATGGGCCCCAGCCAGTGGATGTCCAGCAGCCGCTGCAGCTCCTGGCCCAGCACGCCCAGGGGCCCGTGCAGCGCCTCCTCCTCCTGCGGCGAGTCCAGCTGTGGGCAACAGCGACCGTGCCCAGCACTGCTGCCACTCCAGAGGCACCGGTGCAGGGCGCAGGCTCCGGCACTGGGGGCTCGGGGTGCTCACCGGCCCCCCACTCACCGCCTTCCCCTCCAGGAACGCCCTGGTCTCGGTGTACAGCTCCTTAATGCCCAGCACCACCTCCACAGCCGCGTTCCTGCTGAGAAACTGGGGGCCGGGAGGGGTGACCCCATGGGTGGCAGGGCCCGGGCTGCCCAGGCAGAGGTTGTCCTGCACCCCCGGCCCCGGCTCACCTCCGAAGTGCCCGCGGTTTTGTTGGAGAGGGCCTCGCTCAGTGCCAGGGAACTGATGTTGACAGCGTGCGCCAGCTCCTGCTCCACGGCTTTGTGAGCCTTGGCTGCCTCATGGATCCTGCGGGAGACAGGGGCTGGAGCTGCTGGGGCTCCCTGGGCAGCACGGCAGGAGGACACAGACCCCCGGGGCTCTGGGTGGCCGTGCCACAGCAAAGCTCCCACGCCGCATGCCCACCACGTCACCCGTCTCCTGGCCGGACCTGGCAATGAGGGTCTCGGCCACCCGCGAGACCTGCTGCAAGAGGCTGCTCTCCTCCTCCGTCAGGTACTCCATGGATTGCTGGGAGCTGAGCCGCGGCCGCGCAGCCGAGCGGTAACTCTCCCCCTTCTGCTTGTCCTCCCAGGACTTGAGAGTGCTTTCAAATGCCTGCGAGGGGTGCAGACGGCCCCTTACTCAGCCTGTTGCACCTCCCTGTGCCCCAGCGCAGCCCCCCTGCATGAGCTGTGCTAACTCTGAGCTGTGCTCACCCGGTCCCGCGTCAGCATCTGGGCTCGGTTCTTGTGCTGGATCTTGATGATGCCGGGCGGCTGGATCCAGGCTTCTCCATCCACCTGCACAGGGACCCCTTCATCACCCCGGATGGTGATCTTCACCACACGGCACTGCAGGACAGACAGCCTGGGGTTGGTAGCGCAGCCAGCGCTGCCCCTCTGGCTTCAACTGCTGCGCAGCCTCCCGGTGCGGCACCAGTGCCAGGCAGGAGCTCAGCTGGTGCCCCAAAAGTGTCCTGTGCCACGCGGGGTCCCACAGAGACCCTTGTCCTACCTGCGCGATGCGATGGTGCTGGAGGTTGATGACCCGTGACACGGCCATCTGGATGCTGCCGAAGACGGCCACCACCTCCAGCTTCTTGTCATCGAAGGATGGAGCCCCAAAGTTCTGCAGAGGACCAGTACAAGTGAGACTCCCAGGCTGGGCTCATCTCGGGACCCAGATTTTCCCCCTGTGTGTGCATCTGAGGCAGGGACATCCTAGGCCCCTGCCTGAGGACTCTGAGGTTCCCTGGGTCCATGGAAGGACATCGTGCCCCTCTCCCTGCTCCACAGCCCTGGCACTCACATTGTCCTCCTTGGTGCCTCCCCAGAAGTTGATGCCCCCTGCGTAGCTGGGGATATTGAGCACAGCGATGCCCTGCAGGCTCGGCAGTGAGATGGGCACCCCGTCGCACTGCAAGAGAAGGCTGAGCTTGGGGGTCCGCTGCCCCCCACCCGGTCCCTGTGCTCCAGACCCATACCTCCAGCTGCACCCGCTGCTCCAGGTTCTTGTAGGTGCGCTGCAGGAGCTCCTTCGTGCCCAGCACCCCGTACCACATCATGTTCTTGGTGCGGCTACTGCAGGGTGAAACAGGGCAGTGAGTGGGGCTGGGGGCTCCACCCTGCTGGGGGCAGGTGGGAAACCTGCTGCAGGAAGGGGTCCCCAGCGAGGCAACGTCAGCCCTGAGCCAGCCCCATGGCCCCCGGCACCCTAATAGCCCCTCCTGCTGCGGGCACCCAGGAACCAGGGGCATATGTTTTTCCAGGGGTTGGTCCAGCCAACCTGCACTTCTTGGGGTGCTCATCCCGTTTGTTGTTGAACTCCAGGGAGATCTTGGCATCCAGGCCAATGCCAAAGTAGTTATTCATGACGCATTTCTCCGAGAAGTGGCTGAAAGCAGCAGAGGGGGTAAATGGGTTGGGTGGCAGCTGCACATCACAGACAGCCACGCGGCGGGCACCAGGGCACAGGGGATGAATCCTCTGGAGCCCGAGGGGTTGGCCCTGAGAAGCCTGACCGACACCAGCACCCACAGCTCAGGGATCACAGCATGAGCACGGGGCTGGCGGCAAGAGATCCTGTACCGGGCACAGGCACCACTGAGCAGGGAGGCCTGGGCACCAGGGGTGCCACACTCGTGGGCAGAGGATGTCACAGTGGCCGCATCCAAGGGGCAGAATGGTCCCAGCTCTGTTCCTGCCCCACAATGGGTGGGCAAGGGTCCCCAGTGGAACGTGGCCCCAGACTCACAGGGCACTGGGGTCTTCAGGGAACTGCAGGCTGCTGAAGGTGTCTGGCCGGTCCAGGGTGACAGAGGAAGATGCAGAGGTCATCGTCTCCCGCTGGGAGCCTGACCGAGGCAGACAGAAGGCAGCTGCTGAACCGGCTCTTACCCTGAACCCATCCCACAGCGCACCCCCATTCCACCCCAAAAAGCCACGTGTCCCATGGGCATCTTACTCAGCCTCTCCTCCTCCTTGTTGAGCTCCTCTGAGCTGTCCTTGCTGGGGCCCATGCTGCCCTGGTAGGCTTGGGTCTGCTTGTTCTGCTCATCCACAGCTGGATGTGAAAAGGGGCATGACAGTGAGTCTGGGCAGGCCTGTGAGCCCTCCCCATGCACTCTCCCCGGGTCAGCCTTGTGGGCTCTGCCCCTTGCTGAGGTCTTCCGTCAGCCAGGCCAAGCACTGGAGAAGGGCTGATGCCCTTGGACTGCACAGCACTGCTGCCATCTCAAGCGTTCAGATGGGGGAACCAAGGCAGGGGGCTGGCACTAGCCTGGGGTGGCTCCGCAGCCCCATGCAAGCTGCCAGCGGCCCCTCACCTTTCTCCGCCTGCTCGATGATCTGCCGCAGGGCTTTCTTCAGGCTGTTCGCCCGCAGCATTAGCTGCTCCTTGGATTTGAAGATTCGAGGCACGGGGCTGGGGTTGAAGCTGCCGCTCTGCTCCTGGTCCTTGATGTCGGCAGGGGTGGGCTGCGCAATCCCCTCAGGGACCACAATGGCCTGAGCCTCCTCGCTGAGCTCCCGCACCAGTGAGTCCAGCTTCTCGTTCAGCATGGCGCACTGCAGGACGCTGCCAGCTCAGCACCCTGGCGCAAGCCACATCTCCCCAACAGGGCTGGCTGCTTCCTGGGCACCCTGAGTGCTGCCACCACATCTTTGCCCAGGCGCTCCATGACTGGATGGGGACCCTGAGTGCCTGGGCACCCCAGGCACAGCACACCCTGCTGCACGCACAGCGTGGGCACCAGCCACCAGAGCAGACCCCACCAGCCCTTCCACTGCCTAGGCTGTGCCCCCCAGCATGCCCCTGTCCTTCAGCCGCCCCCCCTGCACCCCACCTTCCTCGCCATCAGCTCGGCCTCCTGCTTGTTCTCTGTTGCCCTCTTGTAAGCGCGCCCAACCTCGGCCACAAAGTCATTGACGGTGCCACAGAGGAACCTGCCGGGGGAAGCAGGCGGAGGGTGGGAAGGGGCATGGCACAGCCGGGCACAGCCAGGGGGGCTGCCTCAGGTTAATGCCCCCCTGCACCGGCGGGGCAGTGCCAGGGGGATCTGCCTGGCACCGGCATTACCGGCAGCCACTGGTGGTGGGGCTCAGAGCTGCTGGGGACACGATGGGGGTCTCCAGCACCCCCACTGCCAGCCCCCCCTTACTTTGCAGAGGAGATCACCACCGAGTGCTTGTCTGACTCCAGGATCTTGGCCAGGTGGAAGGCAACAGAGTCAGCGTAGTGGGAGATCTGGGCCTGGGGTGGGACAAGGGAGGACAGTCAGAGCCGTGACACTCAGCCTAGTGTCCTGCTCCAGGACAGAGCCTTGCCCAGCCAGCCCTGGAGCGGGGATGAACAGCCTTGCTCTGCCATGCCCACGCTGCCAGACAGAGGGGATGCTCAGCCGCAGCAGGAGAGAAACTGAAGCAAGGGGTGGAGGGGGAGCACAGAGATGAGTCCAGAACAACCTGCCGGTTTCAGGCCGGCTCTGCCTCACCCTTCTGCCCTCCCCCAAGCACCACAATTGCCAGGCTGAGACCTGCCAGACTCATGTCATCACCACACGGAACCAGACGCCAGCCCCTTCAGCCCTGGTCCCCAAGGACCCCTGGCATCAGCTCTCCCTGTGCAATCCCACCCTGCGTGCTTCCCCATCAGCTGACAGCATAAATGGCAACCTGCCCCCAGCCTACCCTCCCTATCTCAAGCCCCCGCTCCCCGGTGGTGCCCACCTGGATGTTGGAGTCCCCATTCTCCTCCTTCAGTGCCAGGGGGGACTGTTTGGGCACCTCATAGGTCAGCACACTCCACCTGCCAAGCAGAGACCACGGCTGCCCGCCACCTCCCGGCGCCACGCACAGGGACACGCAAGGAGCCAAGGCTGGGCAGGAGCAGAGCGGCGCGTGCCCCGTGCCACGCTCACCGGTCCAGCATCTTGGTGGTGGCTCTCTCCAGCTTCTCGAGGATCTGCAGCAGCTGGGTGTCATCATCGCACAGGCTGCCCCAGCCCAGCACCCGCGCCAGGTCGTTGCCGGTGCCCAGGGGCAGGACGCCCAGCTGGCACTGCGGACACGGTGGGGATGGCACGTTCAGAGCAGCTCCTGCGACACGCAAGTGCCGCCGTGCCCATTGCTCGCAGTGCCCCGGGGCATGGGGTAGCGTGGGGCTGGGGCTGGCTTGTGCCAGCCACGCCGGGCACTCCCACTCACTTGCTTGTGGAGGCCCAGGGTGTCGATCTCAGACAGCACCCAGCCCACGCTGCCATCCCCCCCGCACACCAGGATCCGGAAGGTGGAGAACTTCTGGAAGAGGCGCAGCCTGGTGCGGGGACAGGAGACAGGGCTGCGGCTGAGCCGGGTACCCGCAGTGACCCACCGGCCACCCCATGGCACCCAGCCCAGAGCCTACCCCAGGTGCGGGCCCCCGTTCATGAGGTCGAAGACTTGGGCAGGGTTGAGGAACTGCTTGAACTTGCGTAGGAACTTGACGCCCTGGTTGTCCCCGCTCTTGGAGTTGACGAAGGCCAGGAGAGGGCTGGAGCAGCTCGAGGGGCACGTGGCCTTCCAGAAACCTGCAGCAAGACAGAGGGTGCGTGAGCCCCAGCCCCGGCTGACAGAGGTGCTTCCAGAGAGCAGAGGCCACATGGACACCCTGACTGTGCTGCACCCCCCTGCAAGGTGCTGGGGCCGGGCAGGAGGGACAGCGACTGGGGTTGCCCAGGGGATGGCAAGGTGTGGAAGGTTAAGAGGCGGAACTGTGAATGGGAACAGGGATGCAGCTACAGGTGGGCAAGGCTAGGGCTGGGGCAGATCCAAACTGGGCTCCTGCTCCATCACTGTCCCCGCAGGCACAAATGTGTCACCAAGCTGACTCACGTCCCTGGGCTGCCACTCCATAAAGGGCAGCGGTGGTGGGCGCACAGGCGAGTCAGTTCCACATTGTGCCGACAGCCAGGCTGCGACCGACCCAGCAAACCCAGATGGGAGCAGGACATGCTCCCACCAGGAGCGGTGCTCCCAGAGGCGGCACCGGCAGCTGGCATGACCGCAGGGGGCCAGCCGCAGCCTGGGGGCTGCTGACACCCCCAGCTCTGCTGTCTGCTCAGCCAGGGCTCCAGTGGGGTGGGTGTGATGCAGAAGCCTCAGGAAGCTTGGCAGCCAGCTTCGTGCTTTTAAAGAAATGAGATGGGGAACGAAATGCGCCCGACGCAGAGCAGGCTCAACACTGGCTCACAGCCACGCTCTGCGCTGGCCCATCTTGGCCATCCCAGGGCACGGGCCAATGCCTGCTGGCTTGTGCACTTGGCACACCGGGTGATCCTGCGACAGGGGAAGCATCAGCCCCACAGGAAGCCCCTTGACTGGGAGCCCCTGTGCCTCCACCACCGGAGGGCAGCATCCCTCGGCGCAGCACCGGCTGGTCCAGCACAGCCCGGCATAGCGCGATCCCTGCTCCCAGCCCGGCTGAGCAGAGCCGATTGGCAAAGGGAAACACCGGGGGCTGCTGAATCAGAGCGTGGCTGCCATGGAGGAGCCTGCACCAGCGGCACCCGTGCCGCGGGACGCCACTGTGGGACGAGGGGACCGTGATGGCACGGCTCGGCAGCAGAGCTGGGGTCATGGCAGCCGCACCAGCCTCAGGAGAGGCACCAGGCAGAGATGCTACTGCAACGAGCTACGAGCAATGCTGGGAGCGGGAGGAAAAGCCGCGTGATGGTTACCCTGACAGCACCCGATGAGTAAGAAGCAGCAGATGAGCCACCAGCTGAGGCGAGCAGTGAAAACCATTAAAGAATGAGGAAAGAAATATCCAGAGCAGAAGAACAGATTTCGCTTGGCAGAGGCTACTGGGCCCCTCTGGAGAGGGTGTGGGAACGGCGGGGGGGAACCCCAGGGCTGCGCATTGCTTCTCCCCTGGCACCCTGCACCAGTGACAGCAGGGGGAAGCTGTGCTTTGCACTACCCATAACCCAATGAGGTTCAGACAAGAAGAAAAGACCAAAGCGAGGGCTTCATCCTGCCCTGTGAGGTGCTGAACCACTGGGGTGCAACACAGGGCACCTCACATCAGTACCCCAGGCTGGTGCCACTGACCATGGAGGGACCATGGCCAGGGCCACCATGAGAGTCAGCCTGGCAGAAGCAACTGAAGCCACACACCAGAGACAGATTCCAACTCCACAACCCCAGGACAGAGCAAGAGGGCAACAAGCAACCCTTCAACCAAAGGTGCAGCTGCATGGGCACTGACTCTGGAGCCTACTGCTGGTGGTGTTCCTGGTGCCCCACAGGAAAGCAGGCTTAGTGCCACAGATCAAAGCCTGTGGAGAGGCTCAGAGAGCCCAGAGCCGCGTCCCAAACAGGCTGTCCTTCTCCACCCATAGTCCAGCCCTATCCTCTCCATGACTCACCATCTGAATCAATGCTGTTCAAGGCGGTCGGCGGGATGATGGACACTTTGTACTGGCCCAGAGGGCACCTCTTGCCAAAGAGCTCCTTGCAGGCACTGTGAACCTGGGGACACAGAGACAAGGGCATCAGCAGAGCCATGGGATGCGGCACCAAAGTCCCCAACCTCAGTTTCCCCAGCGATGCACCCAGGGGGGGCAGGATGGGCACGGGGATGGACACATCCTTACAATGGCCTTGCACCAGAGACACCGCCAGTCCTGCAGCCTCCGGACGCTGCCACAGGTCCTGTCGCAGACAGCACAGCGCGCACTGACGGGCAGGTTCCCCTCCAGCCACTGGTGGGGCATGGCCACCTGTGGAAAAGGGGGGGTCACCAGCAGCACAGCAGCCGACACCGTTACACCCAAGGGACAGCGGCACCGAGGGGACAGTCCCCACAGCAGGGCCAGGCAGCTTCAGGCCCCCCTCATGCCCGCTCATCCCTGCCCTGCAGCTGCCAACGTGTGGGGCAGGGCAGGGGCATCCTCAGCGAAAGTCTGTGGGTGGCAAACACGGAAAGCAATTTATCCTTCAGGATGTTGGGTGGTGGAGGAGGTGTCCCCGGGCTGTGTCCCCGCCATCCAAGCCCAGAGGCCACAGAGTGCAGGGGACAGCTGGGTGACAGGGTCCCCTGGCTCCTGATGTTGGGGCACAACAAGGCCAGCTCTGCTGGTGGCTCTGTCCCGCCAGAGTCCCCTGCAGGGACTCCCCAGCTTACCCCATCCTCATCCTCGACGATTTCAGTGCCGATGGAGGCCAAGGTTGTCCACTTGCAGTTGTTGGTGGCTCTGACAGCGCAGCGCTTGTGTGCCTTGAACTTGCAGACTGTGCGGGGGGGGGGGGCAGTGATGGTCCCCATGGGATGCACAGGCCCGGTCTCCAACCCCTCCGCAGCCAGTGGGCATCACCCCGTATCCCTCCTGCTCCAGGCCAGCCACAGAGGGGCCCCTGCCCCACCCCAGCAGGACCCTGGCACTGACCTTCACAGGAGAGGCCATGGGAGGTGACCCCCGGCAGAGCTTCGCGGCACACATTGCAGAAGGTGGGGCGGGCATGGGAGCAGGCGTACCAGTTGTGCATGCCCGAGAAGTGCTCCATGTTGAACTGCGTGGCCTGCATGGGGCACGGCCCTGCCCCTCAGTCCCATGGGACCCCCCAGCACTCCCTCCCTCCCTCCCTCCCTCCCTCCCAGCTCCTGTGCTTCCGGCCGCTGCACCAAGGACAGCAGCTCCTGTCCAGCAGCCAAAGGCTCCTGACAGGTACCCGCTCGCAGACCAGCACCAGTGCGGCCCTTGCTAACATCACCTCATGGATCTCCCACTTCTGGACAGATTTCAAGGCGCTGATCCAGTCCTCCATTTCCTTCCGGTTCTCCGCACACAGGATAAGCTTCCGAAATGGCGTGATCACCTATAGCAGCCACTGTCCCCATGTCCCCTTGCAAGGCCGCCATGCGGCAAGCCACCCCCCAGCAAACCCCGGCATGCCGCCTCCAAAGCCACCTCCAGCAGCACGAAGCTATGCTGTGGGGTGCCCCATGGCTCTGCCAGGCTTTGAGCAGCAGCCCTGCACCTGCCTCACCGTGAAACTGTTGTTGATGTTCTTGGTGCTGGTCTCAGCCACACTGGCATCGGACAGGTCCACCTCGTCGAAGATCAGGGACTGCAGGGGAGAAACCGGTGCCCCAGTCCACCAGGCAGGACTTCAGGCTCCTCCCGGGGCTCACAGCCTCAGATGCCCTGGCTGGGCAAGCTGGATGTACGTCCCCAGCCCACCTTGGCATCCTTGGCGTAATAGAGCGTCCTGCCCCGCAGTTTGAAGTATCGCCTCTTCCACCGCTGAAAGGAGCTCGTCTGCTTCAGCAACAGCCCCTCCTTCACGCTCTTCTGCAGAGACCACAGGGTCGTGAGCTTCTGCAGCCTCCAGGGCACCCAAAGCCACCCCCACCCAACCCAGGGACACCAGTCCCTGGGTCCGCAGGAGCTAAGCAGTGCCCAGAGCACATTCAGAGAACATTCTGGGGATGCTAGGACACAAGCATTCCCAGACACTCTGCTGGATGTAGCAGAGTAAGTGATGTGTCCACCACTTGCCATACCCTGGGCATTGGGCACTTGTGAAAGGGGAGGATGCTGCTGGGCATGGCAGTGCTGCCAGCTGGAGGGCTCCAGCAGCACAGAGCCACCGCGGCTGGTTGCTTCCTCCCCATCCCCAGAGCAGCATCTGGGGGACTCTCCACCTGCTGCAGCTCCCCAGAAGCCAAATGCAGAGCTATAGCTGCGAGAGCTGCCTCTGAGGGGACACCAATGCCCCCGAGCCGACAGGACCGCACCTTTCTTGGAGGTGCCGTTACCCGAGCACTGTGGGCCCCATTCCCTGCTGGGGGGAAGAGCAGACGGCCGGGATGGGGCCAGCCCTGCCCGGCCCTGCAGGGGACAAGACGGGGCCGAGGGCAGCCCCGGCAGGCAGCGCACCCTCTGGGAGCAGCCCGGCCACCGGCCTCTGCCCTCCCCATCCGCGGCACCGGCCGGTGTTTCCCTTCCCCTCAGGGCATTCACAGGGCTCAGCTAATGAGTGCGCGGCGGGTGCCGAGCGGGTGGCAGAGATGCTCCGGCAGCGCCTTGTCTTTGTATCTCCTCCGAACACCGCCGGCAGCCCCATCCCGCGGCTCCTCTGCAATTAGCCACCACAGCGGCTGTGCTGGAGCCCGGCGCACGCTGACAAGGCACGTTAAAGGGAAAACCAGCACCGGGCACCGAGGGCATCGTGAGAGAACAGTGGCCCTGGGCCTCTGCACTCCTGTGGCCAGCTACATGCCGCGAGGGGCGGCACCCAGGCCCCCACCAGCCTGAAAACACACCCTGGCCTCAGCACCGACCCACTGACCCCTAGCTCCTAATGTGATGGACAAAGCACCAGGAGGAGCAGGAGCCTTCAAGGTCACAAAAGAGCCAAAACCCCGGGTGCTGCCCGAGCCTTGACTCCCCCAGATGCCCAGGTCCTCTCCAAGTCCCCCAGGGCATGCACCAGGATTTCCCCAGCTCTCTTGCAGCCCCCCACTGTATGCACCTGGATGTCCTCAGCTCTCTTCCAGCCTGCAGCCCCACGTTCCAAGAGGGACACTTTAACCCTTTATCACTTGCTATTAACGCTTTGTCCCTCGGGACTCGTGTGGGGTTTATCTGTGGCTGGTGCCCATGCTGCATGCCAGCGCCAGTACAGCACTGCTGTGCCCAGGTACAGGTTCAAACAGCCCTGGTGTTCCCTGTGCCAGCACACCCCCGGGACTCACCACATCCCCTCCCCAGCCCCTTGGCTGTTAGAGCACGTGGAGATGGTGAGCTCAGAGCTGCCCTGAGCACAGCCTTGCAAATTCACATACAACCCATGCACCCTGGCGTTCCCTGCCACATGTTGAGAGGAGGGAGGGCAGGGTCCTGCCTCAGCCAGATGGAATCCAGCCACAAATGTCACTTCTACCACTGCTGTTTGCCACGCAGTGGATACAGGCACAGGCTCTGGGTTTGCTGCAATCATTGCTTTTGCTGCTGCAAAGGACAGGCAGCATGTGACAGTGAGGAGAGGCACTAGGGAGCCCATGATGGTGGGGAGCAGCAGGGCATGGGAGTTCAGCTCTAGGTGAGGCCGAGGCCACATGGGTGGCAGGATGCAGCTAGGAATGCTGCCTGTGGACATGGCATCACCTCCTGCAAAGGGCTGGAGCTGAAACGCTCCCAGCAGTGCTGCTGCTGCAATTCCTTCTGGCAGCCAGCATAGCAAAAGCCTCTCCCAGGCCCAGGAAGTCACAGTCCGAACCATTCCCAGGACAGGGATATAGCTGCCAGCGCTGCAGCAGCCCCAGGATAGCGCAGAGCCCGAAAGGCAGAGCCCCACCACCTCCACCACGACACCTGTTAGAGTTTTATGACACCCCCAGTGTTGTGGCTGCGGGGGGGACGTGCCTCAGTTTCCCCCAGTGCAGACTAACTAATCACCAGCATCCTGGTATGGAGTGGCAAACACGTGCAGAGAAGCTTGGATGGCACCTCTCCCCACATCCACCCTTGAGTGCTCCCCAACACATGCCCGGGGTGCCCCAGGCACGGCAGCAAAGCCCGAGCCCTCTTGCCCCACCGTGCACAGCATCACGCGGCACAGCCCCTTACACTCAAGGCTGGATGTCCACCCAGGCTCTGTCCCCCACAGTGCTGGTTGGCTCGGCACCAGTGTGGGGCAGCCAGCCTCCTCCTTGGGAAAACGAGGCAGGTCCCTTCTCTAGGACGAGCCACAGAGCCTGGCAGGCACGGGGCAGGCACAAGAGTCACGCTGCCTGAGGTGCCGTTTTGGGGGTCTCATTGCACCCGCCCGCCTGCGGGTCTCAGCCAGGAGCACCCGTCCTGTGCCAAGAGCAGCTCCCCAGTGGCCCAGCAGTGTTGGACCCCTTCTTTTGGCACTAGGGACGGAGAGGGGACCTGGGAGGCACCCGATGGCCGAGGCCACCGGCAGACCTGGCCCGCGGTGGGGGCAGCACTGAGCGAGCCTGGCGCTTCCCCTCCTCAAACGGGCGAAGGGAGGGGAAGGCAAAGGCCAGCGCTCTGGTGATAAACGTGCGGGACTTGACGGGGTGGCATTGCCCTGCTGTGCTGGCTGCTCTGCAGCACCAGCCAGGGCTCCAGGGTCACCACAGTAATAGTCCCCTAATAGCAAGTGGCTATCAGGTACCCTATAGCTCCTAGGAGTGAAAGCAGCACCCGCAGCACCCACAGCACAGGGCAGAGGCTGCCTCTTCCTCCTGGAGAGTTTTTGAGCACACGACAGCCCCTGGGCACTGCGCTGGGAGCTCTGTGCTGGGCGCCACACGGCCCCGTGTTCCCCATGCCCCAGATCGAGCCCCGGCCCCTCTGCTTGCCCCAGACACAGCTTTCGTAGCCGGTGAGCTGCAGCCAGCGCTGCAGGGAGCCACAGCAGAGCCAGGGCTGGCTCCATCCCAGAAGCACCATGCTGGTGCCCAGAGCTATGGGCAACCTGTCTTGCACCAGCTCGAGGGCAGCTCCCACTGTGGGGCTCTGCCCCAAACCTCCCCTGCCCCATCTCCGGGACCCTCCCTGCTGTGCCCAGCCTGGGAGGCTCAACCCTGCCTGGGATGTACCGAGCACCAGCGGGAGCTCAAGAGACTTAGGGTGAGGAGGCAGAGGCAGGGATGGAATGCCATCTCTTGCCAAAGCTGGTGGAGAGCAAGCAGCACCGGGGCCTCGGCAGGTATGCAGCTGAGAGCACCCCAGGTGGGTGGCAGCTCCCCCCCACAGTGCCCCCCGGCCTGGGCTGGTCCCCAGGGGCCAACATGTCATGGGCTGGTTGCATGCTTGGCACCGCACCCCAGCAGGGTTCTTCCAGGCCACAGCGCACCCCTAAGCACTGGCTCTTCCCTCGGCCCTGGGATGCTGCTTCGAACCCCGACCCCACTCTCCCAGCTCTGCCACCACTGTCCCCAAGAAGAGCCTGTAATGCATCCAGGTTTGGCCACAGCTGGGCCAAGAGGGTTTTCCCACTGAGATCAGCTTGGATAGCAAAGGACCTGCTGGAGCAGAGCCAGGAAGGCTGTTACTCCGGAATGCTGGCACATATGGCTGGTGGGTACCACACTGGCTCCCCACCCAGGTTGCAGCCCTACACCGCTCCTGATGGGATCTGCTTGGCCCCGTGGCAACACGCTGCCTCACCCAGGGAGGAGGAGGGGGACCCAATACCCACCAATGCACTGACCTGCATCGCACCAGCATCATCGCAGGCAGCTGCCCTGCTGCAAGCGCAGCAGCCTGCCAGGCACAAGCTCATCCCTCAGCCTGCACCGGTGCTAGGGCAGCAGGGCAGAGTCGTGGGGTCACAAGCGTCTGTTGGGCACCCTGTGCGCTGGAGTCGGTTGGAAACCTTATCAGGCTTTGCAGATACGGCAGAGCTCTTCCGGGGGCCCAGTGCCTGGAGGGTGCTATGGCTCTGCAGGCTCAACTGCATCCGCATTTCTCAAGGATGTAACCTGCTTCCATTGCAGGACCCCAAATCCCCCTTCCCAGTGCTGGGGGGGATCCTTGAAAGTAAATTGCAGCACCAGCCCTGACTTGCCATTCTGTGGTGCCACAAGACACCACTCAGGTCACCAGAAGGGGATGGAGGATTAACGAGGAGGAGAGGAGTGAGGGAAGGAGCCCCCAGAAGAAGGGCGACCCCCCCTTGCACCTCATCCTCCAGCAGTCACACCCTTCAGCTGCTTTTTAGAAACGATCTCATGCTTCCCTATCTGCAGCCACACTGGTCACTGAGCATCCTGCCAGTGGCACCCTGCGACTGCCTCGGCTCCGTCACCCCGCCCAGCACAGGCGGGCAAGGGCAGCACTCGCACAATGGGAAGTGTGAGCTGGGAGAGGGCAGAGCTCCTGGGGAGCCTCGCAAGCAGCTGGCAGGCAGCACTGGGGTTATCTTTGCACCCCAGGCACCAGCTTGGCAAGCTCTGATCAGGGAGAGCAAGCCTGGCATCCCCTGCAGCCTCAGCCCCAGGGAACCTCACTGCACCCTGCGGTATGGTCCCACTGCACGGGGTGACCCAGTGACCGGCCAGAACCCCAACCAGCCCCTGGTAGGACACATGTCACCAGTGAGGAAGCAATGCAGGGCATGGCTGGGGTGGAGATGGGATCTGGTGTCGCTGGCTGCGGAGCAGGGAGCTCTGGGGATGGAGCCCAGGGTGGTCACCAGGAGCTGCCCAGCATTGTGGAGATGCTCAGTCCGTGGGTTCTGAATGGATGGAGACTCCGCAGCCTCTCTGCACAGTCTGTGCCAGCATTTGACCAATCTTATGGCAGAAAAAGTGTTTCCTTGTGTCCACATGCAATTTCCTATGTTTTCATCACTGGGTACCACTGCAAACAGCCTGTTCCCTCTTTGCTGAACACTCCCCTCCAAATATTTACCCACAGCACTGGAGACCCCTCAGCCCCTACCTCCCTCCAGTCTGAACAGTCCCAGCTCTCCCAGCCTCTCCCCATATGAGGGATGCTTCAGTCCCTCCCCAGTGTCAAGCCAGGAGGATACGCTGCTCAGGAGCCATGTGCTACCCTTCCACTGCAGGAAGGTTTCCAGGGCTGGCCCCAAAGGCCCTGTTTTGCTTTCCTTGTCTTTTGGCCAGGATCTGGCCCTTGGCAGGCAGCCTTCCCCACAGCCGGGGTCTGCAGCATGGCCCTACCAGGCCCCCCACCCTACCAGCCTGCAACACCCTGACACCCACAGGCACTGCTCACCCCATCCCTGGAGCACCCTGAGCACGCCGGGTGTCCGGTGCCTGCAGCAGGGACCAGGAGCACTCGTTCCTCAGGGTACCAACAGCCCCACCGACCTGCCCCAGCCTCCTGGGAGGATGCTGGTGGCTCCCCCAGCCCCACCAAGTGCTGCGATGTACCCCAGCACCAGGAATACGGGAACACGCTCCTCCTTTGCCCACATGGTGCCTGCGGCCCCCGGTTCTGGTGCGGGCGCCCTGCAAGCAGCCGCTCGCGGCAGCCCCCCGCAGCCGGAGCCGAGCAGAGCTGCCGGATTGCTCCCGCCTCCGCTCAGCCTGCGCCGAGGAAGCGCCGGGAGCCTCGCCGGGCCCACGCGGGCAGGATGTGCCCCCCACCCCTGTGCCGTACCCGGAGCACTGCCCCCTCCTTCCCATTGCCCCTTCCCTCCATGCCCAGCCCCAGGAGGACCAGCGCCGGGCCGCGGCACAGCCCCCGTTCTGCCTCTGTGCTCCCAAAACCTGGCGCAGGCAACTGGCAGCTCCCGGCCGCGGTGAGGAGGAGGAGGAAGAGAAGGAGACAGCAGGACCCCATCCGCCCTGCGACCATTCAGGCCGGCGGGGGCACCTGCGCCTGGCAGCTCTCATTGGCACTGAGCACAATGGCCTCCCGCCTCCGCTGAGCCAGCACAAAGCGCCCCGTGGGGCGCCCGAAAATTACAGCCCGGAGAAAGCCAAGCTGGGGGTGTGGAGCGGGGAGATGTGATTGATGGGAAGGTCTGAGGAGGGGATGGGGGAACAGGCATCTGTGGGAAGGGGGGGCACAGGGAAGGGGGGACTCAGTAGGCACCAAAATGATCCTCACCCGCTCCTGTCCCCACGGGGCTGGGCAGCACCCCAGCATGGGGGAAGCTGCTCGCTCCCATCACCAGGGACTGAGGTCCTTCCAGTCAGCACGGGTGGGCAGCGGGGTGAGGATCCCTACCCTTCCTACCCCCCTTTCATGGCAGGCTCCTATAGACCCCCTCCAGCACCCCAACCACCACTACTGGTCAAAAAATAAGGCCAGCCTGACACCCCCCGCTCTTTCCTCCCCCCTGGTACCTGGTTATCTCTCAGGAGCTGCAGCCCTGGCACTAGACTCTCCCTCATTAACTGTGCACTAATTAGGTACCCACCCCAGTCTCTGGGGTGCAGGCAGTGGTGTGTCCCCCCACTCCCCACGCTGTGTGAGTGCACGGGGGTGCAGAAGGAGCTCAGAACGGTGCCTGCCACAGCACGCATGCTGCCCATTGCTCCAGCGGCAGCAGTGGCCACAGCCAGAGGGACAGGCAGCACATGTGCCATGGCACAGCGTGAGCCAGGGACATCCCAACCTGGGTGGCAGCAGCAATTGCATCCCAAAATCCTCATCTCCATGGGGAAAGAAGGAGCTCAGCCAGCAGGGAGCCAGGCTGGCAAGCCTGCCCATCCAGACCAAGGCAAAGGGATCTGCAGGGAAAACCTTGACACTGAAAACACTTAGGTCTGGGGGGGATAGCACACGCACAGCTTGCTTTCAGCCCTGCTCAGTTCTCACCCCTCCCTCTTCTCTCCCAGCTCCCTGACCATTAACCCAGACGCATCCTTCCCGCCTGCCCATCCATCACGCTGCCGGCCTCCCCAGCACGCTGGCGGCATCACCTCCTGCATGGTTAATTGCCAGCAGCAGGCAGGATTCGGGCAGCAGTGGCCAGGGAGCTACCAGCTCAGCCTTTCTCCACACACCCTGCCAGCCAGCGAGGCTGGACCTACCGGTGGCATCGAGCGGATGTGATCCCTGGGCTGGGGGCTCAGGACACGCTTGTGTCGCTGTCCTGCTGCCGCACAGCCTGCCATCCACCCTTTTCTCTTGGGTTTCCTGGCATCAATGGCTCCCTGCGATATCCCCTCTGCTCCGCAGCATGGCGAATCCCTCTGGCACGGCAAATGCCGTGTGGCAAACTCCAGTGGCTGCTGCTGCCCATCCAGGAGCATGCTGAGAACTCACACGCAGCGCTGAGCATTCCCAGGACCCAGCCCACCAGCCCCACTTCCCACTGTGTCCTGCAAGCGACATGGCCCATGGCACCCACCTGGAAGCCAGGGCAGGGCAGACAGAGGGGGTGCCAGCCGGCTCCAAAAGAAGGGGAAACTGAGGCACGTTCCTTGAGCAGCTGGAGGGACTCAGCAAGAGACCCCCCAGCACTGCCTGCTCCAGAAACGTCTCCTGCCAAGCGGGAAAACCCTACGGTGCCGGGTTGGGAGCGTGTGACTTCCGCACTCCTGGGCAATCGCCCCTTGTCCCCCTGGTGCGAGTGTGCCAGACTGGGCACAGCAGCCAGGCCTGGGCCAGCCATGGGAGAGCTCACCCCAGCTCTGAGATGCCCCAACCTGCCACTAGACCCAATGCATCCCCCAGCCCCCCAGCTCTGCTGCCCCGTCTATGCCCACAGCATTCAGAGCCCACGGCTGCTCCCAGCTCTGCAGCCGCATTCCCCACAGAGCGCTCCTGGCTGCCCCCCCAGCCCTGGGGCGGTGCAGCCACCAAAACCCCACCGAGGGGTGGCTGGGGACGGCAGCCAGGTGGGGGGGGGCTCTGCCGTGGCCCCAGGGCAAGAGTCCCCTGTTGCGGAGCCCCCCTGTACTGCAGGCACCGCCTTGACTCACGCCACAGCCTCCTTGCCGGAGGAGGTGGATGCAAAGGGACCACTTGTCCAGAACATCCTCCCATGCTGTGCCCACATCCCCCTCCCCAAAACGCCCCCCCAAAACCTCCTCCTCTCCCTGCTTCCCACCCGGCCGTTCAGCCCAGGTTATGTCCCCCTGCACTGCAGGCAGTAGGTGCCTATCCATTTCGCTGTCCCCACCATTGACACCTACAGCCACCCACTGCCATTTGTCCAGCAGGCGCTGCACCCCGTATTTTTGGAGGGCCTACCAAAATAGGTTCCTCTGAGCAACCTACATACACGCAACACAAGCTGCCCTCATGCCAACAGCCAGGAGGCAAAAGAGTGTTATGTCTGACCTCGGAGGTGTCCCCATTCACCCAACGAACCACCACAGGGGACCAGATCTAGGGAAGGCTGCGGCAACGGAGTCCGCATGGGAGCTGGCACAGCCGAATTAATCTGGGGCACTGGGGAAGATGCCGGCTCCATTCTGCCACCCACCAGGCCCTTGCACACGTGGTGCCTGCAGCGGGGTGTAGGATCCCAGGAGCCTATGGCATCGTGACAGCCTTAAATCTCGCCCCCAGGCATCCATGGGCCCGAACCTTCCTGCGACATCCCTTTGCCGTGGGCAGGTGGGGGAAAACCAGAGGATGTAAACATGGGATGAAAGCAACTGGGGGGGGGGGGGGGCACTCCGGGTGTGGGAGACCCTGTCCCCAAACAGTGGTGTAAAATCCGTGCTCCACAGCCCCACGGGACTGATGTTGACCCTGCCACCATAGGGTTTGCACCTTTCCCATTTGCCCCTCCCTGGGTACAGGGAGCCAGACCCCCACTGGCACTGCCCTGGGCACTGGCTGGGGGCGGGTCTGCAAGCAGCAAGTGCCTGGAAATGATTTACACCCCAGGGCAGGCAAAACACAGACACAGACACCCCCGATCTCAGCAGGGACCCTGGGCGCCAGCCAGCCCCTTGCCCAAGCCCCCGTGCCCCTGACCTTGCTCCTCATCTGCCCCGAGGTGGACACCTTCCGGATGAGCTTGTGGGAACTGTCTTCCTGCTCGCCCTCGCTGTCAGACGACTCCTCACCGCCCGCCTCTGCTGAGATGGGTGCCAGCTTGTCCGAGTCCAGGGATGACACTGATTCCCGGGTCTTCCTCAGGAAGAGGTCCCCAGGCACCAGCTTCTCAGCCATCCTCCCACCCAGCTTGGCTCTCGGCTCCACTGGCTCCTGACGGCCCTGGGAAGACAAGGACACACGGGAATGGAGGAAAAGCCCTGAAAGGAGGTGCACGGTACTTCACCCTCTATGGCTTGGCCAAATGGGAGGTACAATCCTCAAAATCATGGGAGAAGGCACCTCCTAGCACAGGAATGACACTCAGGGTGGCTTCCTTGCAGGCAAAGTTTTCCTTTGTCACCTTTTTTCAGTGTCCCAACTCTTCCTTACCCTGCTTGGCATGCCAACACCGCTCCTTGCTCCACCTCGGGAGACTGTGGCCGCCCTATACCCTGGCATTGGGGTGCACCACCCTTGCCGCAGCCTGCGCCAGCCCCCCTTCTGGTGCCCACCCTTGGGACGCTGCGCTGCCCTCAGTGGCCGGGGGGAGATCGGGAGAGGTGGGGTGGGGAGGGCCATGAGAAGCAGCAGCTGCCTCCTGCCATCCGCTCCAGCAGCCGGGAAGGGCTGGGAGCATCTCCCGGCCCCACACCGGTGGGTCGCCAGTCCCAGGCAGGTGGCTGCGGGTGTGGTGGGATGGAGATGGGGGGGGGGGGGGGAGGGCGCCGGGCTCCCCGCATGCAAGGGAAGCCGTCACCCCACTGTAACCCCTCCCGCCATAGGGGCTGCGGCCGGGCTGCGGGGGGCACCTACCTGGGCGAGCGAGCCTGGCCAGTGCAGCGCTGCCGGGGACACCCCACGGCGCCGTGCCCGGCCCCACGCGGCTCCCGCTGCGCACCCCTTCCCCCCACGCGGCTGCCGTGTCCCCGCGCAGCAACAAGCTTTTCGGGGGTGGGAGGCGAGGGCACCGCAGCGCTGCCGCCCCCCCCAAACGCCGACCCCGGGCACACCCCGCCTCGCTGCGGGCCTCGCACCCGTCCGTCCCGTCCCCGTCCCCCCACCCCCGCCAACCTCGGGGCTGCCGGGTCTCCGCCGAGCATCCCGCAGCACGCCCGGGAGGGGGGGGGGGGAGGCGGAGCGCACCCCGCGCCCCTCCCGCGCACACACCTTGCGCACCCCGCGCCGCCGCCGCTCGTGCAAGGTCGCTGCCGCTCCGGCTCCCGCCCGCAGCCCCCCCCCCCCCCCCCCCCGGGCCCCGCGGGATGCGCCTCTGCGGGCGGCCCCGGCCCTGCCCCTGCGCCACAAGCCCCGGCCTGCTCCGGTGCGCGCGGCGGCGCGGGCGGCCCACGCACGGCCCCGGGAACGCGGGCGGGCACCCGCACCGCCGCGCGCGCGTACGTGTGCGGCGCCCACGCGGGCACGGGGATGGCAGAGCACCCGCACCGCCGCGCGCACATACGTGTGCACACGCATGTGCGCGCGGCCGGGACCGCACGGCCCGGGCGTGGGTGAGCCCATGCACACGCAGGGGCAGCGCTCACACGGGCACAGGCAGGCACACGCATGACCGCTGCGCACACCCACGCGAGCATAGGTACGCATGAGCATGGGCGCGGGTGAGCACACGCGCAGCTGCCGTGCCCGCGTGTGTGAACGTGGCACACTGGCGCCAGCATGCACGCCTCCGTCATGGGAAAGCACATGCACCCACACTGGCAAGGGTAAGCACACGGGTGGCACGCGCACTGTGGCCATGCACATACGTGTGTGCACACCCCTGCGTGCATTGGCACGCACGGCTCAGGCACGGGCAAGGAGATGTGCTGCCGCTGCGCACATACGTGTGCCAACACACATGCAGGCACACACTTGCACGTGTACAGGCATGAGTGAGTGCACACACTGCTGCCATGCACACATATGTGCACATGCCCACACATGCACAGGCATGCACACCCCAGGCAAGGGTTACTACCTCCATGCAGTTATACATGCATATGATCACACATGCACAGGCATGCACAGGCATGATTGAGCACACACACTGGCACCTCCACACACTTGTACCTGGAATATATGAGCCCAGAATCCTCTCCATGTGCTGGGCTGCACCCCCAGAGCATGAGCAGCAGCTCATGGAGGGGATTCTTCCCCTCTGCTGCGCTCTGGGGAGACCCCCCTTCCAATCCTGATCCAGCTCTGGGGCAACAGCGCAAGAGGGAAGTGAAGCTGTTGGAGTGAGCCCCGAGGAGATCACAGAGA
Organism: Ara ararauna; assembly: GCA_028858755.1. Classification (NCBI taxonomy): domain Eukaryota; kingdom Metazoa; phylum Chordata; class Aves; order Psittaciformes; family Psittacidae; genus Ara; species Ara ararauna. Next base: position 853,949 of record CM054396.1, read on the forward strand.
TGTGGCAAGGGCTGGAGCAGCTCTGCTCTGGAGCCGGGCTGAGAGAGCTGGGCTGGTTCAGCCTAGAGAAGAGAAGGCTCCTTAAGGGGAGACCTTAGAGCAGCTCCAGTGCCTAAAGGGGCTCCAGGAAACCTGGAGAGGGGCTTTGGACAGGGGACAAGGAGAATGGCTTTAACCTGCCAGAGGGGAGACTGAGATGAGCTCTTAGGCAGAAGCTCTTCCCTGGGAGGGTGCTGAGGCACTGGCACAGGGTGCCCAGAGAAGCTGCGGCTGCCCCATCCCTGGCAGTGTTCAAGGCCAGGTTGGACACAGGGGCTTGGAGCAAGCTGCTCTATGGAAGGTGGGGGTGGGACGAGACGGTCTCCGAAGGCACTGCCCTGCCTGTGCGTTTGCTCACCTGCTCACACACGCGGGCACGCGCTCACACACGCGGGCACGCGCTCACACACGCGGGCACATGCACGTGCGGTCACCCGGGGCGCGGGCTCCCGCGCCAACTCCTGTGCACGCGCACTCCGACGCGCGCGCGCCCACGCGCACCTGCACTCACACGTGTGTGCCCGCGCACTCGTGCGCTGCTGCCACCCAGTGGCCAACGCTGACGCTGCACCGCGAGCCCTCTGTCCCTTACCCACCCCCCCAGGCCCCGCCACCCCTCCTCGGGCCACCTCCGAAGCTCCAGCGCTGGGTGCTGCGGCCAACGCTGCAGCCGCCACCCGACCACCGCGAGCCCTGCATGTGCCGCTGGGGGCTCCAGCACTGCGCCCTACCCTCACACCCGCGTAGCACCCACCGGGCGCACAGGACCCGTCTGCCCAGGCGCCGGCGGTGCCACGGGGACGTCCGAGCCCCAGCTGCTCGATGGGGCTCGGCTCACCCTGCACGGTGGCATCTGTCAGCCCCGGTGCCACTGGCTGGGGACGCAGCGACAAACCACGCGGGACACGCGGCAGTTGTGCAGCTGCGGCTGCTCCTTTATTCTGAGGCACGACGGAACGAGGCAAGGCATCGACAGCGGCACCGCCCCGGCGCAGTGACCTGCGGAGGGCCCCCCGGCCCCCCGAGGGCAGCACAGCCCCACCGCGTGCTCTCTTTGGTCCTAGCAGTGTCCCTGGATAGGCACGGGAGCGGGGGGCGCTGCGATGGGGACCCCCCACCTACGGGTGGGAAGCAGCGTTCGACGGGAGGGGGTGACGTGGAGGACTGCTGCAGCACACAGCAGGCAAGCGCGGGCACTGCCTGCACCTTGGGGCTGGGCTGCCCAGTTGTGGCCACCCAGAAAGGGGCTGGGGGCCACCCTGCATCTCCTAAGCGCTTCCTTCCTCCTCCCCACCCCCCCCCCCCGCCCCAAGCTACCGCTAGTTGCATGAAACCCCTGTGCAAAATCAGCATCAAGGCACCTGCCTATCCCATGGGGACAGTCAGGCAGTAGCAGGGCAGGGGGGGACCCAGGGTGAGGTCCAAGCGCTCCTTGCAGTAGCTGCAGCACAGAGCAGGGGGATAGGCTCCCCCTTCGTCATCAGTGTGTTTTTTCCTCTATTAATTCCTGCTGGTGCAGGGCGGAGGCTGGAGGAGAGGACTAGGTGAGGCTGGGTAGTCACTGCGCCCACAGCACTGGCTGCAGTGGGTACCTGCAGCACCTGGCATCCCATCCCCTGAGAGCACCATTCCAGGGGCACCCACTGCAGTGTCCCTAGGGTCAGGTGTGCACTGCACTCACGAGCACCCGCCTTGGCCACCCGCAGTGCCTCAGGCCGGTGGGGAGCGGGTTAAGGACCCGCTGGCCAGGGCCATTGTTTTGGACACAATGGAGAGGAAGAAGGATGCTGGGGGGGCCAAAATTCCTCCAGCTCCCACTGGACAGATGGACAGAGATGGACAAAGTGACACTATGGAGGAAGAGTGAGGACGGTTTAACCCTTCCAGGCACTGCATGGGTATGCCTGGGGGTACCCTGGGGGGACATTTAAGGCACATGGTGCAGCACCAGCCACAGGACAGGCACTGGTGTGTAGAACAAGGTGGAGGGAGCCCTGTGGACAAACCGGGGGGGGGGGGGGAAGGAGCCAGAAGGATCCCAGGGTGCTGGGTGGCCTCAGAGCCCAGAGCAGCTCAGCGGCGCACGCCCCCCCCGCCAATGCCTGGGCTGGCACCAGCTCCCCTGCTTTGTAAACTGGAAAAATAAATAAAAGGCAGGGGCTGGACAGATGGACAGATGCAGGGAGAGCCCCCAAGGGGCCAGACCCACTCTGGCAGCAAGCTGGGGCCAGTGCCCGGGGGGGAGGCTGAACCGGGGATTAGCAGCCCTTGGGGCCCTGGTCAAGGCTCTCACGCAGGCACCGCAGCTGCTCCTGACCCAGCTTGATCTTCTCCTCCAGCTCCCGCTGCTCGGCAATGAGGGCCGACTTCATCTTGACGAAGTGCTGGTAGTCCTGGAGGTGCTCGGCGGGCAGGTACCGCGCCACCATGGCACCCACCGCCTCCTCCCGCCGCCCCACGTGCTCCTTCAGCTCCTTGGCATCCTCCAGCTGCGCCACCAGCAGCCGCTGCTTCTCTCGCAAGGCCACCTGCGGGCAAGACAGGTACCGTTGGTGGGGTCCCATGGCCTGGTGCCCCACAAGCACTCCCCTGCCCTGTGCGCACCTTGTCCTCAGCAGGGGCATGCGGCCCCAGGCTGCCCAGGGCGCTCTCCACCCGGGCCAGGCGCCCCGAGAGGGACAGCAGGAGGTTGACCACCTTGTCCAGGTCGCCCACAAAGAGGCGGTACTTGTCGAACTCCCCCGGTGTGCAGAGGGCCTGCAGGCGCGCAGCCACGTCCTCGCCCAGCGCCCCGTTGGCGCTGATGTCCTCCTGCAGCCCCCGCTGTGCCTCCCGCAGCACCGCCAGCTTGCGGCTCAGGCTCTCGATCAGCTGCAGCTGCCGGAGGGAAGGAAGGAGTCAGGGGTGATGGGGGCCACCTGTGTTGAGACTGCGGGACTGGCACACGGGTGCAGGGCTGCCGTCCGCGCTGGGCCCCACAGACCACAGGCATCTCGTGATGCCCGTGTTTCCCATGAGCATCTGCTGACACCTCAAAGCCCCACAAGCACCCAACACCACCGCTGGTCCTTGCAGGCATCTGTCAACGTCCAAGCCCTTGTGAGTACTCAGTTACGGCCCCAATATCTGGCAATGCCCACGGCTCCCAAAAGCAACAAATGATGCCCCAGTCCCTGCAAGTATATGGCAACAACAGTGGAGAACCCTGAGGGCATGGTCCCCAGCAGCACCCACTTTACCTTCTTTTCCACCAGCTCATGCTCCTCCTCCTCCTCCTCAGAGCTCCCCTCCACCACGTCCGGCAGCTCCTTCACCTTGCCAAGTGGCTCAGCTTTACCCACTCCTACGCCGTAATACGCTGGGTAGCAGGTGGAGCTGGCAGCACTCACAGGGGGTGGTGAGATGGGCTCAAAGCCCTGCCTGTGGGGACAGGAGCTCAGCACTGAGGACAGTGGGGTGCAGTCCATCCTCAGCACAATGCCGCACCGTCCCTACCTGTCCTGCACCAGGGTCTCCACGTGCCAGTCCTGCTGGAAATGCTCCTGCCAGGCCTGCCGCTGCCCCGTCACCAGCAGCTCACCCACCACCTTGGTGGTTGTGCCAGGAGGGGCCAAGGGGGCCAGGATGCTAGCCAGAGAGTGGTCCCTGCCTGCCACATCCCACAGCAGCTCCTCTGAGTCCACGCGGCGGGGCTGGGGCTGGTTCCCCTGGCAGCTCACCCCCTCTGCTGCTCCAGGGCTGGGCTTAGGGGCCTCGAGGGCAGTAGGGCTGGAGCCATCATGCAGGGGCAGGGAGCACTCACCCACCCTGCGGGGGCTGACCCAGTCCCGCTCCTGATTCTGGCCGAGCCTTTGGGGCTGCTCCTCCATCTCCCAGGGATGCTTTGCCTTCAGCCGCTCCTCCCTGGCCCCTGCCGCCCTGCCAACATCCCACCCGGGGGCACCCACATCAGCTCCCCTGCCCACCTGTGGGCCAAGGGGACACACAGGATTGTTCCCACCCCAGGAAAAGAGGTCAGGAACACCCCCCACCCCAAGAAAATCCCACAGCCTGACCCAAGGGGTGGATTAGGATGGTTTGACATAGGGTTCAAACGGCCACATGGCCCCAGAAGCATCCCTGTGGCCAGGCCGAGCCTGCAGCCCCACTCCTACTGACGCACCACGGTGGCACTTGCCTGCAAGTCTCAGCATCAGGCCCAGGAATCCTGTGGAGCGATCCGGGAGGCTTGGGCCGGAGCCAGGTGCCTGGCAGGGCAGGGGGACGGGCAGCGAGACCCCGGCATCGGCTCCCCTGCTCCCCGGTGAGGCTCTGCGAACGCTCACGTGCAGCCTCAGTGATGCTGCGAGGTGGCACTGGGGCAGCGGTGAAGGCAGAGCTGTGCCCAGGACCGTCCGGCAGGCGCTGGGATGTCCGGCGCTGCCTGTACTTCTCCCAGTTGGGGGGCGGTGGGCGGGGAGGCGGAGGACCCTTCTTTTTGGGAATGCCAGCAGGGTCCAGCTTGGCATGGAGCAGGTCCCTCTGGTTGCGGCCCCGGGGGCTGGCAGGCTCCAGATTGAGGTGGCTCTCAGAGAAGGCTCTGCCTCGCAGTGGGCGGTGCAGGGGGTCTGGAGGGCTCTCAGGGGAGCGGGCCAGGCGGTCACCATCCCAAGAGAGATCGTGCGTAGAAGTGGCCCGGTAGCAGGGCAGCCACTCTGGCTCAGCGCTGCTCTCGAAGCAGGGGTGGAAGGGGCCGAGCCTTGGGAAGCCCAGTTGGTAGCAGGAGAGCTCACTGGGGAGAGAAGGGAGCACCGATCTCCCAAGTCAGTCACACCACCCCCCCCCCGAAGCTCATGCCCTGCCTCAGCCAGCAGCCACCAGCTGGCAGGGGAAGCCCAGGCTCTCCCATGACCCCATGCTGGGCATAGCCCCCCAGAAACCCCTCCAGACCCCTGAGCATGGGTAGAATGGACCCCCTCCCCTGCCTCAGGCACCTCCTCACAGCCCTCGGCCCTGCTTGCCCAAGGTAGCACGTGTCCCAGCTCTGCAGGGCACAGCACGACTGCGGCTGGGGTGTTAAGGGAAGCACCTTGTACATCACTGAACAAAACCACAGCGGTTCCCACACCTCACTGGCAGAGATCCTCACGGAGTGGCATGCACATCCCGTCACCGCAGCACCCTGCGTGTGCTCACCTGACGGACTGACTGGCTTTCCTGGTTATTGCTGGTGGTTCCCACTCATCCAGAGGAAATTCCTGTGCGGGAGAAGTAGAATCAGAGCGGTTTGGGCCAGAAAAGACCTTAATATCATCCAGTTTCAACCCCTTGCCACAGGCAGAGATGCCTAACCCCAGACCACATTGCTCAAGGTACTCTCTGACCTGGCCTTGAATGCTGCCAGGGATGGAGCATTCACCACCTCTTTGGGCAACCAGCACCAGTGCCTCACCACACTCACAATCAAGAACTTCTTCCTTTTATCCAGTCTGAACTCCCCATTTCAGTTTGAACGCATCACCCCTTGTTCTACCCCTACAGTCCTTGATGAAGAATCCTTCTCTGGCACACGGGATTAGAGGGAGCTTGAAAGCGGGGTTAGCATCCCCCTCCCCAGCACCACCTGGCCCATCGCCACCCAGGCACAGCAGGCATACAGGGGGCCTGCAGGGACCCTGTGGGCACAGCAGCCCCCATCCCAACCCACGGTCACGCTGCAGGGGTGCAGGGTGATGCCAGCGCTGCCCGTGGCACAGCCCCAGGGTCTCACTCACCGGGGCGAAGGCTCTCCGGGGGGGCCAGGCATCGCTCTCCTCCCGCCCGGGCCGCGGCGCAGGGCAGCAGCAGTCGGGGCAGCGCGCCCAGGGCTGGGGGTGGCAGCGGCAAGTGTGGCCACGGGGCAGCGGCCGGGGGCACGGGTCCCCACCGCAGTAGCGGCAGGGCTCAGGGTGCAGCGGGACCCCGTAGGGGTAGGAGAAGCCCCGCACGTACTCCAGCTCCCCCGGCCGCCCCAGCGGCTTGTAGCAGGGAGGCTGCTCCCGGCAGCACTCGGCGTAGGGGCCGGCGGAGCCGGGGCGGCCGGGCGAGGGAGCGCTGTAGGGCTGGTCCACGGAGAGGCGGCGAGGGTCGCGGCGCTCCAGCCCGGCAGGCTGGAAGGCACCGGGCTCACCCGCCGCAGATTTGCCGTGCCGGGGCGGCGCCGGCCTGCTGCTCTCCTCGAAGAACCGGCGGCGGTCAGCGAAGGGCAGGAGAACAGCCTCATCCCCGCCCCGTGGCGGGGAGCCGGGGGCTGCCGGACCCTGCCCGTAGCCCTCCAGCTCGCCGGCGCTTGGCGAGCGCCTTAGCGGCAACTTGCGCTCGGGGGACCAGCTCCAGAGGCCCCGGCCTGTCGGCACCGGCCGCTCGGGAGACGGGAGCCCTTTGGGGACCGGCGGCGGGTCAGGGGTGCGGATGGCCCGGTCCCCAGAACGGCCCGGGCTCCTGCCGCCCTCGCTCGGTGCTGGGCTGAGTCGCTCCGGCGGGGCGCGGGGTCCCTCCGCCGGCACGCTGCCCTCGGGGGGCTCCTCCGCCTCCTCCACCGGCTCCTCTCCGGGCGGGGGGGCGCCGGGACCGCGGCTCTTCTGCAACTGGGCCTTGCGCCGCTGGATCTCGTTGCGCAGGCTGGTGGCGAAGCGGTCGCTGCGGCGCCGCGTCCGAGAGGAGCGGTGGGGAGGGTCCCCGGCCCGCCGGCTCCCCCCCCGGCTCTCCTCTTCCCCCGGCCCCTCCGTGCTGCGCGCCGGCCCGTCCTGCCCGCAGGCTCGCTGCAGCTCCGGGCAGCAGCGGCACGGCGGGAGGCGGCAGCATGACTCTGGGCAGAGCTGCGGGTCCTGGGTAGCCTCTGGCCGGCTGCCCTCGGGGTGCAGCGGGGAGAGGGTCCAGCGGTGCCCATCAGAGGCTGGTGAGGCTCGCTCGCTGCCGGTGCCCACCTGAAGGGAGCGGAGCTGGGAGGCCAGGAGCTGCTCAGGAGCACTGTGCCGGTGCAGCATGTGGCCTTTGAGTGGGGACAGCAGAGGGTTGTCACCTGCTGCCACAGTATCTGGCACTCGGTGCGTGCTGCCGTCCGGGTACAGCCGATCATGAGGCTCCACACTCTCCCCCACGAGCAGCTCAGTTGCACACCGGTCTGGGTGGGAGCTCAGCATGTAATACTGGTCGGCAGAGAGACGGTCCTTCGTGGGGTACGGCACCGGTGTCCTACTGCCCTCGGCCTCTGCCTCCCCATCCCTCTGGCAGAGGAAGGTGTCGGAGATCCACCGGCCCTTGGCATGCAGCATGTCTGCTGACACCGCAGCCCGGCGCCGGTCGCCTCCACCAGCCGGGGCTGCCCGCAGGCTGTCCCTCCTCACGGGGGGCTGGGGGGGTACAGGCGCCCGCCAGGCCTCCGGGTGCCGGCTGCTGGGCGGCTCAGACCCCGTGGTCAGGTAGCGCCCGTCGGGGGCCTTGCAGGGGGCTTGGAGGCTGGAGTCAACAGAGGCGGCCTCCTCGGGGCGGAGCGAGAGGGCGCAGTCCGATGCGATGGAGCTGGCAGAAAAGGAGCTGTAGGCCGAGTCCCTCTTGCTGTGGTACATGCCCTGGTCAACGGGTGAGGGGTCCCCTTCATAGTAGGCCTGGCCAGGCTGGTCCAGGCTGTCCATGCTCCCGATGGAGCTGCTCCGGTCGGTGCTGCAGTGCCAGGACAGCGGGTTCCACTGCAGGGACAGCTCACTGCCGTCCGGCCCCATGCCGGCATTAGGGGTGCCTGCTGCCCCCCTCCCAGCACCCCACTAGCCCCTCTGATGGGTATGAGATCCTGGGGAGCCAACATCCCACCACCGCGTACACCCCTCCCCCAGGATGGGGGGGCACAGGAAGGCACAGCCTCAACTTGCCCTCCACTTCGGGCTGGGGGCAGCACTAGGGCTGCCTTGGCTCTGGCAGGGGAAGTGGGCGTGGGTACACAGGGCATGCATGGCTCCGGCCACTTGGGACCTGTCTGCTCTGGCAGGGGTGGGGGGCACCGGGACTCAGCTCCTGGCCAGCCCCGGCAGAGCCACCGCCCCTTCCTGCCGGGAGCCGAGGAGTAAACAGGCAGGGAAAGGGCAGCCCAGTGGCAGGACGCAGGGGATGGATGCCTGACAGTGGCGTGGGGTGAGCAACTGAGCTCACATCCCACGCACCCCCCCCACCACACCCCAAGCAGTGCCCTGTCCACCCCTTCCCCTTGCGCGGGAGCCCCATGGGCAGCTTCGGAGTCTCACCTGACATCACACCCCGAGGGCCAGGAGAGGCTGAAGGCATCTGCGGGGCAGTGGGTGGCAGGGGCATCGGGGCGGCTCTCGGCGAGCTTGGCCACGTGCCAGGAGTGGGGCCGGAGGACGGGCACGCTCCTCCTGCCAAGAGCAACAGCAGGAGAGGACAAGAATGGGGAGGAAGCCGGGCCGAGGAACCGGGGCTGAAGTCACTTCCTACGAGGCTTCCTGTCCCCCCAGGCCAGCGCCCGCCCGAGGGGGGATGGCGGTGAGGAGGGTCCAGCCCTGCCAGCAGCCAGCATTGGGCAGGGAGATCCCACCGTTTCCCTCTGGCTGCTGGGGCTCCCCTGCCTGCAGCATCCCCGCTGTCAGCACCAATGGGGCACTGAGGACATGGCCCCAGTGCAGCCCATGGGCAATGCCCTTGCAGGGTGAGGGTCCCCGACAGGACAAGACCATGCTCCGTGGATATGCTAAGGGACCCTGAGCCCACATCTGCGTCCCCACTGTGAACCTAACCTTTCCCCCTCATTCCTCTGTCCCTCAGCATCGGCAGCAAGCGCCAGCCACATCCCGTCCCCGGGGAGGGATCCTGTGCCAGGCCCCTCCCACTCCCCGTGCCAGGCAGTCATGGGGGTCTCCAGTCCCCCAACACATGCAGGCAGCGATGTCCAGTGCCACCGCCCAGATGTGTAGGCAGATACCACCTTCTGTACCCTCCCAAGTGCCCTGTGCTGCTCCAGCATCTGCTGGATGCACAGGGAGGGTGGCAGGGATGAGCTGCAGGATCAGCACACGGGTCCCTCCTCCCTAGCGCCCCCAGACTCACCATGGATGATGCTGAGCCCCCGGTACGGCCCTGCACTGCCCCAGGCCCTGAGTGCTGCTGGAGCTGGAGCCCAGTCGGGATGCAGCCAGGGAGTGGATGTGGGTTGCAGGGGGGAAAGGGAAGGGGGGGGCTACAGGGCCTTAGCCCTGCCTCTCCTTCCTTTCCCAGGCAGGCAGCAGGCAGGCGGCAGGCAGGAAGGGAGAGGAGCGGCCACGCTCGAGGATACCGCCCAGCCAGCAGCTGGCAAGGCCACTGCATTGCCTCGGCTCTGCGGGCAGCACACGGGCCTGGGGAACCCCAGCCCCTCCGCAGGGTGCTGGCAGCCACAGTGGGGCTGCCCCATGCCCCAGCTCAGAGCAGGATACCGCCGGGCTCCCATCAGTCCCCAAGGCAGCCGATGCCCCCCCTCAGCTCTGGAGCCCTCCTGTCCCCCCCACCCGCAGCGCCACCAACCTGCGGACGATCATCTTCAGGGTGCGGTAAGAGCCCTTGATGAGGATCAGAGCCTCCTGGCGAGATCCGTAGAGCGGCGTCCCGCTGATGTTCACCAGTTCATCACCCGGCTGCAGCCTGTGGGACAGCGCAGCCTTGCCCCCCTCCTCTACCTGAGCAACAGAGAGGGGCGTCAGGCAGGGCAGAACCTCCAGAACAGGCTGGGGAGCGAGTTGCTGTTGCTGCTGCTGGGTGCCAGGCAAGAAAGAGGCTTCAGAGTGGGGGTGCCTGTGCCCCAGGCACTGCGGAGGGATCTGCAGCACTGGGCTCCCCCCCTGCCCCAGTCACATGAATTTCTGAGCAAGGAAAGGGCACTGGAGAAGGGGGAGAAGAAAAATGTCCCATACCAGCAGATTCCCCCACAGGCATGGGCAGCACAAGGCCCCTTTGTACGATGTGGATGCCAGCCCCGCCGCCGCTGCTCCCAGTCCTGGGTCAGCCCTGCCCCGGCACCCTCAATTAATTCAATGCCCAAAGGATGCCAGCACACCGCATACAACCAAGGAAGCCAGTGACAGGGGAAGCACCAACTGTGCCCAGCTCTCGCATGCACCTACCCCATCCTAGCACCCACAGCCAAAATGAGCCTAGTACCTCATATAGCCACAGCTTGGAAGACTGGTGCTTGGAAGAAGGCCATGGTGCTGCCAGCACAGAGGAGCCCCAGCCCGTCCCCTCTGCACCAGCAGGTAGGTGCAGCACAGGCAGCCCTGGGATGAGCAGTGCCCCCCAGGGCAGGCAGACTACCCAGTGCTGGCACTGATTACTCCCCATCCTGCCACTCCTGATGGCCGGGAATTGCCATGCCCAGCCCCACACACCAGAGGACTGGCAAGCAAGCCCAGCTGCCGGGCTGCATGGTGGCAGTGGCAGAGGGTATGCAGGTGCATGGCCCAGGACCTCGGGTGCCCTGTGCCCCCCAGGGGCCTAGCATGGATGTGGAGCCTGACCTGGACAGATGCTACAGCCACCCGCAGCATGACGAGAGGAGCCGGCTGGCCCCGTGCAAGCTCCTGCGCCCACCCTGCCCACAGGCTCCTCACCCTGCCCTGCCATCCCAAGAAACACCAGAGAAACAAGCTCTGCCCGCAGTGCCTGCAGCATCATCTCTGCAGCCCAGCCGGGGCGTCAGCCAGGCCCCAATGCCTGGGGGCACCCACAGCTCCCCAGCAGGCCCCTATCACGCACATGCCCTCAGGCACCCCTTCCCAGCCCTTGCACAAGACAGGGCTCAGGGGGCATCCCGATGTCCGTGGGCAACATGGTACCAGGGGAGCCAGGCAGGGGCAGCCCAATCTTCTGCTCATCCTGGCACTGCCCCATGGCTCTGCTTGGCAAGGCTCTGCCCAGCGCCCCACAGTTCGCCCATGTTTTCAGCGGCCTGGGGACTGCAATGCCGTGCCCAGGCTGAGCAGCGCCCAACGTGCCTGCTGTGCAGGCTGCTCTCCCACCCAGAAGTCGGCCTTGGGGCTGCCTTCCTAGCACAGGCCCCAGACTCCTGCAAGGGCTCCTGGTCCCACCAGGAACTTGTTGGAGCACCCAGGTTTAACTCCTGCCATGCTGCTGCCCACCAACTGGCAGAGCAACCGGGCAGGGCAGGCTGCACCTTCATCCCAGTCCCTGTCCCCTGCCCGGTCACTTGCCCACCCCATCCCTCCTGCCACAGCCACGGGGCTGAGACAGCTGTGAAGGGTGTCCTCCTAGTGCAGGACACTGCCAGGGCTGCACCCGTGTCTGGGTCACCACATGTGCCAAGACAGACACAGTTCAGCCCTGGCATCGCTCACCAGGAGCTTAATTTGACACAAACAGACCCTTGTTCTGCCTTCGCCACCAGTGAACTCAGCGCTGGCAGCCAAACCGTGCCACCGGCTGCCTTGCCTGGCCGGGCCAGGCCCGAGCATCTCCCTGACACCAACCCCCCTGTGTTCCCTCTGGGCCCTAATGGTGGGCACCAGCTGGCTCACAGGAATATCTGCCTGCCCCTGAAGAGACTTGTCTTAGGAGTCACAGCCACGGCAGTGCTTGAACTGCACCCATCCTGCCCCCCCCTCCCCCCCGACCTGCATCTATGCTCCCAATGTGCCCGGCTGGGGGAGCCTGTGCTGGGGGGGGGGGGTGCGGGGGTGAGTGCTCAGCACCCCGCAGAGGGCCTGGAGCCCACACCAGCCCTGCCGTGGGAATCTGCCACAGGAAGGGACCCTGCGTGACGCGGGCTCAGAGGCCGAACTGTCCCAGCGAAGATCGGGAGCCCCTTCCCCTTTCCGGCGCGAGGCCCCGGCTCCCCCCGCCGCTGGCGGGGGCTGCCCCCTCCCCGCACGGGCCGCGGCGGCAGAGCGCGTTCCCCGGGGGATCCTCCCCTGAATGCACAGAGCGCTGAAACAAGCCCCCTTTGTCTGCAGAGCACACGCGGCGCGGCGGTCTGGACGGGGGAGCGCAGGGGGCGGCACCCCCCCGGCCCGCAAGGACCCCCCCCCCCCGATGTTCTCAGCGGCGGTGGGAAGCGTCCCCGTCCCATCCCCTCCTCCAGCAGCCAGGGCACCCAACGGGACCCACTGCCTCGGGACCCGGCAGCCGGCCGAGGGGCGGCAGCGGCCCTCCCCTGCCGGGCCCCGGCAGGGCCCCAGCTACCGCCCACCGGCAGTGCCACCCCGGGCGCAGGGCAGGGACCGGAGCCACTTTTCCAGCTTCCCCAGCCAGACCACGCTGCTCGCGTCCCGGCACAGGGTGTGGAGAGCCCCAGGGGGCAGCCAGCCCGGCTCGGGGCAGGCAGGCAGGCAGGCAGCCCCGGGGCCGCGGCACAGCCCGGCTCGCCAGCACCCTGGCCCCGGCTGGACGGTGGCACCGGCGGGCGGGCAGCCAAATCACTCGGTTGCAGGGGCTCGGACGGGCTCCGCGGGGTACCGGGTGCTGCCTGGCTCCCAGCGGGTTTCCAGGGAGGGCGATGCTCAGGCGAGGCCACGGCAGTCAGTGACCCCCTGCGTGGCAGGACTTCGCGGCCGTGGGGCCCCACCCTCGGTCTCCGCGCTCCCGGCTGCAGAAGGGACCCCGACGGCCGGGCCCTGCGCCCCCCGCTCGGCGCTGCACCCCGATGCCAGCACCCCTCGAACGGCGCACGATCCTGCCCAAGCGTTTCGCGGGTGCCCGAATGGGACGGGCACAAGAGGGGGGGGGGGGGCTGCCCCGCCCCGGCTGAACCCTGCGGGACGAGACCGGGACGGGGGGGCCGCGGGAGCCGCCGCCAACCCAACGGATGTGCCGCAGGAATTTCTTCCTGCCGCCGGGCCTGGGCTGTCCCTCCGCCCCCTCGACCCCCGCGTCCCCCCTCCCGCTCTCTCCCGCGGCTTGCGGCTGGGACGTGGGTGCGGGTGATCGCCACGGCCCTGCCCCGCCGCGACGGTACACGCGACCCCCTGGCCGGGGCTCCCCGTGCCCCCAACGCCGCCTCGCACCGGGTGTCGCCTCTTCCCTCGCCCCCCGCGCCCCGCCACGGGTCGGAGGCCGCTGGTGGGGGAATGCCGCGGAGCCCCCGCGTACCTTGGACACGATGAGGGGCTCGCCGTGCTCTAGCCCGCCGCGAAGCGTGAAGCCCCAGGGCGCGCCCCCCTGCAGCTGCACATGCACGTACTGGGGGGCGCCGGGCCGGCCCTCGGCCCGCTCCATGACCGCTACTACCCCATCCCTGCCCGGCCCGGCCCCGCACGGCGGAGGAAATAACACCCCGGCCCGCCCGGGCTGAGCGGCGCGGAGCCGAGCTGCGGGGCGGAGCCGGTCCGGCACCGGGGCTGCCCCGCTGCCGCCAATGGGGCGCGGGGGGACGGCACGGCTCGGTGAAACGCAGTACAGCACCGCTAGGTACAGCTCTCTTTGCCTGGCCTCGACTCGGCTCAACTCAGCCCGGCTCAGCACAGCCACGGCACAGCTCAGCTTTGGCACGACTCAGCTCAGCACAGCACAGCTCAGCTTACGGCATGGCTTCAGCACACAATGACACAGCATAGCACAGTGCTGCTCAGCTTGGCTTGGCACAGCACAGAACAGCTCTGCCCAGGACCCTGTACTGAGCTGCTTGGCTCAGCTTGGCACAGCCTAGCCAGCAGGTTTTGACTCAGTCCAGCTCGGCCCAGCATGGCACAGTTCAGTGCAGCGCAGCATGGCACAGCACAGCTCAGCCTGGGACAATTTGGCTCATCTTAGCACGGGATGGCAAAAGGGACAGCATGGGTTGGCTGGCCCGGCATGGCTCAGGCTGGCATGGTTCAGTGCAGCTCAGCTCTGCTGGCACATTTTGTCATGGCTCAGCTCAGCATGGCACAACACAGGCTGGTATGGTTCAGTGTGGTAGAGCATGGCACAACCAGTGCCCTGACCTGCTTTGGCTCTACTTGGTCTGCTCAGGTTTCACTCAGTGAAGTTCATCTTGGGTTGACATGGACAAGCAGGGCTGGCACAGTTCAGCTAGCCAAAGCATGGTCTGGCCTAGATTAGCTTGGCCTGGCATGATTCAGCACAGCGTGACCCGGTCTGGTGCAGCACAATATGGTGCCACCAGGGACCAGCACCATCAGGGCCAGCTCGGCACAGCTCAGTTGGGCACAGCATGGGTTGCCTTGGCACAGCTCAGCCAAGCATGGTGGTGTGGTGTGGCCAAAAGTTTGGGTGTGAGGGGTGCCTGCTTGGGTGGTGGTCGGGTGATGCAGCACCTGGCGGCTCCCTGCTGGCACTGGCACCCTCGTTGGCACCCAGAGCCCTGCTGCCTGCAGGCAAGCTCACGCTGCCAGCTCCTGTCTGGCCCGCCAGGCTCCAGGGACTGTGTGTGACAGTGTGGCCATGCTTCACCTCTGCTTTCCACCACCAGGCCCAGGTCCAGGAGGGGAAACTGAGGCAGAAGGAGGCGGCAGGCGGCAGCTGAGGCGGTGGGAGTGAATCAGCACCAATTCCCCAGGGAGCACAGGCATCCCGCTCCTCCCCTTCCCGCCTGGGGCCCCGGCTCTTACTCATCTCCTTCCCAGACAGAGCAGGCAGCCCAGAAGGCTCTGTGCTACCAGCAACGCCCGCGGCCCCGGCTGCCTGCGGGCTGGGTGGGCTCCTGGGAGGGTGGGCTCGTGGTGCCAGGCCGGCGAGCTCCTCCCAGGCTGCCTGGCTCCAGCATGCGAAGGGTCCCTCGAGTTTTTCTTGGCAGCCCTAGTCCCCCAGTGCTGGCCTTGAACCCTGCCTGCACCCTGGCCAGCCCAGCTGCAGGCAGCCCAGTGCATGTGTCCTGTCCTTGTGCCACAGGGTCCCAGGGCACGGGGACGGGGCTGTCCCCAGGCTGTTTGTGGTGCTGGAGGCTGCTCAGCTGGGATGTATGGCCCACCTCGCGCAGTCTGGGCATGTCCATCTCTTGCCTGACTCTCCTGCACTGCCACTCCCGCTTGGCCTTTCCATTCCCCCTTGCCATGCCCCTTACTCATGGCCACTTCCTGCCGTGCCCGGATTTTCCCATCCTCCATCAGGCTCCGCTGCCCCCTTGCCCTTTCCCAAATGAGTAACCGGTGCTGCCTGGCCAAGCGTGAGGTTCTGCAGGCGCTGTGCCCTGGTTTCTCACGTGGCCTCACACCCCATTAAGCACCTCTGCCTTCTCCCCGTCCCAGCACCCCACAGTTGTGCCAGCCCTTGCCTGTGCCTGCCTGGCACCAGAAACAGGGGGAAGCACCAACACCCCTTTCCCCACTCCCCCCATGTCCCTCTGCCTGCACCAGTGGTTCCCAAACAATGTGTCCACCCCACCTGGCTCCCTCCATCCTAGTGATAGAGCCTCAGTGTCCTAAGGAGCAGGGCACCATACCTGGTGCTCTGCCAGGGGCATCGCGTTGTGCCCCCAGAGACTGCTTCAGGTTAGCACCACCAGGCCACTGCAGCACCAGAGCTGGGGTGGCCACATCTCCTGTATGGGCAATGCTTCAAATAGCCTGTACCAGCAACAGCTGGTGCAGCCAAGGCCAGCGTAGCTGCAGGGTGATGCCCACAGCACGGGTGCCACTGGCTGCCCTGGCTGCACTCAGCACTGCTGGGCTCTGGGTCACTCTGCCCACCCGTGTGTGCCATGAGCTTGATGCCCATCTCTCAGCCGGGGAAAGTGAGGCACTGGGTGGCCTGGCTGTGCCATGGGGCCTGCCTAGGCACAGGTACCCAGGCTCTGTGCCTGCTCTGGGCAGTGTCTCCCAGCTTGCAGTTATGGGCACAAAGGTGCTGAGCCCACTGCCAGAGTCAGCATGGGTCAGGGGGGAGCCGAGGGGGGTCTCACCTTAGCAGATCATCCCACCAGACTCCAACCCCACTCCCCTGGGAATTTGGATGCTCTTGGCCCTTTAAACCTTGATTGGGACCGTGCCTTTAAAATGGGCCCCTGGGGCAGGAGCTCTCACCCTGCAGGAGGAGGCTGGCCAGGAGCAGGTGGGCTGAGCAAGCTGGTCTTCCCCACCCCCCCACCCCCCCGCCCCAGCACCTTTACAGCCCCAAGGCCAGGCGCTTGTCCCGTTGCTTTTTGCCCTGCTCGGGGTTTTAGTCTGGAGTTTGCACTCTTTTTTGCATCCGTGTGTTGTCCCCCGTCTCCCCCTCCCCTTTCTGTTTCTGAACAACAGAAACAGCTGGTAGTACCCTGCGGGCCTTTTGCTGGTGCCAGCGACCAGCTCTGCCTCTCCAGGTGGGAGAAGCATAGCTGCAGGCTCCCCCTAATCCTGTTGCTGGCCCGCCTCACCCTGCCCTGCTCACCCACCTCTCCCCACACCTATCATGGCTTTGCTCCATCCCTTCACCAGCCTCCTCCTTCTCCTCGCTGTGCCCCTTTCCCGGGCTGCAAGCCGGTCCCCACTGTCCCCCAGCGCCCCGCCTGCCGTCCCTGCTCTGCCCCTCCTGCAGGCACTGCAAGCACGGGCACCGGGCAGCCGGGGCTGGCGAGCGGGGCCAGCGGGTGGGCAACCCCTGCACTACATGCTGAGCCTGTACCGGCGCGCTGCTGACCGTGAAGGGCGACCCCGCCACAGCCGCAGCCTGGGCACCAACACCATCCGCCTGGTCCGGACCAGTCCCCATGGGGGCCAGCCTTGGGCAGGTAAGGAGCGGGCAGGCAGCAAGGGCAGTGTGGGAGCTTAGCAGAGCTGGTGGAGTGGGTTTGAGCCCTGGGGTGTCTCTGCCTGCCTCCTTCCCTCTCTTCACAGTGTTCCAGGCAGGGCTGGCATGTCCACTGTGGGGTCCCCCTTGGCAGGGGCCACAGCCTCTCCCTGCCCTAGGGGTGAGATGGGCAAGGGCACTGCCAGCCTCGCATGCTTCTCTCCCCTTCCCATCCTGGGCAGTGGTGTTGGTGCAGGGGACGGGAATTGCCCGAGGTGCTCTCTGCCCTTCACCCAGCAGGGATGCTGTGGCATACGGCTGCTGTTTGCCGAGGCCTCCGTGTAGCCCCGCGGCAGCAGCACCCTGCTGGGTGTAACACCTCCTCCTGGGAGGAGGCTGTGCCGCACTGTACCGGAGCCGCTCACTGCTGCTTCCCCGCAGGTCGCTGGTACGTGCAGCCCCTCACCTACCGCCTGGAGGGCCAGCCTGAGGCCGAGCACCTCTTGCGAGCCACCGTAGTCTACCTGCCGAGCCTGCCGCTGGCCCGTGGTCGCCTCCTCTGTGCCCTGGAGCTGTCAGACACCAGCAACAGACCCGGGGCGCTGCTCAGCCCTGGTGCCCGCCCGCGCCGCGGCTGGGCCGAAGTGGATGTCACCCCTTACCTGGTGCCAGGGAATGGCAGCGCAGGGAGCCTGGCTCTGCGGCACATCTGTGTACATGCCGGCCGGGCCAGTGGCCGCGATGCCTCGGTGGTCCCCAGCCACCCCTTCCTCCTCCTTTACC
The DNA here is from genome assembly GCA_028858755.1 of Ara ararauna. Taxonomy (NCBI): domain Eukaryota; kingdom Metazoa; phylum Chordata; class Aves; order Psittaciformes; family Psittacidae; genus Ara; species Ara ararauna. The sequence continues at coordinate 871,430 of CM054396.1, forward strand.
TCAATGACACCCAGGCTGGACTGGCATCTCTGGCAGCAGAGCCCCATCGGCACCGGCGTGACACAGGGATGCTGGCCCATGACCTGCCGGGCTACTTGCGGGAGCAGGAAGGGGAGAAGAGTGACTGTTCCCTGCACCCCTTCCCCGTCAGCTTTGCCCAGCTGGGCTGGGACCACTGGATCATCGCTCCCCATCGCTACAACCCGCACTACTGCAAGGGTGCCTGTCCCCGCCTGCTCCGCCACGACTACCATGCGCCCAACCATGCTGTGGTGCAGAGCTTTGTCCATCAGCTGGTGGATGCCAGCGTGCCCTGGCCCTCCTGTGTCCCCTACCGCTACAGCCCCATCAGCGTCCTCATGATCGAGCGTGATGGCAGCATCCTCTACAAGGAGTATGAGAACATGATAGCAGAGTCCTGCACCTGCCGGTAATGCTGCTTGGGCACATCGCCCCAGGCTCTGCCTGGCCCTGCCACATTGGACTCCAGGGATTGTCTTGCTCTGCCTGGGGTGATTCGTCTCCCTTCTCTGTGTGGCAACTCTTCTGCAGGAAGGTTTTACCATGGCAGTTTTATGTAAATTGTAGGTTTTTAAAGGCAGGCACCTGTGCTGGGGTGGTTGCCCTGTGGCTTCTGTCCTTCCTGCAGCCCCAAGGCTGCCGCCCGCTTTTGGGGGGCGGGAGGGCTTGGCTTGATGCTAGTGGAGAGGAGCTGTGTCCCTGAACTGGAGCATGAAGCTCTTAAGACGTGGCTGGGGATCTCCTGGTGGAGCCAGGGCAGGGAGGGTGAGCAGTCCAGGTGTCCCTGTGCTTGGCACCAAGCTGGTGTTGTCAGTATCCAATGCAGTCTTGCCTGTGGGATTCCTTCCCACCTCACGTGCACCCAATCCTGTCTAGTCCAGCTGCAGCTGCACCTCATCAGGCTGGGAATTGGCCTTGGTGGGGAGGGGGACCCCTCTCCTGCCCTGTGGTTCTGCTCTGGGAGGCTGTGGGAACTGGAAGGACCCAAGCTGCCAGCTCTGTTCCCAGTGCTGGGGTCAGGCAGCTGCCTGTGCAGGCGCTGTCTGCTGCTTCCTCTGCCACCCCTGTCCTGTCCTTCACTTCTTTGGCTTGCCCTCTAGCAGGCTCAAGTCTTGCCCTATCCCAGGGGTTGTGCCCCCAATTGCAGTGTCTGTCTGCCACCTTGCACTCTTGTTTCATAGGGCTTGGCCTCCCAGCCTGTGCCCATTCCTGGAGGGGTTGGTCACACTTCCAGCACTCCTGCCACCTGGCTTTCCTCTATTTATTGCTGACTGTGTAAGTAAATAAACTGATGGATTTTGCTAAAGACCATCTTGGTTTGTTCTTGTTCTCTCTCTGGGGTGCAGTGGGTTCCCCCCCTGGCTGGGCTGGTGCAGACTGTGTTGCTGTGCAGCTGCCCTTGTGCTTGCACTGGAGAGGGTGGGTGCTGATCCCTGCTGTGTGCAAGGGTTAAAGCCCGGCTGGATCAAGCAGAAGAAGGGGCTGCCCTGGACCATAGGCCTGCCCTGGGTCAGGGAGGACCGGATCTGCCTGCAGGCAGCTGCACTGGTGGGGCTGGGGACAAGAGATCCTCTTGTACCTCTATATGGCGCAGCTCCTGGGGACCAATGAGCTGCATCTCTCTGGGCTGTCTGACATCATGGCCAAGGCATTTGGTTGCCAGGGTTATTTTGGGAAGGTGTCTGCAGGCAAACCTGCCCGTTCCAGGGCACAATGCCCCATGTTTGCAAAGTTGGGGCAAAGTTCCCCTTTGAGCAGCGAGGCATGGGTGGCCACAGTAATCCTTGTCCCCAGTGCTTGGTGGTACTGCCTCTGCATCCTCATCTTGTGGCTCTTAGCCTCTAGCCCCATCTGTTATTTCTGTCCCAAGCTCTGTGGGGATGTTTCAGCATTTCTTTCCTCCTGGGGGTGTTTGCTGTGGGGTAGGGTGCTGTTTAGCCTCCTACCCTACCCACCAGCTCCAGAGTTTCTCCCCCATCCTGACAGACTGAGAAGCTTCAGAGCCTCACGATCCTTTCCTGCCTCTGGGCACCCATCATTCCAGGAGGCTTGGGGAGGAAAACCACTTTTGCTTTGTTGAATGCTCCTGGACCTGACCCCAGAGAGCAGATTTTCCCCTGTCAGTCATTAAATGTGTGGGGTGGGCTCATCCAGGCAAGCTGTGATGAAAGGCACAGGAGCTGGGCATCCTCCCAGCCCTGGGCATCACTGGATGCCAGTGCCTGGTGTTGCCCGTGGCACAGACCTGTAACCAGGCCTGCTGCAAGTATCCCTCAAACCTGCTGGGTGGCCAGAAGCAGATGGGCACTGGGGTTTGCCTCAGCCCTGTGTCCTTGCATGCACTGTGCTGGTGGGCTCTCGTTCCCATTGGGCTGGACTTCTTCTTTTGGTACCCCAAGATGCTGAGGGGCCGCCCCAGCAGTGTGATTTCCTGTGCACTGACAGTGGGGCTTGTGCTGCTGAAGGGATGGAGGAGCAGCAGTTCACGGAAAGAGCCACTGTCCCTGGCTGACCGTGGCACCGTGCCCGTACTAGCACCAGGGCTGTCAGGGCAGAGCCATGCAGAGCGTGCAGGGGCCCTGTGCCCTGGGGAGCCTCTGAGGAATGGCTTTTCCTGTGGGCCCCACGGCCATGCGAAGGGTGACAAGGGACCGTCCTGCCACCTGCAGCAACTCAAATATTGCAGGGCTGTGACCTGGGAGGAGCAGTGCCCAGCGGCAGCCTGCACCCGGAGCTAACAGCACCATGGCAGCCTCAGCCCCTGCCCTGCTGTGCAACAGCTGAGGTGGCAGAGCCAGGGGGGCTTCCCCTGCCTCCCCGGGCACTGCCACCAGCCTGGCGCTGCTCCTCTCTCCCTCCTTTTGCTTCTCCCCATCTCTCTCCAGGTGGCTCCGGGCGTGGAGGGTGGGCAACAGGGGCTCAGGGGCTTGGCACCCCTTCCTCTGCCCCATCTGCCCCTCTGGGTGCTGCAGGAGCCCCAGGTGGGGACAGAGGGGCACGCACCCCCGCGGCTGCCTCGCATGACACCCTTCTGGAGGACAGTGGGCAGCAGACCCCTGGGTGCCCACTGCCTCCACAGCTCGAGTGTGTCACCAGGGCCTGCAGGTGAGTAAGGACCCCTGCTTGTCCCCTGCATTACCCCCTGCCCAGCCTCGCCTGCACCCCTGGGACCACACATATCTCTGTCCCTACACTGTGTCCAGCCCTGGCACCCGCCCATGTACCCTCAATGTCCCCATCCGTGGGGCCTCACAAGTACCCCAATTCCACCAGCTTCCTCAGCTTCGGGAGTTCTCCACCCTGGGACATGCCCCCACACCCTGCTCTCCTCAGACCAGGGAGCTCACGGGCACCCCAGTCCCGGTGTCCCCCAGTCCCAGTGCCCCAGCCTGTGCAGCCCCATGGCCAAGCCTCAGCACAGCCCGGCTTTGTCCCCAGCCCAGAGATGCCCCCCCGCCCCGGGGGCTCTGGCACAGTGCTCATGGCCTCTCTGCCCTACAGGGCCGGGCGCTGTGCCCCACCACAGTACAAGTGCTGACAGCCACCAGCAACCCCAGGAGTGTCCACCCTGCACTGGGACCACCGAAGACCAGAGTGCACCATGAACTTACTGCCAGGACAGGACTCCCCAGCAGCCACACGTATCCTGGCATCCCTGAGGAAGGACTGTGCCACCGAGCCCCTGGGGCACTGCTGTGGCTCAGCCACTCCGGATGCTCCACACAGGCAATAAACCCACTGCTCCCTGCCTGCATCTGGCAGCTTCCTGCCCTGTGCAAAGATGAACAGGTTACACAGGGGTTACCCTATACCCCAGGGTTGCATAGGGTGGCACTTGGGCTCCTGCTTCTCGCCCAATGGGTGCTGAGTCCACCACAGTCCCCGCTTGGCCCCCACCTGCCTGGACTGGGAGGGGGATGCTGGGAACCCCCAGGAGCCCATCACACCTGCATGCTGCTGATGTGCTCGTGCTCGCGTGAGCGTGTTTGTGCATATGCACACGTCTGCTTGTGCCTATACATGTAGGTGTATATATATGTGCCTGTGCTTAGTCTGTGCGTGTGCATGCATATGATTATGTATGTGCATGGGAAGTGTATGTGTGCTTGTGTGTATGTCTGTCTGTGCATGTACAGATGTGCGTGTATACGTGGGTATGCATATGTGTGCACACATGTGGATGTACATATGTGTGCATGTGCACGTATTCCTGTCTCTGTATGTGTATATGTGTGGAGGCCTGTATGTGCCACGTGTGTATGTGCTGTGTACCCATGGAAGTGCGCGAGTAAGTACATACGCGCAGGTGCGTACGCACGTGTGTGCATGGATGTGTGCACACGCGGGTCTGCCTGTGCACATGTGTGTACGCTGGCAGGTGTATGTGCAGCTGTGCATGTCCGTGCAGCTGCGTGCCTGTCCACACCGACACACACATCCGTGTCTCTGCCCATATGCCGGTCTGTGTGTCCGAGCACCCGCCCTGGCACGCGGGTCCCCGCGTCTCTACAGTCCCGGCGCTCGCCCACAGCGCAGCGCGGCCTCCGACCGCCGGGGGGCGCCGACCGTCCTCCCCCATCCCCCGCGCCCTCCACCGCATCACCGCCGGGGCCCCGCGGCGCCGGGTCCTGCCCGTTCCGTAGTGAGCACTCGGAGAGCCGGAACGGCCGCCGCCGCCGCCGGGGAGCTGTGAGCAGCGCGGACGGGGAGCCCGCTCCGAAGGTGCCGCGATGCTCGGGGCGGTGCTGCGGGCGGCAGAGAGCGGGCGGTGCCGGGGGGCGGGGCGGTGCCAGGACCCGAAGCAGCGCGGGGCGGCCCCGCAGTGCCGCCGTCCGCCGGCGCCGGTGGTGCCGCCGTAGCCGCCGCCATGCGCAGCCGGAGCAATTCGGGCGTGCGGCTGGACGGGTACGGGCGCCTGGTGCAGCAGACCATCCTCCGGCACCAGGTGCGGGACCGTATCCGGCGAGGGGGTCGGAGCGGGGCGGAATTTGGCTCACCGCGGGCCCCCGCCGGCCCCCGGGCTTGGGGCGCTGCTGCCCGACCCCGCTGGCCGCGTGTGCCGTGGTTAACTGGGAAACGGGCCGCGGCCCCTCGGTGTTGCCCCCTGTGCAGGACGCGGTGACGGGCCTGCTCCCCGCCAGCGCCGACCACCGGGATGCCTGGGTGCGGGATAACGTCTACAGCATCCTGGCCGTCTGGGGGCTGGGCATGGCCTACCGCAAGAATGCCGACCGCGACGAGGACAAGGCCAAGGCCTACGAGCTGGAGCAGGTAGAAGGGAGCCGGTGGGAGGGAGGGCCCGTGGCGGCCGCCCGGTCTGAGCGGTGGTACCCGGACCCAGCTGTCACCTCCCGGCCGCATTGCGTTTGGCACAGCCAGGCTCTGGGACCAAAGGGCTGCGGGAGGCTATGCAGTGAGGATGGGGACAGCGCTGGCCGTAGGCGTGGGGAAGGACACACTATAGAAAGGGACCTCAGAGGCTGCTCTTCCCAGAGCACGGTGGAGCCCAGCTGGAGGGTCCAGCTCTCTGGCTCTGGGCTGATCTGGGGATGCAGTCCTTCTCTCGGAGGCTAGCAAGCTGCGTCCTGCAGCCATGCCCTCTGTTCCCCTGTACGGTAGCTTGGCTTTGCTGGCAAGCCAAGAAATCATGCTTCCCTGTGCTGTTGCCTGCAGAGAAGGGGCCCTGGAAATGTGAGCAGGGGCTCCAGTTACGGACTCCAGAACTCCACAAAGGTCAGCAGCCAGCTGATCCTGAGTCAGGGCTTCTGCCGGCCACATGGGGATTTACAAGGTTGCTTTCCTTGTTCCTGCAGAGTGTGGTGAAGCTGATGCGGGGGCTGCTCCAGTGCATGATGAGACAGGTAGGGAGCTGGGGAGTGTCTCCGAGGGTCAAGTGGTCCCTTCAAAGCCCAGCTCTGCTACAAACACTGTCAGTCCCAACTGTGCCGTCTCTCCCCAGCCTTCCCTGATGAGCAGAGGGAAGGCCTCCTTCCAACAAGTCTCAAAATAAAGTCTGAGTTGGCATGTGTCCCTAGTGTGATGGAAGTACCAGTGCTGTGGGCTGGTGGCCAGCAGAGCCTTTGCCGCCTGCTCCCTGTTTTGTGGCCTGGCTGGTGCTGGGACTCTGCAGCTCTTGTCCCGGAGAGCATCTGTGGCCCTTTTCGCTGCACTCAGAGCAGCCATGTCTGCGGGCCTCCCATGGCTGCAGCCCTGCACTGGGGTGGTACACGAGCCTTGGTTCATGGAGGGGCTCAGTCTGGGGGCTGTAGGATTTTTGCTCTGCCAGGCGTGGCACCACATGCTGGGCTGATGGCGTGCATCAGCCCTCGTCCCAGGGCTGCCAGACCTCTCTGGAAGCAGGGTTTCATGAGCCCCTGCATCTCCTTGCCTTTCTCAAGGTGGACAAGGTGGAGGCGTTCAAGTACAGCCAGAGCACCAAGGACTGCCTGCATGCCAAGTACAACACCCATACCTGTGCCACTGTGGTGGGGGACCATGAGTGGGGTCACCTACAGATGGATGCCACCTCTCTCTACCTGCTCATGCTGGCACAGATGACGGCCTCAGGTGATGCTATTGGGGGATGCCACTGCAGCTTTGAGCATGCTTATCTCCCAGACTTTTCCATGTTCTTGATTTGGGTGCAGCTTCCTGGGTGCCAAGCTGCTGCAGTGGCCTCCGTGACTTAGAATCATACAATAGTTAGGGTTGGAAAGGACCTTAAGATCATCCTGTTCCAACCCCCCTGCCACGGGCAGGGACACCTCTCACAGCACCCAAGGTGGATTTGGGCCCCTCGGTGTCTCTCTAAGAGCCCCTGTTTTCCTGAAGCCTCAAAGCTTCCATAGCAGGGTGGGAGTAAGGATGAGAGCCAGTCAGGATGTGGCTCCCTTGGGGTAGACATGCTGTGAGGAGCACAGGGGCCAACTTGGGTCACTGCAGCCGCTTCCTAGGGCTGCCTGTGGGCTTGGGGCGACTAATGTGAATTGCTCCCCCTGCTTCAGGCCTCCACATCATCCACAGCCTGGATGAAGTCAACTTTATCCAGAACCTCGTGTTCTACATTGAAGCAGCCTACAAAACTGCGGTGGGTAGCCTGTGCTGGGGAAAGAGGGTGCAGGTGGTGGCCTGGTGCCCAGGGGCAGCTGTGGGTCACTCAAGGGCTCCAGTGGGCAGAGTCCCACTGTGCCTGCTGGGAGCACCACCAGTGGGTGGGATTTGAAGGCTTTCTGGGCATACTGTGAACTATTGCCCACTCCAATGTGCCACTGTCTCTGTACAGGACTTTGGGATATGGGAGCGTGGAGACAAGACAAACCAGGGTATCACTGAGCTGAATGCTAGCTCTGTCGGCATGGCCAAGGTGAGCTGGGGGGAGAGGTGCTGGTGCCAGGGAGCACCGGTGAGCCTGTGCTGCTTTTTTGCAGAGAAGGCTGGGCATGTTGAACTACTGAAGCTCAACGCCCCAAGCAGTGATAGTTCCTGGGGAGGAAGGCTTTTCACTTTGTGTGCTGGGTTAAAACTGCTCCTCTTGCCCAAGCTGTGCCTGAACCAGGAGTGAGAAGTTAATTGGGGTGTGTTGCAGAAACGTCCAGGCCCCTGCTGATGTCTGGCTGCCTGTGAGACGTAGTCATGTTCTTACTGGGGTGCTCTGCAGCCACAGCAGGGTTTACGTTTGTTTAGATTTGGGCAGTGTGGCACACACAGGGGCTGGCACAGGGTGAGAGTGCTTTCAGGTGAGCAGCGTGGTGCAGGACTTGCTGCTTTGGGTCTCACCCTACTTGCAGGCTGCCCTGGAGGCGCTGGATGAGTTTGATCTCTTTGGAGCAAAGGGAGGCCCACAGTCTGTGATAAGGGTGCTGTCAGATGAGGTCCAGCATTGCCAGGTGAGACCTGCATGAGTTTTAAACCATTGCAAGATTGAACTGTGATCTGCTGGGGTTGTGGTGTGGATGATGCCTAGCCTGGGAACCTAAGCACCCCTACTTTCCCTTCCAACCAGTCCATCCTCCACTCGATGCTGCCCAGGGCCTCCGCATCCAAGGAAGTTGATGCCAGCGTGCTCTCTGTCATCTCCTACCCAGCGTTTGCTGTGGAGGACAGTGAGTTGGTGGAGATCACCAAGCAAGAGATCATCACGAAACTGCAGGTGAGTGGCTCTGCCCTTGTCTTTCCCTCCCCAGGACGCAGCTGTCAGTCCCAACTGCTGTAGCCCTTTTCTCCCCAAAACCATGCTCAGGGATGAGGTGCTGGGCCATGTCTTCTCCCAGTCTCCATGACTCGTGGCCAGGGTGTGCCAAGTGAGTCCTCTGCTGTGGCCCTAGGCTGTGGTTGTAGTGCCTAAGCATTAGGGTACCACCTCAGTGAGAGGGTACTTTGCTGGAGGAGGACCATCCCTGCCTCTGCACTGAAGGTACGAGGCATCTCACGCTGCTTCTTCTCCTGCTCAGCACTACTCTCCCTCTTTCCCAGGGGCGCTACGGCTGCTGCCGCTTCCTGCGGGATGGATACAGGACCCCCAAAGAGGTGAGTGTGCTCAGCCCTGCCCCCCTACCCCCACCTCCGAACAGCAGTGCCAAGCATTAGCAATGTGAGCTGTTTGCAGCCCCCCCGGTGCAGTGTCAGGACCGTGGTGAGGAGCACAGGGAAGATGAGAGCCCTGAGCAGCCCCAGGCAGTGTCATGGGTGTGGGCAAGGCTTCCCAAAACGCCAGAGCCCACTGCAGAGGTGGTATATCCCGTCAGTGCCCATGGCAGATGGGCAGAGGCTGGCTCTGCATCTTGGGACCTGGTGGTATGTATCTGTTAGGCTTGGGGAAGATGGGACTATGCTGCATGAGGGAGCCCTGCCAAGGTGGGCTCTTTCCCCTGTGCTTTCCAGGCTGCACAGGTCCTGAGTGAGGGCCGGAGGCCTGTGGAGGTGACTGCAGTGTTCCTCCCTTAACACTGTACAGTCACTGTCACTGCACAGGCACAGTCTGCATCTTGGGACCTGGCTCTGCAGTAGCACTGGAGGTCACAACTGTGCTTCTGCCTCTCCTGGGACAGATGGCAGCTTGTGTGCTGCCACACTTGGCGCTCAGCAGAGCGAGTGAAGCCTTTCTCCTGCTGCTCTGGGAAGGGAAGCCAGGAAAATTTTGTAAGCAATGTCTTGATTTGATAACCACAGAACCAGGAAATGGTACTTGGAGGCTCTTTAGTCATTACCCATTGGGCCCATTATCTGGTGGGGTTCCTTTGGGCAATGCTTTTCCTCTGCTGTGCCTCTTCAGACCTGAGCATAATAGGCAGCATGTGTGGCTGCACCTGTCCAGAGCCAGGGAAGAGCAGCAGCATCTCCAGTCTGACTTTTCCACTGCTCAAGCTTTGCCAGAGTGCAAAGCCATGGATTGCTTTTGGGGAGCTGTGAGGGGCAGGAAAGGCAGTGCTGCCTGCAGAGGCACTGCAGCTGCCTGGAGTCAGGCTGGAGTTTGGGAGCTTGCAGCCATTATGCAGGCACTACAGAATACGCACGCTCCAGTGTGCTCTCTGCCCAACAGACTGCTAAGGCCACCTGTCTGCTTCTTTGCAACAGAGCTAAAGCAGGCAGCAGGGAAGGTCGATGGTCACAGGTCCCCTGGAGCACTACAGCACACACATCTGGGGTGGGAGGATTCGTCACAGGCAGGTCTCCATCCTGACCCCTTCCCTTGTGCCAGGCTTACAGTCCTACCTGCCGGCAGAAGGGCCCCTGCTTGGGCCCCTACTCTCTAGGCCAGGCCCTGGTGATGCTGGAAGAGGCAGGGGCTGAAGGGCTAGGGGACAGCAGGCAAGGTGAAGGAGATGCATGTGTCCCCAGGGCAGCAAGGGGAATGTTGTGCTGTTGTATAGGGCTCTGAGTTGTCTCCTGGGAACTGGGTAGGTTCCCTTTGCCCAGGCAGGGTGAGTCCCTGTGGCATTAGTGCAGGGGTTTGGGAGAAGATGCGTGATGGCAAGGACACAGCCTGGAGGTGAAGCTGCTTTTTGGCTCTCTCAGCCATCATCTGCAGAAGAGCACTGGGAGGGCATTTTGAGGCTGGGGCCTCAGGGGGAGTAGGAGTCCTGTTTGAAGGGAACCTGCCACCCGCCACCCTCGCCGCTGTCACCCTCCCTGCAGGACCCCAACCGCTCCTACTACGAGCCTGCGGAGCTGAAGCTGTTTGAAAACATCGAGTGCGAGTGGCCCCTCTTCTGGGCGTACCTGATCATTGATGGGATTTTCAGTGGAAACATGGAGCAGGTAAAGGAGGCAGGACCTGCCATGCTGCTGGAAAGAAGTCCCTGGCAAAGGAGGTGTGCGGGGAGCCATGCCCAGGGCAGACTCCCTTTCCTCTCTCCTCAGGTGGAGGAGTACCGGGAAGCCCTCGAGGGGGTTCTCATCAAGGGGAAGAATGGGGTGCGCCTGGTGCCGGAGCTGTACAGCGTTCCACCAGATAAGGTGAGTGGTCCTGAGCTACAGTGGTAGTGGGAATGTCTCATCACCAGGTAATTACGATCAGGTTGTAACTGTTTGTTAACTCCCACGTGGTGGCTTCCGTGCACGTGGAAACCCCATGAGAAAAACAACCAACCAAACAAAAACCCAACCTGCTATTCCACCCCCCCAGAAAAGAAATGGAAGCATTTCTTGCCCCCATACACCAGTTGCTGTGCTGACAGGGTGCCAGCCTGGAGTTCAAGTCCTCTGAGAGCTCAGGACACGCAGAGCTGGGCTGAGGAGGTGCTGAGGATGTGTGAGCCTGGGCTGAGAGTGACGGCCTCTTGGTGCCCAGATGCTGTAGCATCCGGAGCATCGTCCCACTGCTCCTGGGGAATGTCAGCCATTCCAAGGAGATATCTCAACATCTTGGGAACCAAAATACTGAGCAGCTGATGTGGTGTCTGGCACGGGTGCCTAGGGCAAGCACAAGAAGGTGTGAGGAACATAGCTGGGAGGTTTTGGGCCCTCTGTGGCAAATGCTTTAACAGGTTCTTATTTTAAGCCCTGAACTGCTGGACTTTGAAATGCAATGATGATGGTGCTTCCTTCAACATCCTGCGACTGTTGATCCCTCCCTGACCTCCTGCCTTGCCTTGCAGGTGGATGAGGAGTACAGGAACCCTCACACTGTGGACAGGATACCCATGGGCAAGCTGCCGCTTATGTGGGGGCAGTCCCTCTACATCCTGGGCTGCCTGATGGCTGAGGTATGGTCATCCCTAGTGCAAGGGGGGGCTGCAGGGTGAGGCTTTGAACTCTGAAAGGGCAAATATTGCCACCCTGTGCCACCTACCGTGGGAAACCTGTCACTTCCATCCTGCAGGACCTCTTAAAGGTGGGTTGTCTGTAGGCATCACCCACTTTACCCTGAGCATGAAATGTTGATCTCCTCATACCTCTTTTTCCTCAGGGGTTTCTAGCTCCTGGTGAAATAGATCCCCTCAACCGCAGGTTTGCGACTGTCCCCAAGCCTGATGTGGTGGTCCAAGGTGAGGGAAAGGGCCTGGTTCCAAACTCCTGTGCCTAGCAGGCCTGGGGACTCTGCCTGCGTGGAGTTCACAGGGGTGGCTCTGCTGGCTGTGTGGCTGCTGGTGCAGCAGGTCTCAGCCCTGGCAAGGTGGGTGTAAGATGGGGTGCAAGTCCTTCTGCTCCACCCTGCATTGCCCCAGGGTAGCACCACCAGCTACAGTCTTCTCTGCAGACAGGTTGAAAATGGTCTTGCCCTCCAGCCACTCAGCACGGAAGGCTTGGGTAGGGAGAGTGTCAGGGGGAGCAAGGCAGACCTCTGCAGTGGGAAGTGGTTCCCAGAGGGACCCCAGACAGCTGCCTTTATGGGATATAGCACCTGCGTGTCCCCAGGGGTGCAGAGCAGTGCTTCTCACTCTGACGCCCCTGCCACACTGAGCCTGTCCTCCTCCCTCTGCAGTGTGCATCCTGGCAGAGACAGAGGGGATCAAGGCTGCCCTGAGGAAGGAGGACATCGATGTGGAGACTATGGCAGATGTCTACCCCATCCGAGTGCAGCCTGCTCGCATCCTTAGCCACATCTATGCCCGGCTGGGTAAGCTGGGCTCCCTGCACCTGCAGAAAAAGGGGTGCAGAAGGGTCTGTCCAATACTCTGGCATTCCTGCTGATGGTGGCTCTGCTAGCCTTTCCTTGGCCTGGTAAAGGGGAACTCCCGCCCAAGGGGAACTGAGTGGCAGACAGTGCTATGAAGGGTAATTCCAAAAGGAGTAAAGCTTTGGCATTGCAGTTGCACAGTCACCCCCCGGGACAGGCAGAGGTTCTGATCCTTATAGGGTGGACATGGTGTGGACAGGAGCCAGCGTTTGTTCCTGTATCCCAGATGTCAATGGGGGAGGCAAGCCAGATCCCAGAGAAGGTCCCCTGGCAGTTCTGGCTTGCTGAGAGAGCCTGTAGCTGAGGTGAGGTGGCCACTGTTAGAGGGTTGGCAGGGCCGTTTTCCCCGGTGCAGCGGCCCTTTGGGCACAGGGCTTGTGTGGAGCTGAAGACCTGACCTGGGCCAGAGGAGGAACCTGACCCACCGCAGGCTGCATGCGCTGGCTAATTTAAGCCACCAAAATGCCAAGTGTAACGTGGGCAAAGGGAGCAGGGGAGCAGCTCAGCAGCTACCAGGGCTGATGTGAGCGAGGGGTGATGCTGCTGCTGCACCATCCCAGGAGCAGTGGGAATACTGACAGAGCTCTCGGCTTTGGGGAACCAGCCCTGTGCAGGGGGGAACTCCTGGTCTTGCCCCAGCTTCCAATGTACCCCAAAACCTGGAGGTGTGGCACACTGTAGAAGCCAGGACAGGCTGTTCCTGTTTCAGCAAGAGTTCCTAAGGGGGGCCGGGTGTCTCTAGCCGCTGGGCAGGGCTGTGGGGTAGAGCATCTCTGTGCTTTTGAGCCGTGCCAGCACAACACAAGGTCCTGGGGTATCCCAAGCACAAACCAGCTGTTTCCTGCTGGCTAGGAGTGCAGAAGCCTGCCTCTGCTTGCTGCATCCCTTTCATGAGGAGGCTTGCACTAAAAACTCCTCCTCCTGGACCCCTAGGCCGCAACAAGAAGATGTGCCTGACAGGACGGCCCTATCGGCACATGGGTGTCCTTGGGACCTCCAAGCTCTACAACATCAGGAAGAACATCTTTACGTTCACCCCACAGGTGGGTGACGTTCCCCACTGCCAGGAGATCTGGAACTAGGCAGGAGGGTTCCTCACTGGCTGAGTGCTCAGGAGCTGCCCAACACCCTCTGAACAGCCTGGAGCAGCCCCAGCTCTGTGGTGTGGAGCAGCAGTTGGTGGTCCTGGCTACGTGTATGCTGGGAGAAGATGGTTTCAGCCTTCTGGTGATCAGTGCTGGGTGGAAATCTCTGCTCACCCTGACGAGCACTAGGAAAAGGCTGATGGCAGGACAGGGATCCCTCTGTCCTGTGTCCAGCATGGTGCCAGGGATGAGCAGGGTTGCAAGCCTGGCACTGTGGGAAGTGCATGTTTGCTTGGGATGGGCACAGCACAGACCGGCTGTGTGGGGCTCATGTGACACTGCTGCTGAGCTGTGGTGTTACCTCACCGTAGTTGTTAGTGGCCAGCAGCTGCCCTGGGGGCTGAGGGTGCCTTTCTAGGCTCTACTGATGCTTACCAGGTGAGTTGGGACACGCTGCTGGTGCAGGGAAGCGCTGGGTGCACTGTGTGGCTGGCCTGGCTGAGCGCCTATGGGAAGATGTGGGTGACAATACAGGTGGCTGAGAGAAGGGCTGCTCATGTCTCCTCCCTCCTCGCAGTTCATAGACCAGCAGCAGTTCTACCTGGCTCTCGACAACAGGATGATTGTGGAGATGCTGAGGACAGACCTCTCATACCTCTGCAGCCGCTGGAGGATGACCGGACAGCCGACCATCACCTTCCTCGTCTCCCACACCATGCTCGGTATAGACCCTCCAACCTTGCAAGGCATTTGGCTAGAGCAGCCCTGGGAAGCAGCCCATGCAGGAGGAGGGGGGTGGGCAGTTGTCTCAGTAATGGTAGGGCTGGAGAAGCCAGAAGCATCCTGTGAAGAGCCAGGAGCATCCTGTGAAGAGCTTGCCGCTCAAAGGACCTGCACTGGGTTAGCAGTGGGAGAACCTGACTACCTCTGTCTCTGTTCCCAACAGATGAATCCGGCAAAAGTGTTCACCCCACAGTGCTGGTGATGCTGCGGAAGCTGCAGGATGGGTATTTCGGTGGTGCAAGGTGAGTGCAGCTTCCTGGAGAGGGCTGGTGGCCTGCAAGAGCCTGTTTATGAGGGTACCTGCTGGGCCTGAGCATCAGCTGTTGGGGAACAAGCTGTGGAGAATACACTGGGGTGTGCTAGGCTGTAAGTGCACCCCTGGGCTACAGTCCCAACAGAGGAGATGCGAGAAAGGACATAACTCTTTATGCCACTAAACCCATGGCTGCAGGATCCCTCTAATACCTTTTGGGCAGCCCTTTCATGCCTGCCAGTGGCTGGAGGAGTTGCAGGCAGCTAAAGCAGGCGTGGGGGCATATGTATGCTCCTGGGCAAGTGCATCGCTCCCTGCCAAAGGGCCTGTCCTGCATCCAGAAGGCAAAGCCAAAGGTACTGTTCCCCCCCCCTTCCTCTGTGTGTGACCTTCCCTCCTCTCGCCCAGGATCCAGACGGGTAAGTTGTCGGAGTTCCTGACAACGTCGTGCCGAACGCACCTCAGCTTTATGGACCCTGGGCCAGAGGGTAAGGTCTTTGCCAAAAGTTACGAGCTCAGCACTGGCAGCTTTGAGGAGCTAGACGCCGAGGAGTGGCTGCATGGCTTGCAGATAGCAGAGGATGGTAAGGGGGAACAGGCCAGTTGCTGCTGTGGTGTAGCAAATGCCAAACTCACCTGTAAACCCATAACACCCAACCACCCTGCCAGCACCTGCCACCATGTTCTTCATACACTTGGGTGTTCACCATGTTTCTGTTCCCATCTGACCCTCCATCAATTAACCTTGTCTGGGTGATGCTCAGGGTGACACCAGTGGGGTGGGACTGGGTGAATTCATGCAGCCTCTCCAGGGGGTTTCCCAGCCAGACAGGGCTGAACCTGTTGTGGACATGGAGAGCATGGAGGATGCTCTGGAATGAGCCGGTCTGGCTGTTGCTTAGGGAAGAGACACAGGTTTGGCAACCTGTCTCTGCTCGGGAGATGGGGCTGAGGATCTTTCGTACACCAGTGACAGTGCAGAAAGTGATGGGACAGTGCCCAAGATGGTGGGGAAGACTCACCATGTCTCTAAGCAATCCAGGTGTTGTTTTCCCAAAGCCTTTGACCCTCTCTAGGCAGGGCTGCTCCAGTGGGTGCCAAATTGAGGTCTTGCTGCTGTGGATATGGTGCCTCAGAGAGCCTTGGCCCACCACAGCGTGATGGACCCATCTTGTCCTGAGACCGTGGTGGCGTACAAGGTTTGCGGTTTCTCTTGCAAACAGGCCTGGGTGCATCCTCCCATGTGACCTAATGTTGGTCATCTTCCCAGCCTTCCCATCAGTCTGCTCTGCCTCTGCTGCTTCTGCAGCCAATGTCTGCACCGCTGTGACTCTGAATACTTACTTCTCTCGCCCTCCTTTCGCTTTGCCTCAGGTCTCCTTGTAGGCTGCACCTGGGCTTCTCCGAGGTGGCTGCTTCTCCGCAGCCCCAAGGGGAGATGGGGCCTGCCTGGCCTCTCTACAGCACTTACAAAATGCTTAATTTTAAGTGTTCCCTGTGGTCAGATGTTGCAGCCAGGCAGGATGATGTTCTTGAGCCTCATGTCTGGAGGGCTCTTCCTTCAGGCACTGTCATAAAGCATCCCTGCCAGATGTGGAAAGGGAATGCCGTGATGTGGGCCTCTGGTGCTGTCTGCATCTCACCTCCTGAGGAAGGACATGCCACGGAGCTCATCTCCCAGCTGGAGAGCAGCATGGCTTTGCTCTGGCCCACTGGCTGGAAGCGCTCAACAGCTCTTGGTTGTGTTGCACTGCTTTGGCATGGGGCATCTCTCCCTTGGGACATGCCCATCATTGTTATCTCCTGGCTGAGGAGAGAGGTGGCCTCTGAGCACCCTTGTCCATAGTGCAGGAAACGAGCAGTGGCCCTTGTGCTCCTGTTGTGGCATTGGGAGTGATGGCAGCTGCTGTCGGTTGGGCAAAGAGCAAGGCAGGAGCTGTAGCTCTTTCTCTAACTCCTAATTAGAAATAACTGGTAATTTCTAATTAGAAATAACTGTGTTGTAAAAGCCACCCTGCCTTGCTCCCGTGCTGGAGTCCTGCTTGAATGAGGCCCCTGCTGTGCTGGGGTGCTCCCAAGTGCTCCGCATGGACAGGCTGCCCCCGGCTGTGCCTCTCCCTATCATCCCTGGTGGGAACGAGCATGGGGGTTTTGCTGTGGGGTTGGGGCAGGCTCTGCCGTCCTTGTGCCGGCTCGGACCCAGCACATGCTGCATCCCCATCGCTTCATCTGGGTGGGACTCTGAGGGAGCCCGGCTGGCAGCCAGTGTCCCAGGCAGCGGAGCAG
Source organism: Ara ararauna (assembly GCA_028858755.1). Lineage (NCBI taxonomy): Eukaryota > Metazoa > Chordata > Aves > Psittaciformes > Psittacidae > Ara > Ara ararauna. The sequence goes on from CM054396.1 coordinate 887,976, forward strand.
AGTGGGAACAGGGGTGTCATGGCCCTGGGCCTTCAGGCACCAGTCCCATATTGTCATTTTGCTCAGCTGCCAAAGCTTTGCCCTCGCTGAGGTGCAGGTGGGAGCTCTCTTGAGCCTGGGGCACAAAGCAGCTGAGCCCCATCTTGTGCCTCTCCTTCAGCAGACACGTACGATGAGGTCGCTCAGTACCTGGACCACTTGCTGCAGCGCACAGCTCCGCAGGTGAATCTGCCTCCCACTGCACAGCAGGGAGGCCTGAGCCGCTTCCGCGCTGCCGTCCACACCACCCGCGACCTCATGTCCTTGGCATCCAAGGCCAAGGACCTTCACGTCCAGAGTGAGTAACTCCAGCACCCTCTGCGCCTTTGGTCAAGCCCAGGGGTAAGGCTGAGGTGCTCTGGGAGCTTTCCCAGCTGTGCAGTGCTGGGGTCCCATAGACTGTCCCCCATGTTATGTCCATCATGTTAGTCTTGCCATGGAGTATCTTGGGAGTTGGTGCCTGTGCATTCCTCATGGAAAATTCTGAATGATGAGCAATGGCAGCTCCCTGTGGTCTTCCTCTACCAGGGTGGGATGGGACTGCTTCTCCCACAGCCCACTTCTCTGCAGGGGCTGACAGGGGAGCAGAGTGTCAGATGTGAGGTGGGTTGGGGTTGGGAAGTGTCTGCACCAACCTTTGTTTTCTTCTAGATGTTGGGATGTATGTCCCCAGCAAGATCTTCCAGGCATCCCAGCAGTCAGTCAAGCTGCTGGGTTCACCCCACCAGCATGATGTGGATGGCAAGGTGAGCCCTGTTCCTCTCAGGCTGGCTAAGCAGGGCCATCCTTTCAGCTGGAGCCAGAGGGTCCCTTGGGGCTGCATGGGGAAGGGTTAGTGTTTGGGGAGGGGGAATGTCTGCGGGTGAATGTCCTTAGCTCCACAGTCAAACTGCACTTGGTGTGGGGTGCTGGTGGTGCTAACCAGGAGCATGGGTCTCCCTTCCTTCAGAGCCACACACTCTATGCAGAGATGAATCTACCCCGTGATAAGGATGGCAATGTGAACTGCAAGGCACTGGTGGACCAGCTGCGTGTCTGCCCCACGCTGCAGGAGCAAGCAGACATCCTCTACATGCTCCACATCCTCAAGTATGGCGAGCTCCGAGGGCTGCAGGCTCACTGAGCAGAGCACAGCGCAGCTCTGCAGTCATCCCCACCTGCAGAGCCCAGGGCTACTTCAGGGCAAGCTGCTGGCTGTAACCCAGGATCTCCTTCAATGCAGAGGACCCGAGTGGCCCACGGGGCTTGACAGTGAGCCTGGCCCCACGGTCAAGGAGCTCCTCACTGAGCTGTACATGCGGGTGGGGGACACGCGCCAGTGGGCCCTGATCCGCTACATCTCTGGCATCCTCAAGAAGAAGGTGGAAGCTCTGGATGAGGTAACAGCCGTGCATTTGGCCTCCAGCAGGCTGAGGTCTGTCGGGGAGGAGGCTGCAGAGTGGGCAGGCAAACTGCATCTGCATCTGCTCTGTCTCACCTTGCCTTGGGCCGAGGCTCAAGCCCGGAGCTGTTGGTGATGCTTGGGGTGACCGTTTCTGTCCTCAGGCCTGTACTGACCTCCTGTCTCACCAGAAGCATTTGACAGTGGGGCTGCCCCCGGAGCCGCGTGAGAAGACGATCTCCGCGTGAGTGTGGCCTCTCTCCCTCCTGTCGCATGCTGGCCTGGGGTTGGATGCGGACCCACTGCCCTGGAAGCCTGTGGGAGGAGCGGCTCTGGGTGGCCATCCCCAGCCTGCGTCTCTCCCCTCTGGGCAGTGCGGACCAGAAGGGATGCAGGGTTCGCTCTGCTGCCTCTCACCTTCTCTGCTCCCACCGTAGCCCAATCCCCTACGAGGAGCTTGTTCGCCTCATTGATGAAGCCAGCGAGAAGAACCTCAGTGTGTCCATCCTCACCCAGGTGATGGGCCAGGGTGACAGAGGACCTGGGCCTAGGGTTGTCTGCCCTGGTGAGCAGCAGTGGAGTGACCTGCCCCTTCCCCTTTAGGAGATCATGGTATACTTGGCCATGTACATGCGCACGCAGCCGGCGCTCTTCGCTGAGATGTTCCGCATTCGTATCGGGCTCATCATTCAGGTGATGGCGACGGAGCTGGCGCACTCCCTGTGCTGCTCGGGTACGTGCAGTGGGGACAGCGCCCGGCGGGGGAAGCTGCTGCACCCGGACCCCATCAGCAGGGAGGAGAAGTGCTGTTAAAAAGGGGCAGCTCAGCTCCAGGGCGAGACCCTGCACTGAAAGTAGCAGGGACTGTTGTTGAGCACAGTGCAGTGATTTCACTTCAGTCTCTATTCAAGTGTTTGTTGGGCTGGCATGGGGAAGAGTTCCTGTTGTAGGCAAAACCCGGAGTTGGTGTACGTCCCTGGAGGATGAGCTCCTGTACTAGTGCTTCCCCTGCTGACAGAATGGTGTGCAGGGCAGAAATGTCCCAGGAGGACTGTGAATTGGGTACGACATCCGAGCTCTGTTCTCTCCAGCTGAAGAAGCCACCGAGAACCTGATGAATCTCAGCCCATCAGACATGAAGAGCCTCCTCTACCACATCCTCTCTGGCAAGGAGTTTGGGGTGGAAAGGAGCGGTGAGTCTCTCAGCAGGGTTGAGAGAGCATCTCTGGGCAAAGCTGGGTGCTGGTGCAGATCGTGGCCTGAATCGAAGCAGTTGAGTGCTGTGCTCAGGGGTCTCTGGTGCTGGCTGGGATAGAGGGCAAGGGTGTGCAGAGGTAGCAGCGCCCAAGCAAAGGCAAGGAATGCGTGTGCCCTGAGCCACGGTACCCACTCCAGGCCTCTCTTCTGCAGTGCGATCAGTTGACTCATCGCTCACCACTATCTCCATCTGTGAAGTGGGGGTCGTCGGGGCCACCAAGCATGAGCGTTCCGGCATCATCAGGCTGAAAAGTGAGATCAAGCAGGTGAGGGCAGGTGGTGCAGGCTGCTCCTGCCGGGAACAGCTATAGGACAAGCAGGATCGATGGGGAAGCAAGAGGGAGCTTGCTCCTGGGCTTCAGAGAGCTTGCAGCTGTTTCCAGGAGCTGCTTGTAGCTTCAGTCCTGCCCTGTGGGGAGAACTGGGACAAACTTGTTAATGGGACTTGGGGTTTCTTTGGCAGAGCGAGCAGTACAGGGGGAGCACAGGAGTGCTTGGGGAGGACCACGCAACATCCCAGGTGTTGCTGGTGTCTTGGTGGGCCTCTTCCAGCAGCGGAAACGTCATTTCCTTCTTCTCTTGCAGCAGCTGGATAAACGTAGGCAGTCTCTGCCTGGAAGTAAGGTGAAGCCCCCCGGTCCTCCTGCAGCCTCAGCTTTTGTCCCTTACACATACACCAGGGCACCTTTTGAGCATGCATGGGTTAGCAAGCTTTCCTAAGCAAACCTGTGCAAGCTGCTGCAGCAGTGAGCTGGCTGCCCCTCCAAAGGCACAGGGTTGCTGGTTGCTGTGTTCAGGACTGGAAGGGAGGCTGGTTCCCTGGGAGAAGGTTGGCATGGCTCACCATGCTGTGGGGCCCAGGGCTGGCACTGTCCCACAGCCTTTGGGGAGCTCCCCCTTTGTGTGAGACCTGCCCTGTTTGGGCTGGCAGGGAGGAAGCCTTCTTTAGGTTGTGTGTTGGCATTAGAACCAGCTGGGAGCTGTGCTCCATAGCTGCTGTGGCCTAATAGATTACATTATACCCATGAAAACTCGCTGAGCATGATGGGGTGATATTACTCTAGGGCAATGACAGCAGTGGACCTATCTGGTGGCTCGCTGGTGGTTGCTGCATCCTGCCTGTAGTCTCCTCAGCTCTTCTCTGGGGGAAGAAGCTCCTGCCCAGCTACAAGGACTTCCTCTGTAGCGTAGCATGTGTCCAGGACAAGTCCTGACTTCTAAGAGGGGTCCTGTCGTCAAAAAGACAGGGCCTGCAGGGACCAGGCTGTTGCAGCAGGTTTATGGCCGGTCCGCAGCGATGGGAAACCTGGCATCACAAGAGGGACCATGTATGTGATGAGGAGGGTTGTCCGCGGGCAGTAGCAACCTTTCTACTGCCTGGTCTTGTTACTGGCCCCCTGGTCTGCCTGAGACTAAACCCCACCTGTGCCAGCAGCCAGCAGAGCAGTAGCAGCCCTGCTCCCATGTGCCTGCCTGCGTCAGCTCGCTGCTGCTGCAGCACCAGTGTGTGGAGGCCTTGCAGCTGCCCTGCGAGGTGCAGCCCTTCCCCCTGATGCTAACATGCGACTTCCCCCCGGTTTGCCCTTTGAAACTGCCTCTCCAGCTAAGCGCAGCCCCTGGGATAACTGCCCTGTGACCTGAGCTTGGTCCGTGCTGCTGCTGCTCTGCTTGCTGTGATGGCTTGTTTGCTCCAGCGCGGTCTGATTTTGGTCTCTCCCTTTCTCCTCCAGCCGCTCGGTTTGCAGTCCGGGGACGCTGACCTCAAGTCCTCTCTGGTAACTGGTGTTTGTTGGCAGCACGTGTGGGTCTCTCCTGCTTGTGGCCGCCCAAAGGAGCTGTGTGCTAGGGGTGCTGCAGGGTGGCTTTCCTGTGGAGGGGGTGGAAGCCAGGCTGGGGGAGCACGAGCTCTTGGGCAGCAGCAGGGTGTGTTCTTGTGGGGTATTTACTCTACAGCGGTCTCTGTGGTCCTTGTCTTGTGTCGGCTCAGTCTCCTGGGCACACAGAGCTGCTGGGCCAGGGTTCCTTTTCAAGCATGCTGGAAGACCAGGGCAGCAAGGACAGCCGCCATGGCCAGTGGCAGCGGAGACGGCGGCTGGATGGGGCCCTCAACCGTGTCCCTGTGGGCTTCTACCAGAAGGTCTGGAAGGTCCTGCAGAAGGTGAGCTGGGTGCCTGGCTGGCTCCTCCATGCACGTGAGCCTGTGGGTCCCATGCACCAGCCATGCTAGGGCAGCTTGCCAGGTACCTGAGGACAGTCCCTGATGTCATGTGGATATATGCTTCCTGGACAGGCTGGCCCTGGAAAGCTGGGGAAGACCTAGAGCTGCCTTATAGGAACACAGGACCTGCCCCACACAGTGCTGAACCTTGCACAGTAATGGATAATGGCTTTACCCATTAGCCAGGCAGGGGCAGGCTGGAGCTGCAGCTGAAGCAGCTCTGGGCACAGCTTGTCCTTGGCATGGTGAGCCAGGGAGCAGAGCCCCATGCTGAGTGCCTGGGGGGGGGGTGTCTGACTGATGCTGAACCGGTGGGAAAGGAGCGATGCTGTGCAAGGAGTTAGGAGGTGGATCTGGGGTGTGTGGGCAGTGTGCACCAGTGCACAACGAGGAGCAAGCTGGTGGCCCTATGTGCTCTAGCATAGGTGCTTCTCAGTGCTATAACCGTGGTCTCTCCTTGTCCTGCAGTGCCATGGCCTTTCTGTGGAGGGCTTTGTTCTCCCCTCTTCAACAACCAGAGAGGTAGGAGGTTTATGTGAGGGGGAAGCAGGGTAGGTGGGTTGGTGCTGGGTTGCCCTGTGCAAGCACCCAGCATTGCTCAGGACTTGTGCTGGTGATAGGGTGCTGCAGGTGCCTTTCTTTCTCCCTCCTCACAGATGACCCCTGGGGAAATAAAGTTTGCTGTGCATGTGGAGTCAGTCCTCAACCGTGTGCCCCAGCCAGAGTACAGGCAGCTGCTGGTGGAGGCTATCTTAGTGCTCACTATGCTGGTAGACATGGAGGTGCACACCATCGGTGGCATCATAGCTGTGGAAAGGATCTTGCATATGGCCAATGACCTCTTCTACGAGGAGCAGGTAAGGGCCAGGCCTCACACAGGAGCCACAGGTTGCACCCAGAGCCGCTGGCTGCGTTCCCTACAGCCAAGCAGCAGTCACCCACGCAGACGTTGCTGCGTGTTGCCCTCATTGTGTGCATGGGGCACAGCATATACATAGCATACTCCTCCCGTTGTTCACCATCAATGTGTCACACTGCCTTATTTCTCATGCTTCCTTTCTCCTTCCCTGTCCAACGTCCAGAAAGCCCTGGGTGCTGACGAGCACATGCTGGAGAGGGATCCCACGACAGGCATCTGCAGCCTGCTCTACGATAGCGCGCCAAGTGGGCGGTTCGGCACCATGACCTACCTGTCCAAGTCGGTGGCCATGTACGTGTACGACTTCCTGCCTGCCGATGGCTGCTCCATGCAGTAGCTCTCGCAGCTCCTCACTCTGGGTTGCAGATGCTGCAGGAGGGTTGTTTCATATAGCTTATAAAAACGGGCATTAGGTAGCTTGCAGGCAGCCTGCGTGGCCATCTCCCCTCCCAGTCCTGGCCTCTTGGTGTCTGAGCAGCTCTCCTGACGAGCTCTGTGGGAAGCTTGTGTCACCCTAAGCTGTGTGCAGCCTGGGCTGGCAGGGAAAGGCTGAGCTTTGAAGCCTGCTTGTGTTAGAAGTGTTTGCCCGCACAGCTCCTCCTGGGCCATCACCCCCAAAGGTACTTGTGTTTGAGGGAGGTGGAAAGGGCCCCCTTCACCAGGCGTGTTGCAGCACTGCAGTGTGCCCTGCAGATGCCTCCAGCAGATTTTATGTTTTTAACCTGTTCTGTGCCGCTTTTTATTCCAAATCTGCAGGGCCTACACTAGTGTAGGCTGGAGCTCTTGTTCTTCCTGCTGCTGGTGGAAAAGCTTAATTAGAGGAATACGGGGTGCCACCTGAGCCTCTTCCCCAGCACACCCAAAAGCAAAATGATCCAACCCAGCCACAGCTCTGCTGCTTGCAAATAGGCAGCCTGTCTCACCGGAGATGGGGTCGGGGTCCTGTATACAGAGCTGGGGAGGTTGTGGGAGCCAGGAGCATCCCAAGGTGGTAACAGATCCCTGTTACCACTGAGCTGCGAGGACAGGGCTTCTGGCTGGCTGGGGTTGTCAGTGGCAGCCCCTCCATGCCATCTTCTCTGCTTCTGGCAGTGTCACTCATGGCCAAGTCGCAGGCTCCCAAGCTCATACACGTCCTGTAAAGAGGCTTTGAGCTGGCTGCTCGGTTTGGTGTTAGCTGTGTCATCACAGATGTGCTGTGAATGCTCTGCCCTCTGCCCCCAGCTCCCACAGCCTTGCACTGGAGAGGGATGGTGACTTTAAGAGTGGTTCCCAATTCTGCTCTGTCCTGCAGGTCAAACCCTGCATAGGATAGTGTGGTCAGACTGATGGGGATCAGGCACACTCACCACAGAGTGGCAGGGTGAGTGAGGTTATAAAATCATAAATAGTTTGGGTTGGAAAGGACCTTTCCGGGTCGTCTAGTCCAGCCCCCCTGCAATGAGCATGGGCATCTTCAACTGTATTGGGTTGCTCAGAACCACAGTCAGCCCAGCCTTGAATGTTTCCAGGGATGGGGCATCTACCACATCTCTGGGCAACCTGTACTAGTGTTCTTCACCACCATCATCTTAAAACCTTTCTTCCTTAGCCCACACATAAACTCTCTTTTAATTTAAAGAAGAGAGATTGCCAGTGAAGATTGAGGCAAAAACATTGTTGAGTACCTCAGCATTCTCCTCCCCCTATGTTACTGGTTTACCAGTCTTACTCATCAAGAGGGTTTACCTTTCTTTGACCCTCCTTTTCTGGCTGACATACCTGTAGAAGACCTTTTATTATTCTTTTTGTCCCTTGCCAAGTTCACCTCCAGCCGTGTCATGGCCTTCCTGACCCCATTCCTACACAGCCAGGCAGTGTCCCTGTACCCTTCCCAGGATACGTGTCTCTGCTTCTACTGCCTGTGCACTTCCTTCTTGCACTTTAGTTTGACCAGGTCTCAACTCTTGCCCTCCTTTCCTGATTTCTCGCACGTGGGGATCGAGAGCTCCTGTGCTCTATGGAAAGCATCCTTAAAGACCTGCCAGCTCTGTCTGCTTCCTTATCCTTGAGGGCAGCGTCTCAGGGGGTCACACCACTCGAGCAGCTGGCAGTTGCTTTCCTAAAATTCAGGGTGCTGACTTTTACTCTTTGCCTGACCTGTATCCCTCAGGACTGCAAACTCCACCAGTGCATGCGCATTGCAGCCCAGGCTGCTCCAGTCTCAATGTCACCAACTGGCTCACTTGGGTGGGTGACCATCAGATCCAGTATCACTTCCCCTCAGGTATAGGGCTGCCTATTATGTGGTTTAAGAGGTTACCCTCCATGCGCTCCAGGAGTCTCCTGGATTGCTGTGCTGGGTTGATCCTGGCTGGGTGCCCACTGCCCACCAGAGCCGCTCTGTCCCTCCCTTCCTCAGCTGGACAGGGAGAGAAAATACAATGAGAGGCTCCTGGGTTGGGATAAGGACAGGGAGATCATTCACCGGTTGTCATGAGCAATGCAAACTGACTTGGGGAAATGAGTTTAATTTATTACCAATCAAATCACAGTAGGATAATGAGAAATAAAACCTAAATCTCAAAGCACTTCCCTCCCCTTCTCTTCTGGGCTCATTTTTACTCCTATTTTCTCTATGTCCTCCCCCACAGCGGTACAGGGGGATGGGAAATGGGGGTTGTGGCCACTTCATCACACCTCTGGCATCCCTCCCTCTGGAGGAGGAAGGCTCCTCCCGCTCTTCCCCTCCTCTGGCGTGGGCTCCATCTCATAGGAAACAGTCCTCCACAAACTCCTCCAACATGAGGAGCTGGCGTTGGCTCTCCCAAACATGGGGGGGCTTCTGTCAGCTTCTCACAGAATGCACCCTGTAACCCCCATCCCCACTACCATGCCCTTGACACAGACCCCGTACAGTTGCCTGCAGCTTATTCAGCAGCTCTTGGGGCGGTTGAGGTCCCCTCACAGGATGAAAGGCTGCAAATACAATGCCTCCTGTAGCTGGAGTCAGAAGGCTTTGTCCACAGTCTCCCCTTGACAACCTGGCTTGCAGAACAAGGTTCCCTTTGCTGCCTTGGTCTCCAGTTCTTAGCAATAAGCTTTCAACCTGCTCCTGGCTATTTTTCAGGGGCAGCTTTTCACAATCTGTCCATTTCTAGATGTAGAGGGCAACACTGTTGCCCCTCCTGCCTACCTGTCCCCTTTTGAACAGCTTGTAGCCATCCACAGCCATTGCACTGCCCTCCTGGGCTTCATCCCACCAAGTTGCAATGATGGCAACCAGGTTGTGGCTTTCTAGCAGCAGTCACTACCAGCTCCTCCTGTTTGTTGCCCATGACGTATGCACTGGCGTAGAGGCGCTTCAGCTGGGCTTTTGGTCACGTCATCTTCCTTTGCCTGGTAGTTCCCTCTTGGCTCCTATTACCTCAGCATGTGTGCATAAGACTTCAAGTGTGCTGCAGTGTACCCAGCACGTCTGAGAGCAACAGGCTGAGGGTCCTTGCCAGCCCGCTAGCCTTGGCATGTAATCCCACAGCTTGTCTGATATTGTCCCACTCCCCCTTTAAGGCTCGTTTAAAGCTCTATCGGTCAGCCCCACTAGCTTGTAAACAAAGCCTCCTTCCCCCTCTGAGAAAGGTGAATCCCATGTTGTGCCAGCAGGCCTGGTGCTGCGCATCCCATTATTGAATGCCCCAAAACTGTGCCAGTGACACCAGCCACAGAGCTAGGTATTAACAGACTGCGTCTGTTCCTTCTGGACACGCTGCCTACAACTAGAATGACGGAGTTACAAATAACCTGTGGTCCCAGCAGTCCCAAGGCTCTGAAGTCTCTTGATTGCCCTTGGATTGTGTGTTGTGGCTTCATCACCACTCACTTGGAAGAACAGTAATGGGGTAATAGCCTGAGGGCCATACCAGGCTAGGAAGTTTCCTAGTGATGTCCTTAACCCAGGCCCCAGGGAGGCAGCAGGCTTCTGTAAGAGGAGGGTCTGTCCAACACACCGCACCCTCTGTTGCCCTCAGAAGAGAATCACCTGACCCTGTAACACATAATTTCTTCCTCACGGAGGTGGTCCTGATGCAGGGGTTAGGCCTTTCTGACCCTGGCAATGCCTCTGGGGTAGGTGGAACATCATCTGTATCATCCACCGAGTTACCTTCCACCACCCAGAACATCGGACCTGTCATGCAGAGGCACTTGGGAAGGTGAGGTGGGCAAGGAGGGGTTTCGCTTGCTGTACCCAGCGTGAATTTGCTCCCGTTCACCCCTTTCCTTTAAGCTGCCGCCTTTAGCCTGGCGGGAAGGGAGCGGGGGGCGGACAACCCCCAGCCCGGCTTCTCTCCCTGTCCCAGTAAGACACGTCGGGAGCGGACGGGGTGCGGGCAGCGCCAGCCGGGAACGGCAGTCGGTCCGGGAGCGGGGCCGGAGCTTCCTTCCTGCGCAAGGAACGGCCCCGCGAGCAGAGGAAACGCCGCTCAAAACCCCTCCGACGGCTGCGCGCGGCTCCCGTCGTGCCCCGGGCCGGAAGCGCCCTGCCCGGTGCGGCGGCCCCGATGGCGGCGGCCCCGGTGTATGTGTACAGCCCGGAGTACGTGGCCCTCTGCGACTCCCTCTGCAAAGTGCCCAAGCGGGTCAGCGGGGGGCTCCGGCGGGGGGCTCCGGCGGGGGGCTCCGGCGGGGGGGGGGGGGGGCGGCCCGGGGGCGTTGGGGAGGCTGCCGGCGACAGCGGGAGCGTGCGGGGAGGGCGCAGCGCTGGCCCCGGGCAGCGGCGATGCGATGCGATGCGATGCGATGCGATGCGATGCGATGCGATGCGATGCGATGCGATGCGATGCGCGGCGCGGGAGAGCCGGGCTCGACCCGCGCACCGCCCGTGGCCGGGACACACAAGGCACTTCCGAGGTGCCCCCCCGCCGAAGAGCTGCAGAGCCCGGCTCGGGCTGGTGCCAGCGGAGCCGTGCTGCCCCTGGGAAAGGACCCGCGTGTGCCTTCGCTGCGGGTGGCTCCGCGCCGGGCGCTGCTGCCGTCTCCTCCACGGAGCTGCTCACGGGCGTACTCTTTCTTTTCTTTAGGCCAGTATGGTGCATTCGTTGATTGAAGCGTATGCCTTACTTGACCAGATGAAGTAAGTACTCTTCTGTTGAGAGAGTGGTTTCTTTGCTAAGGTTTGGAAGGTACTGGGTAGCTCCAGGGCTGCCCCTGCTGGCAGAATGATTCCAGGAGCCTGGCGGTGTGTTTTTCTAGGATATAAAGGAAGCCTGAGTTTTGCTAAATGGACAAGATTGTAGTAATTGTGGAAAACTGGACAAACAAATTGGAGAAAGTCCCACTTGTCAGTTCAGCAGGGCCAGAGGTGCCTGTTGAAACTTTCTAAGGGCTTTTTTTCTTTCTGGTCACTTTGGCAAAGTGTGCTTTGGAAACGTCTGTAGGTACCACTGCAGAGGTGGACCCAAAGGGCTGTTTGCCCTGACGTGGGGTTAGAAGTGCTTAACACTGGGCTAGCTTAGGGCTGGGATCTTCTTGTGTTCTTCCCATAGCCACTGTGTTGCCTGCAGCTGCCCCCCAGGGCCTGAGGCTTGGAGGGGGCTTCTACATGTCACAACATTTATTTATGCAGATTGCAAAGCACCACAACTCGGGAGGGGTGTGTGAATTGCTGAGGGCAGAGACGGCCTTTGCTTTGAGTGCAGGCAGAGTTAAGAGCACGTGAGAGATGCTGCTCAGCCTCCTGACCCAGCAGGCTGGGGTCTTGCTGCAGCCCTGGGCTGGGCCTGGCCGTTGTCACTCTGTTCTTTCCTCTGTGTGTAATCAGAGTGCTGGATGTGCTGGGCACTGCTTAAACTGGGAGAATATGCAGAAAAGAGAAGAAAAACTTCAAGCAAAGTGGCAAGGTTAATGCGGGCAGCACCTGCACGTGTTCCTCACTGGGACAGGCACAGCAGATAGTGCCATGCTGGGGGAAAGGCCCACTCAGCTGGTCAGCTTTTTCATTCCAAGTGACAGTCTGGTGTGAGAGGAGGCAGGAGTTTTGTTTGCTTTGTCAACAGCAGCTGCCAAAAGAAGGCTTCTCGTTTGAGGAGGTTAAAGCTGGGCTTTCTGGACAAACCTTGGAGCATCTTGTCCTGATGTGCTCCCTTCCTCCTCTCTGCCTAGGATAGTCAAGCCAAAAGTGGCCTCCATGGAGGAGATGGCGAGCTTCCACACCGATGCCTACCTGCAGCACCTGCAGAAGGTCAGTGAGGAGGGAGACGATGACCATCCAGAGTCTGTGGAATATGGACTGGGTAAGGATATGTATCTTCAGTGAGAGATAACTGAGTATTAGCACCGGGGTGCTTTCTGCCGGTGCTGGGGTTAGACAGAGGGGCAAGCTCAGGTGGGCTGTTTATGGGGGGGTGGAAACGCTGTTTGATAGGGTGCTGCTGAGCCCTCAGACTGGCGTTTGCAACTCTTGCCAGCAGAGGGTACTGTCAGCCTCGCACTGTCTCTTGCCTGCCGGCCGCCGGTCCCTTTTAGGATCTGGGGCAGGACAGAAGGCCCTGACTTGCTGACCTTGGCTTCCACAAGTCTGCTGTGGTGAAGGGCACATGTGTGGCCTGAAGCTGCAGCCAGGTACCAGAGTGGTCCGGGTGTTTTCTGGATGACTTTGCTTACCTCCTGAGCAAGGGCCCCCACCTGCCTGCACCTAAGACAGTCTGAGCAATGCAGTAGTTAGAGCAGGCAAGATGGCTCTGCGTACTCTTAGTGTCAGGAACAGAAGGAGTGACCCAGCACTGAGGCAGTGGTACACATTCTGCGCTGAGCTCATGGGTCTCCCCTAGCTCTAACCTTTGTATCTCTGAAGCTGATCTGTCTGGAGGCAGAGGAGCAGCCCTGGAGTTGTGCCTTGCTGGGGAGCAGCTTCAGGGAGGCTGCTGTAGGAATAGGTGAAGATCATAATCTAGCTGTAGACCTGCAGTCTACCTGGGCCTGTCTCCTTTGTGGATGTCTTATTTTTAGGGAGGACGTACATCAGTGACAGTGCCATGGCTTTTCTAGTAAGGTAGCCAGAGAACTGAGAGTGTTGTTGCTAGATGGGCGTGTGTGAGGGGCCAGTAGGTGGGGGTAGCCAGGCACACACATCACAAGTCGGATCAAAACCCACCTCTGAATGATCTGAGTGCAAAGAAATGTTTTGATTGTTGATGTTAGTGGTGAGTTAACCTTGTCTGGCTGACAGGTGCCCACCAAGGTGCTTCACTCCCCCTCCTCAATAGGGTAGGGGAGAAAATACAATGGAATAGAACATGGGTCAAGATGGGTGAGATGGTTCGCTAGTTACCATCATGGGCAGAACAGACTCAGCTTAGGGAAATGAATTCAGGTTGTTGCCAATTAATAACAGAGTAAGACAGTGAGAATTGAAAACAAAACTGAAATTACAGTCCCCTTCATCCACCCTTCTTCCTAGGCTCAACTTCACTCCCAGCTTTCTTGCCTTCTTGAGCAATGCAAGGGGATGGGGAGTGGGAGTTGTGGTCAATTCATCACACGTTGTCTAGAGCAACAACACAGAGGGAAGTGGAGCTGTTGGAGCGAATCCAGAGGAGGCCACAGAGATGCCGCGAGGGCTGGAGCAGCTCTGCTCTGGAGCCAGGCTGAGAGAGCTGGGCTGGGGCAGCCTGGAGAAGAGAAGGCTCCTTAAGGGGAGACTTCAGAGCAGCTCCAGTGCATAAAGGGGCTACAGAAAACCTGGAGAGGGGCTTTGGACAAGGGCCTATAGGGACAGGCCAAGGGAATGGCTTTAACCTGCCAGAGGGGAGACTGAGATGAGCTCTTAGGCAGAAGTTCTTCCCTGTGAGGGTGCTGAGACGCTGGCAGAGGGTGCCCAGAGAAGCTGTGGTTGCCCCATCCCTGGCATTGTTCAAGGCCAGGCTGGATGGGGCTTGGAGCAAGCTGCTCTAGTGGAAGGTGTCCCTGCCTGGGGCAAGGGATTGGATAATCTTTAAGGTCCCTTCCAACCCAAGCCAGTCTGTGATTCTGTGATCTGCTCCACTGTTAACCTCCTTGGGATGCAGGAGTTTGTGCTGTGCCTTTTTCATTGTGCCTGATACAGAAAGTTAGAGCAGTGGTTAAAGACAGAGCTCAAAACAAATCAAATGTGCTTTCTGCAGAGGAAAAGGCCTGTTGTGTCTGACACATGGACTGCCTCCTGCCCACAGGTTATGACTGTCCGGCTACTGAAGGGATCTTTGAGTATGCAGCAGCTGTGGGAGGAGCCACCATCACTGCAGCCCAGTGTCTGCTGGATGGCAAGTGCAAGGTAGCCATTAACTGGCCTGGAGGGTGGCATCATGCAAAGAAGTAAGAAAACAATCTCTTCCCTTGTGTGTTCTCAGCCGCTGTGTGAACCCTGCTCCTAGTTCCCAGCTTCTCTTTGAAACCTCAGGGTGCAGCCATCCAGCTGGAAGAGAAAGCAGGATGTGAGAGGGGTGAGGGAAGGTTCGGAGGTCGCCTTCTGCCTTATACTCTGCAGGAAGAAGCAGAGTGTAGGGCAGAGGCCTGCGACTAGGCATGTTACTGCGCAGTCCTTATGCTATCATGAGCTACAGTGCAGGTCTGGGGCAGATAGATTCAGAGGTGTCCTGACATCCATGGATACTTGGTTATCTCTTGGAGTTCAAGTGAGAATTGATTTTGCAAACTCCATAAAGAAGGTCTGTGAAGAGGTAAATGTTGTCGCTCCTAACTTGGAAGAGAATGGGAACACATTGTCCAAATTGGTTTGTGTGGCCTTTTGGTTTCTTAAATAAGAGGTCTGAAGCAGTGCAGGACTGACCACTGTTCTCTCCATGCTCTGTGGTTGGCTTTTTGTTCTGATCTCTGATGTTTATAACGATCTTTCAGAACAACAGGAGAGGAAGTAAAAATTTCATCCCTGGATTGTGTGGTTCTCTCGTGGTAAAACAGTTTTTCTGTGGCCTCCGTTTTGTATGTTTTAGCTCGTGTCCCGCATCACCCAGAATATGAGGCCTGTTTGCAAATGCAGGCAGGATGGCACCCTTCCTTGACCGTTGCAGCGCCATTCTCTTTCCCTGCGGAGCCCCAGAAATCAGCAAGAATCACATGTCTTACCCTAAAGACTTGCATGTGGGTGTGCAGATTTCTCTTTCTCCAGTGGCTCTTCTAACCTGGCAGAGGAACCAGAGGTGTAGCAGTGGGGGCAGCTACTAGCAGTGCCGGTGGTGCACCGGGACCACCTTCGTGGTCAGCACTTCACTGAATACGGTTTCGGCTACAGCTTGCTGGGGAAGGAGAGGGTCCAGCCTGGCCGAGCTGAAGCTCTTCACAGGAGGGATGGCTTTTAAAAATCTTCTCTTTTATCTTGATTGCACCGTTCATAAAATGCGTGTAATAGAAGAAACCTTTGCAGTGTTGCTGCCACCCAGCTGTGCTGTTTATCCCTATTGTGAGATGCAAACGGTGTTTAAAAAAGGCATTGAATACCTGCTGATCTCAAAGGAGCCTTCCCAGTCACTCCAGTGAGGTGGTGTGGGATGCTCAGGGCAGGCAGCAGCTTTGGTAGGTGCCAGTCCAGTGTGAAGGTCCAGCAAGACTGCTACTGAGCGGCAGGTATCTGGTGCTAGGACCTATGTTCTAGCAAAATACATGTCCTTTTGTCAAAACAGACTTGCTGTCTGGTGCCTTAGTTGTTTACCTGAAGGCAGGAATGGTAACGGTGTCACCATGCTCGGTTCCCTGGAGTGCCTTTGAGGCAGAGGGCAAGATGCTGAGTTGGCGCCTTTTCTTGACCTCTGCCCGAGCTCTGCTGTGAGGATCTGGGGTGGGGAAATCCCAAGAGCTTTCCTTGAGCTGCAGCTCTGATGCTGGTCGGCCTCTGAGCTGGTGTCATGCTCTGCTTGCCCTCAAGTTTGAAAGAGTGTGTTACGGCATGGAGAAAGTGCCTGAGACATGACATAGTTCACTGTGCTTCCTTGCAGGCTGGCAAGGCGGGAAGGAATGTGGTTTGTCATCACGGTTAAGGAAGATTACCAGGGTACCTGCTAGCATCCCAGTTCTCAGCATCACTGTAAATGAACAGAGTCAATGGGAAGCATCTGTGCTCTGTGACATTTGCACAGAGTGAGAGCAAGTGCAGTTATGCTACCTCATACCTGCTCCTCGATGTTTCCAGCCGTTTGCTGAGCAGAGGAGTGTCAGGAAATGAATGGAATGCTGTGGCTGAAAGTCAAGAAGCGTTTCCAAGAGGCACATCTCAGATCCTGGAGTCTTTGAGCCTGGGGAATGGGGGTTTGGACACTGCTGTTGCAAAATGTAAAGCTTGGGTTTAAATCAGCTCTCCAGGGCTGACTAGGAGTGCAGTCGGCTATTGCCAAGCAGTGTTGGGGACTTGACTTAGAAGGCAGTTTGGAGTAGGGATTAATAAACTTTTTCCTGTGATACCAGCACTATGGAAGCTGCCCCCCGATGTATGTTAGGGGTGGATAAATCTTTCCATGCAATGTCTGTCCTCTTTTTAGCTGTTGGGGCTGTTGCCTGCCTGAGCCCAGGAGTTGCATTGTGAGGGACTGCCTTGTGGGGTATCCTGTTTGTGTTTTCCTTGGGAGAAAGTTGCTTTGGGAAGGGCCTTAACCTTCATACACTAAGGGCCAAGCAGGACTGTCCAGAGGCCCGTTCTCTTGGTGCAGAGGGAGAGGAGGTAACAGTGGAGAGTCTGGGTTGGGTGGCTCTGAACTTAACTTAAAATACCTCAGCTGCAGAAAGCAAAAATTTTATCTGTGCAACAGCGAGATGGTCAAGCCCAAGCCCTCCATGGCTCAGGCTTCTCTGCAGCAGAGCCGGGTGATGCTTTACCAGCTGCTAGCAAGCCCAGGGTTGTGAAGCCATTGGCACAAGGAGTCATGTTCTCTGCTCTGCAGCCATGCTTTGAGCTGTTTCTGACCCATCCCTTGGTTTATGCTGGGCCTTGGCTGGGCTCTTCATACTCCTCTGTGTACCCACAGGGTGGAAACTTGCAAAATAAAGGAGATAATGCCAAGATCGGATCAGTGGTGCTTTGGTGATGTGCAAACTCACGATGTTGTTTCCACAGAGACGAAGCTTCTGGCTTCTGTTACCTGAATGATGCTGTGTTGGGCATCCTGCGGCTGCGCCAGAAATTTGACCGTGTCCTGTATATCGACTTGGATTTGCATCATGGGGATGGTAAGGACCAGCGCAGGCTGCAGGCAGCACAGCAGCACTGCTGGGCGGGGGGGTGGAATGAGAGAAATCAAGGCACGTCAGTGCAGTGGGGCTGTATCTGCTGCAGCAGCTGTGGCTTTGCCTCGTTTCAGTGCAGTCGAGTCCCCTCAACCCATTTCTGCCTTATCCTGCTTTATGGACTTGCCCTGTGCTACCATCTTGAGGGTCTGGGCAGCAGTATTGTACTGAAAGCAAAAAACACCGTGTTCCTATCCCAGTAATCCGCTGTGCGAGTGGCTCTCCAGCAAGAACTTCCCCCAGTCCCTTGTCTCCCCTTCTGGCAGAGCAGCTGCTGACAGTGTTTGATTGATTGATGCCACCAGTGCAAGAGGGAAGCAGTAGTAAATGGTGCTTTTAAAAGAGTTCTTGATGCGATAAAATGAAAGCTAGTGCTGGCCATGCTGAAATCACTCTCTCCTTCAGAAGCATTATTTGAACACCATTTAATGTTTCCTGCTCTTGTGAATTTTATGGGGTGTTTCATTTTGCTCCTTTTCTCCCCTACATTTGGTTTCTGTTAAGTTTGCTGTTACTTCTTTTTCCCTTCCCACCCCAACTATTTTAATGTGTCTTTAAAGAAAAGAAAAGGTATACTTAATTGCAGCAGTGCTGAGGAAAAGCCAGAGAGCCTGGGTGCTCTGTTTCTAATCACAGCCGAGCTCTGGCCAAGGCATCCCTGCTCAGCTCCCTCTGCCAGCCTGGCAGACCCAGCAGTGCAGACTGTGAGTGCTGCTAATGTGGGCACTGAGCTGAGGCGTTGAGACCCATTCAGTACTGATTAGCATGAGACCTGCCAAATTCTTTTCAGTTGTGACCTTTGCTGCAGTCAAATTCACATCTCCATTGATTAAGGGTGGAGTTATTGAGCCACGTCTGTTTTTTTGCTTTCTTTGATCTGTTCTTGCTCTGTTTGCAGTCCCATGTTTATTGAGTGGCTCATTTATCCGGTGGCTGTCATTTATGTGGATGATGCATGAAAGCTTTTTTCTCTTCCTTTTCTGATAGGAGTTGAAGATGCCTTTAGCTTCACCTCAAAAGTAATGACTGTTTCTCTGCATAAGTTTTCACCAGGATTTTTTCCAGGCAAGTTGAACACTAGGAGGTTTGTGCTAATTCAGCTCACATGTCGACTTGTAGAATGGTCAGGGTTGGAAAGGACCTTAAGATCACCACTGACAAGGCCCCAGAAAATACAGGTCCTATCTCTTCTGTCCAATGGAGGCGTCTCACTGCCTCTGCTGTTGACCCAGGACAAGGAAAGAAGGGAAACCGTATGTTTGACATTTCCCCCTCTGTGGTTGTGGCTGAGCTCGGCAGAGCCACTGCTGGGTGGCCACCTGCACACCCGTGAAAGCTGCACAGCAGAATTGGGCAGGGGGTGAGAACCAGGTCCATCCAACCCCTCCCTTTATTGGTGGTGGCAGCTGGACTTCTCCATGAGCATGCCAAAGGTCTGAGCTCTCTGCTCTCATCTGAGACGTTTCTCCTGCTCTGCTTCCCTTAATTCACCATGGGGTGTTTCTGTTTTTCAGGCACTGGGGATGTGACAGATGTTGGCCTGGGGAAAGGTCGCTATTACAGCGTGAATGTACCCATTCAAGATGGCATTCAGGATGAGAGATATTACCAGATCTGTGAAACGTAAGCCCTCTTGCTTTGATCTGGTTTACTTGGATGGGATTTCATAGAACACAGACTGGACAGATTTCTTTTTTATTTACTATTTTAAATTATGGTCCTTTCTTAAGGAAGGACCTTCCCCTGTTAGAGATTTTGGTTACAGCGAACACTGATCTTAAGGGATGTCAGAGGTCTTGTGTGAATCCTTAAGCAAACTGAACATACAGAGGCTTTTGTGGATGGCTGGAGAGTCTCCTTGCCATGGGTCAACCTTGTGTGTTTAAGGAGAGACTGAGAAGGACTGCCATGGTTTAAGCCCAGCCGGCAGCTGCTGGCTCGCTCTGCCCCACTCGCCAGTGGGATGGGGAGGAAAATCAGCAAAAATATAAAAACCTGTGAGTTGAGGTAAGAACGGTTTAGTAATGTAATTAAAATTAAATTCTTGTATAAATTAATACTAGTTGAAAAGGGAAATGGAGAGGAAGGAATAAACCCCACACCCTGCTGAGAGAAGAACAAGTGATGCCCAGTATTGTTGCTCAGCATCCGCTGACCAGCCTGACCCGAGCAGCGACCCATCTCTTCTGGGTAACTCCCCCCAGTTTCTAGACCGAGCACAGCGTGCTGTGGTATGCATGGAATATGCTTTTGGCCACCTCAGATCTGGTGTCCTGCCTCTGCTCCCTCATGGCTTCTTGTGCCCCTCCTCACTGGCAAAGCACGAGGGAGTGAAAAGTCCTTGATGAGGGTAAGCGCGACCGAGCAACAGCTGAAACATGGGTGTGCTACCAGCGTTATTCTTAGAGTAAAGGCGAAACTCAGTGCTGCACCAGATCCTAGAAAGAGAATTAACTCTGCTACAGCTGAAATCAGGGCAAATACCTTTTAGCTGTGGAGTTGAACCTTCACCGTCTGTGGGAGATCTGCTTGGGCCTGAGCTGAAAGTGTTTTCCAAGCAGGTTTTGTTTTGTTTTCACATCTGTTTCTACTTCAGCAGGATAAAAACACTGTTGTGAAAAGACCATGTTTTTCTCCATTATTTTTCCTTGTATTTTGGGCTTTGGAGCACAGTGCTGCAAACAGGATTATTATCTCTGTCGTGTTCGTAATACTAAAAACCCGGAGCAAAGCCAAGTGTCTGACATGCCAAACTGCCTTCTGCAAGCGAGAGTACTGCTCATGAACTGTCTCCAGGCACCCCAGCATCCACTAGAGCCAGGGAAGATGTATTTCTGCCTTGAGCCATATGGGAGAGAGGAGAGTGGGGACCTAGAGCCTTCCTCACTTCATCTCGCCTTGGTGAGAGGTGTCTGAGAGTTTAGGATTACTATTTCTCTAGACCTGTTTTTTTCACTGTGACTTTTACAGGGGAGAAAAGCCCCTGGGTTTGGCTTGCAGCCCTTCCACTCGGGGCAGCTGATGTAAACATGTGGTTTGATGCTACCACTAAGCTGGTCAGGACTAGATCCCCCTCCCCTGTGTTTTCAGTAATGCTTTTGCCCTCATCAGCCTTGTGATGAGTGCTTTGAGAGCAAAACTCTCTGCAGGATAATAGCAGAGGCAGAAGGCTAACTGGGAGCAGAGGAAGCATAACTGGCATGAGGGGGTGGGAGCACAGAATGCAGAAACCTTGAGAAGTGTAAGTTGATCTGAGGGAATAGGGCCATACCACCAGCACCCTCTGAGCCGTGTCTGCGGTAACGCCTGCTGCTGCTTCCCTTCGCAGTGTGCTAAAGGAGGTGTACGCCGTGTTCAACCCGGACGCAGTTGTGCTGCAGCTGGGGGCAGACACCATTGCTGGGGATCCCATGTGCTCTTTCAACATGACACCTGAGGGAGTGGGCAAGTGCCTGAATTACGTCCTGCAGTGGCAGCTGGCCACCCTTGTCCTGGGAGGAGGTGAGTGTGCGCGTCCTGCTGTTTGGTCGTGAGGAAGACAGATTTGTCCCGTGGCCTGTCCTCAAGTGGGTGTCCTGGGCTTGGCTCTGGCTGCAGTTCAGCAGGGTGGCTGCAGGCAGCGCCAGGGGAGTGCTCTGTGCCGCGGTGCTGTCTTCACACAGACATAAAGTCCTTGATGGTGGCTAGTGCAAGTCTCAATCCTGACCCTCAAATCTTGAGTTAAAGGGTCTTTGGCCCCTCTGGAGGTGAGCAGAGGCTGTTAACCCTGATGAACTGATGTTGGCTTCTCAGTGGCACCTCTGTTTCCCATCTCTGCTCATCCGCCCTTCAGTGCTTCTCCTTAAAAGCGAGCACTGTGTTCCCAAATTTACCTTGGGCATCTGGCAATGAACAGTTTCGTTTGTCCTCAAGCAGGGACTTGGGAAAAGGGTTGGCTGCCTGAACGATGCAGCAGGGCTCTGAAGGCTAAAGATGACTTAGCCCTGTCATACTGCATCACCAGCTGCTTATCCAGCAGGGAGAGGTCAGGACAGGCTTTATACAACAGCACTTGAGATCAACAAAACTCACTGAGTGCCAAGTTGTACCAATGAGCTTCATATTGGTCCTCTCAAACATGACACGGCTGAAGAGCTCACCAGCAAATGGCCTGACATGTATATCATGCTTTATGGGTTGGAGGCTGACATTGTAAAGCAAGGATCCCCCATATCCACTGCTACCCTTGCACATCCTTCTCTGCTACCTTTGATCCTCCCTCCTTGTTGCCAGGAGAGAGCCCAACACATGGGGCTGGCAGCCTATGCTGGGTCTGAGATGATGACTGGAGGACCCGGGCCTGTGCCATGCTGGGTGTAACTGGGGTTCAGTTTGTGAGGTCTGCCCTTGCATGCAGTGTCATTCTGACCTGGCCTTGTGTAGCCAGTGGGTGCAACACACAGGGCACAGCCTGAGTGGATGAAGCAAGCTGAATTTATGTAAACTGTGTGTGTTGCGTCCATGATTTGTTCCTTTCGCTAAAATCTCCCTCTTCTCCCGCTCTCCCCGCTCCAAAATCACAAATCTTGCTGGAGACAGGAGGCTACAACCTTGCCAACACAGCTCGCTGCTGGACATACTTGACTGGGGTCATCCTTGGGAGAACACTGTCCTCCGAGATCCCTGATCACGAGGTAAAGCTTTAACAAACCCTCCCTTCTCCATGCACAAGAGCTGAGTTGTTCTCACTAATCCAAGTGGCTTCCTTGCTGCTCAGTACTGTTCTGTTGAGACAGTCCTGTAACAATAATGCGCTGTCCTAGCAGCGTAGCAGGTGCTTGGTCCCAAACCTTGGGGCTGTCTGCACCTTTTCACGAGGAATCACAGTTGCCAGTAACTTCCAGTCTGTGATAATTATGGAGAAGATGGGGAAAGGAAGTCACCTGTGTGCTCAGAGAGCTCTTCTGGATATGCATGTGCTTTTTGTGCCAGGCCTGTATGAAGGCTTTATGTTTTAGCCCTGCTGTCATCAACTTACAGAAGTACCAGGAGTAGCTTTGAAGCTTTTCTGACCGTGGGTGCTGCAGTGGGCTGTGGGGCCAGGTACTGGTCGTGACTGCACAAGAGCTGCCTCAGTTCCCATCTTGAGTGGGGCTGGGCAGCTGGTTGGAAAGGCACAATCTAGACTGAATCTGGGTGGAATAGCTACAAGTTCATAATAGGTCTCAAAATGCAGATCAGTTATTGACCCTACAGAAACAAACCTGCATGTGCAAAGCAGTTCCAGCCTCCAGTGACTCAGAGGAGAATTATGGGTTTGCCTTTGTCTTAAGGATCTCATGGATCAGTATGCATGAGGAAGTAAAGCATTTTTGTGCATCGAAACTGGAAATTCATCAGTATATAAAGTGGTTATTACAGCTGCAAGGTGTGCTTAAATAACTTTATTTTCCTTGTCAGCTGTGGCATGTTGAGGTCTGCTTGGGGAAGCCCTTGCTGCCCCTGCTGATGCAGAGATGTCAGTCTTGGGTTGCCAGATCTGCCACCTCCAATCTCGCCCTTACAGAAAACCTCAGTCCTGTGCATCATTAATCACCTGGGAGACTGTGGTTCTGTGAATGTCCATGTCTGGTGCAATAACTCGAAGTCTGAGCTGGCTCTCCATGGAGTGAAGCTCCAGGGATAGCAACAGGACCTACTGCAACTTCAGCACTGAATTTTTAACCCTAGCATGTGGTCGTCTTTGGACAGCGCTGTGTGCTTCTGAAATGAACCTGCTGGTGGTTATTTGAGATTCTGCATTACCATGTAGAGTCCATGTGCTGCAGATTTTCTCATTCAGGCTCAGCTGCACACTATTGGAAAAACACATCATTAACCTTAAAGAGCTCCGATTCTTCACCTTCCAGGTGTTTGACAGTCATGTCAAAGCAGCACTCTGCAAAGTGGGGTGGACATCTGAAAAGATATCTGATAGGCAGCACTTGAATTTTGTTCATAGGAAAGAACCCAACAAACAAATGGGTTTGCAGGGAGCCATGGGTAAAATGAGTGTCACCAGCTTTGCCTAACAAAGCACTGGGAAAGACATCTGGCTGCTTTCAGCTGCACCACAGAGTTCTGCTTCCCAAGCCCTTCAATTGATAGTGGCTGCAAACTTCCAGCGGGCACAGACACTGCAGAAGCACCTCTTTGACTCAGTTAAGATACATGTGCTCCTCAGGTGGAGAAAATGCTCTTCTCTTTTTACAAATGGGGAGCCCTCACACAGCCACAGCCACCAGAGACCTCTACACTCACTCTGTTGTCCTCTTCCTTGCAGTTCTTCACAGAGTACGGTCCGGATTACGTGCTGGAGATCACACCGAGCTGCAGACCAGACCGCAACGAGCCACAGAGAATTCAAGAAATCATTAACTCAATCAAAGGTGAGTTGTCCAAACCAGCGCTCCTGCTCCAGGCTGACGGGTTGTCTTAGAGAGGACTGGCAGGGAAGCTCATTGGAGTCTTTCTCACAGGCTAGAAAGGTGCACCACATTCACTTCACTGGGCACAGAGCTGAGGCTGACTTGCCTGTGTTTCCCTGTCCGTTCACTGGGGACTTCACCTGGTTGTCACGACTTTTCAAATAGGATGATGGTTATATTGTTCAAGTGTGGTCTCTCACCGTAACTGGGAGTGTCACCAGTTCTTCACAAACCTGACCTTACTTTTAAACAGACCCCCTTAATAAAGTGACAGAACCCTTTGGTGCACCAGGCTGCTGCAGAACTGGGGACTGGATGCCGAGTGCTTTGCACAGGGTCCCACAAAGCCGCAGCTATTCTTTTATTTCAGGCCTAATGAGAGCCCCTGGTCTGCCTTTGGCAGAAGGATGTGTAGTGTCCCTGGGGCCCCCTTCTGCAGCATCCTTCCATTGGCCCTTGGGGCAGAGCCAGAGCTACCTTGCTCTTCTCAGAGCTTCCTGCAGGGCTGGGCCTTGCCTGAGAGCAAAAATGGTTCCCCACCTGATCTCCATGCATATCCTAGCCAGGCAGGAGATTGCAAGCTGTTGGGAATCGAGGGTAGGTAGCTGGGTGAGCCCAGCAAGCTCCTGCCAGCCTTGTTTGGTGCCCTTGCCCATCTGTATCTTGCCCCTGTCCTCAGGAGGAGCTGGAGGTAGTGAGAGCGGTCTCTGCCAGCCTTTCCACTCTGCGGATGTGATGTGTTGGTGTTCAAAGCAGAGTAGGAGGTGGGTAGGAGATGCGGTGGCTGTGGATGCCTTGGGTTGTCCATTTCCAAGCACAGGCCAGTCCTAGGGAGGGGACATCCCCCCTGACCTGTCCAGGAGAGGAGGGAACAGCATTGCTCCAGAGTTGGGAGGGATCTGTGCTGCATGCTTCTGGCAGTGCATCCAGCGCAGAGGAAGGACAGGGCAGCCTGGAGTGAGCGTGTGCCCCTCCAGTGCTGGCCCATGAATCCAACCAGGCCAGTTGCAGGTTGTAGTGGGAAGTGGTGGCAGCGTCTCCCTTTGGTAGTTGCCCGAGTCTGGCTGGGAAGAGGGCAGCAGCCTCTGCAAAGTGAGACAGGGGACAGCAGCGAGCAGGGGCTGCTCTGAGGCTGTCCAGGCTGTCAGGCACAGGGGTGGCACCACTGCCCCTGGCAGGCTGAGCCATCAGTGGAAATCCCATTTTCTGCCTCGTTTTCTTTGCAGGGAATCTGAAGCACGTTGTTTAGCAGAACAGGAAGGTTCAGGTTTCTGCAAGAGCATTTGCTGTGGGGAACATGGTGTGTTTATGTGAGCAGCTGGTGAGATCCATGGCTCTCGGGGACATCTGGAAGAAATTATTGGTGGTTGGTGATGTTTTTCTCTTCAAAGAAGAAAAGCTGCTGTGCACCATGGGCACTGTGGCTCTTCCCAGGCAGGACTCTGGGCCCCGCAGCCACAGCCTTCCAGTGCCTGCAGAGCCCCCCTTGCTCTTTCGTCTTTCCTTCTTCAACACCACAGAGTTTATTCTCACAACTAGTTTTAAGCGTTTTTCAACAGAGCTGTGGCCCAGGCCTAGCGCTGCATTGCCCTGGGGGCAGGAGCACAGCCTCTACGCTGCCCTGCTGGAGACAGACCCAGGTCTGGCCAGGGCATGGGGCACCGCCTGTGCCTCTGCCAAGGGAGGGGCCCAGCCAGGATGGTTTTAACTGGGACGTTTTGGGGTTTTTAATAAAGTATTTGAAATACTCCTCAGTCCTTCCCCCTTCCCCCCTGCGCCGCACTGCCTCTCTGGTGCTCTTTTTCCACAGCACTTCATGCGTTCGGTGCTTACGGCAGCACAGACGCCCCTGCCCTGGGCCATGGTGCGTTCCAGGGATGCTCTCCAGAGCATCAAGGGGAGATGCCGGGCAGCGTGGCAGCTCTTGTCCTGGCAGATCTCGCATGAACGCTCCAGCGCCCCAGGAGAGCTGCTGCTCGTGTCTCAGCAAGGGGTCAGGCACACAAACATCTGGGGCCTTGGGCTGTGCAGCCTGCCTCCGCTGCCGCTGTCCCCTCCTTCACTGCGCCCACAGAGCATATTTGTGGTGTTTCTCGTTAAAGATGTCTGGTCACTGTGGGAAAGTGTATTTCCTGTGGCTTTAACTAGGATGTGCTGGAATAAATAGGAAAACAAAGGGACTCGCAGCCTGGTTTTGTTTTGATCTCTTGTTTTTCATCCAAACACCATGGGGTGAATTATTTTCGGGGAAAAAAATACCATTGGGGATTTCTGTGGTGGTGCTGCCATCCTGCGCCCAAAACTGTACTGCAGATAGTGGTGGTGATGGGGGGGCTGCGGCCATTCACTTCTGATCCATGGCATCTGACACCCTAACCTTTGGAGTCTGATCCCAGCCTTTGACATTTCAACCTGTACCTCTGACCGCTGCCATATATCCCCCAACCTTTGAACTGTACCCCTAGGTATTATATATAGGGGGTTGGAACTAAATAACCTTATAGTGACCCGAACTATTCTATGAGTCTATGAAACTGCACAACCGCCCCCCCCCAAATTGCCATAAATCAGCTCAAATAACCCCCAAAGTGGCTTTAACTGTCCTAAACCAGCCCCCAAATAGACCAAAACTCCCCCCAAATGTCCCACAAGTCCCCACAGCAGCTCAAATTCCCGCGGAATGCCCCCAGACAGCTGAAATGACCCCAAATTAGGCACAAACAGCCCAAATTGCCCCCGTCCCAGCTCAAACCCTTCCAGAAATACCCTAAAACCACCTTCAGATGTTGCAAATTACACTCAAGCCGCCAGATCTCAAAGTGCAAGCATCCAGCCCTGCTCCTAAGCCTAAGGTGCCAGGACAGAAAGCTGGTGCTTGGCAGTGATTCGGCAGAGGAGCAGGTGAGTAGAGGATGGGGGCATCCTCGGAAGAAAGGGGGGTAACAGCTTGATTTGGGGCTGGTTCCCCCAAAAAGACCTTTCCATGAGAGGCTGTGCTTGTGCAGCCGGAGCCGCTGTGGTGGCCCCAAAATACTCCAACCCCCCTGATTCTGGATCTGCACGGGTTGGGGCGGGGGGGGGGGTATGTTGGGGGGGTACCCCCCAAAACTCGAAACAGCGGGTGGGGGGGGCCGCGGTGTGGCGCCGGGCGCCGCTCGCTGCTGCCATCCCGCGTCCGGAGTTCGGTACTGCAGCTCGGGCTCCGCGCAGGTGCCGTGGGGCTCCGTTCGTCCCCGCGGCCGTCCCCGGACGTGGCCGGTGTGAGGCGGTGCTTGCTGGCTGCTGGTGAGCGATGGGCGCCGCGGCTCCGCGCTCGTGGTGCTCGTGGTGCTATGGTGCTCGTGGTGCTCGTGGTGCTATGGTGCTCGTGGCCGCAGCCCGGTGTTCGCGCACCGGCTCCGGTCCCTCCGGCGCGCCGTTTCGGTGCAGCATTGGCGGCGGGCAGGGTCCGGGTCCGGGTCCCGGCAGCGGCGGCAGCGGGTGAGATCCGAGCCCATCGGGGTCCGGGGTTACCGGGGAGGGGAGCGAGCCCGCCCGCCCGTCTGTGCCTTGGGCGGGCGCAGGGGGTGTCTCCTGCCCGCTGGCCGCCCGCAGCGGCAGGGTTGCGGTCTGCCGGAGACGAGGCGGGTCAGGGGCCCCGAGCGCGCTTGCTTCTGCCTTCATCTCCCTTGATGAACCTCAGGCGCCTCGGAGGTTGCTGCCCGGCATCCTGCGCCCTGCCGCTGTGCTCGTCTCTTTCCCTCTGCCCTGGCTTCAGATGTAGCGGAGTTAATTCTCTTCCTAGGATCTGGTGCAGGGCTGCGTTTCGCCTTTACTCTGGGAATACCGCTGGTAACGCACCGCTGTTTCAGTTGTTGCATGGTCGCGCTTACCCCGCTCAAGGACTTTTGGGTCCCTCGCGCTGTGCCGGTGAGTCTTGAATGCAGATGTCTGCTGCCAGTGAATACAGCCACTTGCATTGGATGCGAGTAGTTTGGGGCTGCACCAGTAGCTCCACAGGTGCAGCCCCAAACCAACATCTGCTTAAAGGTAATTGAGAATAAATCTAACAAAAGAGCAATTTACCTCCTGGCATGCATGTTTCTGACAGGTCATGTTAGAAAATGTGACTTGTAATGAAGTCACCTTCATTAAAAATAGTTTGGTCCAGCTTGGGTTTCTCTAATCACATTATGACAGTTTTAAGGTTTAGTGGGATTCAAACCACCTTGAATAGAAAAAAGCATTAAAGGTAAACCATTTAAGCTCAGGAAGGCATCTTGAAGAGCACAGGAGGTAGCAGTGTGAAAGACAGGACACGTGCACTTGTGTTCAGTAGGGAGATATTCTGCCAAGTACAAATATTCTGCCTGATCCTTGCAGAGCCCCAGGGGCTGCCCCTGACTTGAGTCCTGGTGTCCCCAGCATCAGACTCCAATGCTCTGTGGGGATCCACTGTGCTCCTGATGGGTTCTTTGGTGTCACCAGTCCCAGGCACTGGCTCTGGAGATACATCTTTGGGCACAGGGCATGGTGTGAGCCATGGGGCTGCGGCAGGGAACAGGTGGCTGGCTTAGGTACCACCAGGGCTGGTGCAGTGGCTGCAGCAGGAGCACTCGCCCCCCCAGCTGCCCTGTGCTTCCCCTGGAGCAAGGTTTGCTGGAAGGGAGATGAGGACCCGCGGATGATGCGCTGAATAAGAACACCCTCTGCAATGTGGTGCTTGCAGGAGGCAGCGTCTCCCCATCCTCCTCAATGCTGCCTGTGAGTGTGCTAAATGCTTCCCTTTCATTCCTGTTTCCCTTTCTGTTTCCCAGCCTCTCCTGTGGATCGAGATCCCTGGGCACAGCTCTCCCAGCCCAAGGAAGGTCTCCTGGAGGGAAATTGTTCCCTACATGGGGAATGGAGCCTGGACAAAAGCTCTGATTCATCTGCTCAGCCCCTTCTCCGGAGCCAAGGTTCCAGCCTTGCAAGATGCTGCTTTTCCCTTTGTAGCCTTAATTAGGTTTTTGCTTGTCTGCCTGTGAGGGAGAGGAAGGGGCTGTGGAAACCAGAGGGAAAAGCTGACGCAGCTGCTCCAGCAGGCTCCATCCAGGCTTGGGGGGGGGGGGAGTCAGGCCATGGCTCAGTTTCCCCCACTGATGGCCTTGAAGAACATGATAGTGGATGGGTGATGGATCAGGACCCATCAGCTTGTGCATCCAGGTTTTAATCTAGCAGGAAACCCACAGAGATGATCTCAACCCTCTCTGTTCCTCATGCTGTGGCCTTTTTCCAAGATTTTTACTGTGAATCTGTCCCTTTCCCGTCCATTGGCCCAGTTTTCCCATAGAACCAGCCAACAGCCCCTGCTGGGGGTGGCTGTTCTGCAAGTGGGGTCCCCATCTCATGCCATGCAGCACCCAGTTCCCAGCCACAGTTTTCCTGCCAACATCCAACCTGGAAATGGCTCGGGACCGCCACAGAGGCAATGATCTTACCATAAGGAGATTAGCAGGGCAGATGGGAAGGCAGAAGCAGACTGCAGGACGATGGGATTAGAGGCCACCAGCATCCCATCATGTCTCTTGCTCTCTTCCAGCAGCACTGTGGTGATGCTGCTGGGCAGAGGAGAGTGTGGGGACAGGGGACACCGAGCCCCAGCAGGGCTTTGTCCATCCCTGTTGTCCCAGGAAATGACAAACTTGTAGGATAACCACTCTCGGGATGAGCTCATGGACATCTCGCACTGATCTGAGCTGGCATCTGCTGGTTGGGGCTGGATAAAGGATGAGCAAACTGCTGCTGTGCCCAGATAACACAGTGTTCCTTCCACATGGTGCCCCAAAGGAAGAGTTGGGATATTTGGGAGAGGGAATAAACCTCTGCAGTGAGAGGGTGACACTCCAAGGTGCAATAACACAGGGCTGGGGGGATGCTCCTCAGTCCCCACATCCCGATCCTGTCACGGTGGCTCCATCCCAACCCAAGGGGTCTGGGAGGATGGAGGGTGGTGGAGCCTGTCCCTTCTTGCCCAAAACCCAAGGGAGAAGTCCAGCCTTGGGTGGTTGGAGAACAGCATCATCAACCCTTGGCCTGTTTGCTGTGTCCTCCCTGGAAAACAGCCCAGAACTTGTCTAAGAACCTGAAATACAGAACATCAAGGGAAGAAAGAGTGCTTTTTTCCTTAATCCATGCTCAAGCTGGTTAACAGCTCTCCATGGCTTAAAGCAGCTCATTTCTTGGGGTGTTTGAGGCTGGAGCTGATGCACAAAGTGGAGCAGGGGCTGGTGGCTGCTTTGCAGGCTCCCACTTTTGGGGGATCCTACCCAGCACACAAAGAGCCAGGGACACAGCAGGAAAGCGATCCCTGCCACTGGATGAGGACATATGTGATGGCCATGGCTGCCCAGCACCGTCAGAAAGAGCAGCCCCTTCTCTCTGCAGTAGTACCTCGGAGTGCCTGCAGAGAGAGACGTTCACTTTAATGATCCTGGATTCCTGGAATGGTTTGGGTTGGAAGGCACCTTAAAGCTCATCTAAAGCCATGGGCAGGGGCACCTTCCACTAGATCAGATTGCTCAGCACACGGTGGGGTCGGCATCCCCATGGACCTGCTGGTGTAGCCAGGGCCGTGGCTCCAGCACTCCTATGGCATCCCTGGTGCAGGACCAGCTGCAGGAGGCAGGGCCGGTGCCGGGCGCAGTGCAGAGCAGCGAGAGGCTGCAGCAGCCCCACGCCTGATGCAGGACAAGGGTCTCCACATGGCAGGGCTGAAGGGGCTCTGTGGGGATGGACACGGTCAGAGGGGAGCGGGACACCGGACACAGCGGGATGAGACTCGGCCACTCACCCCACACCGACACATGGAAGCACTGGGTGATGACATGACCGTCTGGGTCCTCAAACTCTGCCTCATAGGTTCCAGTGTCTGCTGCGTGAACTGGACTGATCCGTGGGGAAAGGGGCTCTTCCTGGGAAACTGCTCTTCCGGAGAAAGAACTCTTGCAGGCGGAGGCGGGTTTATTCCTCTGAGCCACCAAGATCATCTGATAGGGCCCTGCATCCAGCCCCATTTTCCACTTGACTCTTGTCCATTCCCGCAGGGGTTTCTTTGGCAGCAGGTCCAGCATTCCATGGGCAGACAGGGCTTGTTCGTTACACTCTGGGGGTCCTAAAGTAGAGAGGGTTGAGCCCATCCCCATTCCCACCTCAGGCTTCCCCTTCCTCTGCCCATCCCAGGCTGGTTGTGCCTGTCGGTACCCTGCTCCTGCAATAACCTTCTGCCCTGGCCTCACCAGGGGTGGTTGCAGACCCTCTGACCACAGCATCTGCTTGTTCCTTTGTCCCCCAGGTCCTTCCTCACAGATCCAGCCTGGGAAGCAGCAGGAACATTTCCTGCTGGACCCTTTCTTTCATGAGTGTCTGTGCTTGCAGTCCCGGATGTCAACAGCTCTGACAGAGGCAAGATACGAAAAGCCCCTAAATGAAATGAACACCCCAGAGCCTTGTGGCTTCCTCCTTGTGAGCAGGGTAGTGCTGGGGCGGCAGCATGGAGCCAAGCATCAATTCCCAGGAGCTTGGCTTCAGCCCACCCAGCCCTGAGCAGGGTTTTGCCTCTATGCTTAGTGTGAAGACTGAGCCATTTTGGAGAGCATGGCCAGAAGACCCCCAGCAGCTTCAGCTTTGCAAAGGCACAGGCAGGAGGATGTCTGCCCCCACCAGCCCCAGGGTGCAGATGGGACATCCCTGTGCCCAGCAGATCCAGGAATACAAGAGGCTGGAGCAGTCAAACAGAAGCATCCTTCCCGGGAAATGTAAGAAGCAGACTCAGGAGCAGCCACTATTGGTCAGTTTCTACCAGGACCTGCAGCTGGTGACGAAGGGGACCCTCCCCACCACACCAGGTACTAAAGAGCCTTCAGGACACCAGGATCATTGCTTGCTACAGCTTTGGAGGCACCAAGTGCTGCAAGAAAGGTGGGAGGATGCTTTCCTGCCCTCAGTCTGTGGTGCTGGAGCAGTGAGTGTGCAGAGCAACAGAAGTGCAACCCGGAGGTGTGAGTGTGACCCTGCAGGGTCAGTGCACCACAGGTTTAACCCTGCTGCGGGCAGGTTCTGCAGCTCAGCTGAGACCAGGCTGCTGCAGGCTCTGCAACACCCTGTCTGGTGCAGCTCTGAGCAGTGGGAGTACCTGGGACTTGAATCTTGGAATGGTTGGGAGGGAGTTTAAAGCTCATCCAACATTCACAGAGTGAGCTGCGCTCCAGTGTCAGCAGCACGGCAATGTGCACTACTTTTGTAATATACAGTCCATATTCCTCCAGTGCCCCTTTGAAGCTCCCTCGCAAGATCCAGTGCACTGCTCACAGAACTTTGAGGTCCAGCAAATGCATAGAGCAAAGGAGCCAAAGCAGAAAGCTGCTGCTCAGCCTCAGCAGCCACCAGGGAGCTCTGCAGCACTTTCACCAGCACGTCAGTGCACCCCATCTTTGCTGCCTAAAAAGGTAGAAGCAAGGCTGCTAAAGTCCGAACATATTGCTTCTGCTTCTCCTGTGGTGGAGCCAGAGCAGAAAGCTGCTGCTGGGCATCAGCATAAACCAAGGAGTTCTGCAGCATGTCAGTGCACCGCAGCTTTCCTGCCTGAAACAGTAGAAGCAAGGCTCTCAAAGTGCCAACACACAGCTTCTGCTTCTCCAGTGGAGGGGCCAGAACAGAAAGCCGCTCTGAGCATTAAGCTGAAGGCTTCATCCCTTGCTCCCACAGTGGAGTTGACAGGGTGGAAAGCATGTGCTGGGAGTCACCTGCACAGAGTGAGCTGTGCTCTAGTGTCAGCAACATGGCAATGTGCACTACCTTTGGAATGTAAAGTCCATCTTCCTACAGTGCCCCTTTGATGTTCCCTTGCCAAGTACAGGCACAGTGCTCACAGGCTGCCAATGTCAAGCTAATGTGTATTGAGCCGAGGAGCCAGAGCAGAAAGCTACTGCTGGGCATCAGCAGCAAAGAAGCAGCTCTGCAGCAATGTCCAGCATGTCAGTACACCCCAGCTTTCCTGGCTAGAATGGCAGAAGCAAGGCTCTCAAAGTGCGAACACACAGCTTCTGCCTTTGCAGTGGAGGAGCCAGAGCAGGAAGCTGCTCTGTGCGTTAAGGGCATATGATGACAGTGCATTCCGTGTAAATTTCCGTCACATGAGTCGTGTACATTTGACTTCGTCTGGATCTATGGGTACATCCCTGTTATTTGGCTTGATGTGATAGATCATCTTTACAATGGCTGATTCCCTCAGGGACCGGATCTCTTTCTCTAGAGTAGTCCACTTGGCAGAACAACTCATAACATCGTCCTTGTATGGAAACCTTTCTTTTACAGCTGCCAAGAGCAGCTTCCAAAGGCTGAGGGACTTTTTCTCTCTTGCAATTGCTTTGTCAATTCCCCCTTCCCTAGCAAGTGATCCCAGCTGCTTGGCTTTCCTACCTTCTAGTTTGTGACCATCAGCCCCATTGTCCCAGCATTGGAGCAACCAGGTGATGATGTGCTCCCCTTGTTGACAGGTAAAATCTTTTTGCATATTCCATAGCTCGGTTGAGGTCCAGGGTCGAGACATCACCTCTTCTTCCTCTTCTTCGTCTGATTCACATACTAATAACTCCTGGTCAGATGCTGTCCTGGGTGGTGAGTACATTGTTTCTTCATCTTGCTTCATCTTTGTTGCCTCTTTTTTGCTTTTCCCCTTGCGTACAGGGGCAATCGATATTGGCACAAATTGATCCTCTGGTGTAGCTGCTGTACTTGGAGTTGGAATAGCTCCAGTGTCTGTTGCGGTCAAAGTTTGAGTAGCTGCTGTACTTGTCACTGGGGCTGGTGTAGCTGCTGTGCTTGGAGCTGGAGTAGCTGCACTGTCTGTTGCTTTGCCATCAGATCCAGGGACATTCTTTTCCCTTTGAAGGTGCTGGATAGTGTTGAACAGGCACGCCCTGGCACGTTGCCATGATTTGTCCCTCTCTGGTATGACCAGAATGGCAACACACCTCATTTAAGTGTTT
Organism: Ara ararauna; assembly: GCA_028858755.1. NCBI lineage: Eukaryota > Metazoa > Chordata > Aves > Psittaciformes > Psittacidae > Ara > Ara ararauna. The sequence continues at coordinate 921,490 of CM054396.1, forward strand.
TACTAATTTTTCTGGATTTCGCACTTGTTCACTGGTGAAATTCCAAAGCACCGGGGGGGCCCACTGGCCTAGATACTTGTTCATACTGTCCCACACACCCTGCCACTCATGACTGTCCAGCCTCGGGGAAAATCTCTTGGTCCTCCTATATCGTTGTCTAACCCTAGACAAGGCCCAAACCTGACTCTGCTTAACTCTTGAGATCAGACGAAATGGTTGTGTGTAAACCACACTCTGTATGCATGCCAACATGGTGATCCCCATCACAATCAGCAAGCAGTGCTCAAGCGTACCCAAAGGCCATTAAAAACCTTCAGAACTCTCAAATGATGCTGTAAATGGTCTGGTGTGGGGGCTGAGAACATAAGGGAATGTCTTCTTCACGGGTTGACCACCCAAGGAGGGGAAAAAAGATGTGTAATTGCTAAACTCTTCTATTATATACCTCCCCAAGTATAGAGGTGGTGACCACACTGGGAATGCAAGCCAGATCAGTTTAATGATCAATGATTCTATTGTATTACAAGTCATTACCATAACGCACAATGAAACAAGAACCTTAGCCCAAGGCCCCCAGCCGGTAAAAACTAACACTGCAAATACTGGCTGTAAGTAAGGCACAACATGCTGAAACTGTGAGATCAAGAGCAACAACTTTGAGAGCCAATAAATCAGCGTTTTGACGAGTGACTGTTAATCTGAAAAAATGAATGCTTATCACAAATAAGATCAGACACAATCCTGGTCAGATCTGTCATTATCTCAACCATTCGTGTCCCACGTTGGGTGCCAAAAACAACTGTCATGGTTTAAGCCCAGCCGTAACTCAGAAAAACCATGCAGTCTCTCTCTCACTCCCCCCCGCCTTCCTCCTCCCCCACTCCCGGAGGGATGGGGAGGAGAATCAAAAGAATGTAACTCCCACAGGTTGAGATAAGAGCAGTCCAGTAACTGTGGTATAACACAAACCACTGCTGCTACCACCAATAATGATAATGATAAGGGAAATAACAAGGGAAGAGAATACAACCGCTTACCATCTGCCGACAGATACCCAGCCCAACCGAGCAGTGATCTCACCCTTCCAGGTAACTGCCCCCAGTTTATGTATTGGGCATGACATGCTGTGGTATGGAATACCTCTTTGGTCAGTTTGGGTCAGGGGTCCTGTCTCTGCTTCCTCCCAGCTTCCCTTCCTCCCTGGCAGAGCATGAGACTCAGAAAGTTCTTGGTCAGAGTAAACATTACTGAGCAGCAACTAAAAACATCGGTGTTATCAGCACTGTTCCCAGGGCAAAAGGCAAAAACACAGCACTGCACCAGATACTAAGAAGGAGAACAAATGACTGCTACTGCTGAACCCAGGACACGGCCTTAGAGATTTGTGGTTTATTTCAGCTCTGGTTTTGGGTTTTTTTTAAAATGGTGTTGTCTGAATGAAGACCTTCAGGCCATGTCAAGACTTACTAGTGCACGCATTAGTAACTATCTTAGGGTGTTTTTATAGCTGCTGTATTTGTTGGTGGTGATGAGCGAAGTGGAACCCTGTGGCTATTCACAAGAGGAGGAGTTGTGGCAAAGGTCACCTTTGGTCAAAGTAATGATAAAATGTATGCCATTCCTGTTTTACTTTGCAGATGGTGAAGAGGAATATGGCTACTGAAGGAACATCCCAGTCAGCTGACAAGAGGTTTTTCTCAAGGATAGCTCTGGACATCTGACCCTCTGAAAGCTGAGGTAAAAGGCTGGGCCTGGGGAGAGGCAGGGAAGAGATGTAAGTTTGGTGTGGGAGAGAGGATGTTGAAGAACTGTTGAAGAACTGGAGAGGGGCTTTGGACAAGGGCCTGCAGGGAAAGACCAAGGGGGAATGGCTTTAACTTGCCAGAGGGGAGATTGAGATGAAATCTTAGGCAGAAGTTCTTGCCTTGAGGGTGCTTAGGCGCTGGCACAGGGTGCCCAGAGAAGCTTGGAACCGGATGAGCTTTTAAGTCCCTTCAACCCAAACCAGTCTGGGATTCTAGGATTAGTTATACACTAATGGTTAACAGCTGGACCAGATGATCCTTGAGGTCCCTTCCAACCCGGTGTTCTATGGTACTTGTCTACTTTTAAGCATGTACGTTTTTCAAGAGAGGGCCTAGCCCGTTACACATCCCCATTGCTCTCAGAAGCAGCAACAGAGAATTTGCGCTTGGTTTCAGAGGAGGTGAGGCACAGCATGCCCAACCTTGCCAGGACCAGCCTCTGCTTCTTGGAGGCCATAAGGAGTAGTCGGAGCTTGGAGTCGGATCTGGAGGTTCCAAGCAGCCAAATTCCCAGAACCCAGCAGTGGGCAGCAGGTCAGTGTGAAGGTCCTCTACGTGCACCCCTGCAGCTGGTTCCCTTCTGTCTGTCTAGCAACCCGAAGGACGCCCTAGGAGGCTTGGGATCCTGAATTGTTCTTAAACTGCCTTTGCCACCTGGGTTAGTCTTCCTTTTGTTGCTGCTTTCCTAGGTCTGGCTCCCAGTAAGCTCAGGTATTCCTCCAGTGCTGGGCAGTCTCCGTTGACAGTGCGACAGCTGATGAGGACAAGGTCATGCTCAAACTCTCTCTTCACACCCAGGCAGCCAGTGAAAGCCTGCAGTGACACAGGTCCTGTCAGTAGAGTTTGAAAGCCACAGGCATCTTCATAGCTCCACACAGGCTCTTACAGCAGCACTGGCACTACCAGAAGCAGTAACATGGTCACTGTGGTGAAAACCTCACCCTTCAAAGCTCGCACGTCTGTTGTGGGGATCTCGGTGCCCAAGAACAAGCCAACGCCACCATCCAGGAGGTAAATGTGAGGCTCCAAACCTCACGCACTTGAACATGTGCCTTTTGGTTTACAGGTTAAACCACTTGATTAAAAAGTTATGTTCATCTCCAACCTTAAAGCATGACGTGGGTATAGAGTTGGGTCACAGCTACTGACTAACTGTAGATGTAGGGTTGTGGTTGGGGAGCCCTTAAAAGAAAGAGTAGTACTTAGCCGGGAGATGGATGATACAGGGGTGCAGTCCCCCTGAGTGAATGTCTTTGGGAACTGCCTGGCTGGGACTCAGCAGCTTCTGGGTGAGATGCCCCTTTTTACCACGTTAGCAGTGACCAAACCACTCAGTCTTTCAGTGTTCCATCTGCTTAAAAAAGCGTGTTATTAAAACCAAGCTGATTATGCAACAGATTGAAAAGCCACAGGATCAAACTTCTTTCTGTAAGAAATGAACATTATGGCACATACTTATTTGGTGGGAAGGGGAAAATCTCCTCCAAAGGTCCAATAAACTCTTAATTGTTCATGTAATAATCTTCCCAGATGACCTACTTTGGTGCTTCTTAACTTTGCTACGGGTGAATAGTGTTGCTGTGGTTTTTCTTCTTCCTGTGGATACCTGAAGTTTGTAGATAGTCTAAATCAGCAGTTCTTTAGTTAGGACATGTTAAATCCTTTTAAAGAATAAGGCCTCTAAGACATGTTAACACATACCTGCACAACTGCTTTGTGCACTGGAGCAAAGCATGCGCTCATCCCATCATCCTGAGACATCTGCTGTGCTTCTCTGTGTTTTTGATAAATTGCCAAAAGCTGTGTTTTTACAGCTCTTTTTGATACAGTTGTAGCATGAACTTTTATGATGGAGGGAAATGAAGTTGATTTGGTATCAGGCTAATACACAGTAAGTGGTTGTTGGTTTGTAATGTCCCACTTAGCCTTCAATTGAAATGCATCTGTTTAAAACCTCCCATCTGAATATTAATTTAAAATCAGTGTCTTACTTTGCAGTAATGCAGGACAAAACCTGGTTATTTTTCAGGTGTTCAGTCATATTTGCAGGGAAAATATTCCTCCAGGACTCAGTCACAGGGAAAATCTACACCAGTGTTAAGAGCAGGGTAGGATAAATGTCACTTAAGTCCCTGCACTGCCTGGAATTGGTGCTGCTGCGTCTGTTCCTCTGGCACATGTGAGGCTGCAGCAGTTTGCTGAAGGCCATCAATAGATGTGAAGCCTCAAACAAGCATTCCCTGTGCTCAGCAGATTTCTGGGATCTTCCTCCTTCATGCAGCTCTTTGTTAGGGACCTTTTCTTGTTTGTCTCTCAACCCAGGTTTCTACAGTCAGCACAACCACGGAGCACGATTCCTGGAAGGATGGGTGCTGCTGACAGCCTACACCCCCAGCTGGCTGGGCATGCAGTGGAACTCCAGAGATCCCTCACATTGCAGACTGATGTATAGCACCTCTCCTTTTGACACAGACTGTCCTCACCCTGTCAGCTGCCAAGAGCTGGACCTCACATCAGTGGAACAGACAACTCCTTTGCTGTGTTTCTACTGCTCTAAATGTTACTGCAACACGAGTCTTCACAGGAAGACTGAAAATAGCCTTATCTCCTTTAAACCTCCACTGCAGCCCTCTGGGACCGGCTCTTTAGGGTGCTGGCTTCAGCAGGCTGCTGGGAGTTCAAGGTGCAGCTTGGAGCTGTTGCTGTGTTGTTCCACAGCAGCAGCGCAGGTTGGGGACACTAGAACTAGTTACAGAGATGTTAGAAATGGCCTTTCAAACTCATCCTCATGTTCTCTCAACTGTCTGAAACTCAACTGGTTTTCGGTTTGATTTTTTTCTTACTTCAGTATAGAATGTGTTCCTGCTCCTTTTTGTTGTTTGTTCTAGAAGACAAAGCAGGTTTTCGTAACTGTAGTAACACCGCAAGCTGTTGCGGTCAATGCGTGTCGCCGTTCACAAGTGGAGGAACAGTACACAGTATTTGTGTGGGTTTGTGAACAGGCAGTTGCAGGGACGGGCTGCTATTTAAAACCTGCTGTTCAGCAGCATCTTAACTCAGATAAAAAGTTAAATACCAGTTAAAAGTGAGTTTTTTAACAATAGCCCTCCCTGCTTGATCTGACTTGAAGTGTTCCCTCTTCCAGCCAGCTCCCACCTGCCCTGGCTTTTGTAGCAGAGTTTTCTACTGTCTCTTTGGTTATGAAGGATTCTGTTCCAGTGTCCTTTTCCTCAGCAAGTGCTGGATGCTCTGAATGCAGTCTTAGTACAGGAAATATGCACTGATAGCAATCTTCCCCCTGCCATCAATGTGATTTTGATAGCGTAGTTTAATAAAATGTTAGGGTGCTTTATTCAAACTGAGCCTGACTGTGGACTGGGTTTGTGCCAGGAATGAGCAGCAGCTCCCAGGCTGCAGGAGTTGTCTTCTTCACTTCACCTCTACCACTCTGCACAGGTAAACAGGGCTCAGAGGAAGTCTTATGTGCTGCAAGTGCTGATATTTACCTATAATCTCCTTGGATTTCATCAGGATGAGGTGGGGGTAGCAAAGGAAAATTCCATTCACAGCCCTCTCTTCTTGGCTTTTGTAAGAAGAACATCCACAAGTGGCCCAACCACAACAAAATAGAGGAAACACCACTGGCAAAGAGGAAGCTTTACAGCAGCTCGTTCTCAGAGCACAAACCCCTCTTTGCTCCATGTGAGTGTGTCACAGACAACTCTACACCAACAGGCTTCTCTCTACCCTCTGATAAAGCTCTGCAGGTTTACAGCACTGCACCGTTCAAGCTTTTCCTTTATGGAGAAGGTTCTTTTTCAGAACCTGGTCTTGGGGTAAAGCTGGAACCTGGGTCGTAGGGAACTTATTTATTTACCTTACCCCTGTACAGAACAAAGACAGAGCAGCAGATCTCAGGGGGTTGATCTTCCTATTGAGTTGTCTTACCTTTGGACTGCAGCCCCCAGTAAAGAGCACAGCATTTCCCTGCAGGCTCCTGAGTCGAGACTGCTCCTGCTATTTAATGGCTGCTGAACATCTATTTAATAGCAGATAAAGAACAAAATCTCTCTTGAAGAGTTCAGTGTTTAACTATTTTAAGGTTGTCTCCCAGCTGAGTGCATCAGACTGTGATACTGCTGCTGTGAAGAACCAAGGTACTGATGTCTACAGCAGTACTGACCCTGCTACATATTTCTAGACAGACGAGAGGCTTAAGAGAAGCAGCAAAGAGGTGACCAGGGCCTCATTCTGCTTGAATTCGTGGGCATTTAAAATACAAATCCCATATGGCCAAGCACCTGGAGGGCTGTCCCACTTCAGGACGGGGCCATCGCCGCAGATGAGGGACATTAGAGGACAAACCCAAACTCTCTAAGAGATTAAAGTCTCATTAAAGCAATGGTTAAATTTTATCCTTTCAATTTCCTATGCTGTTCTCACACTAAGTGAGTTCCTTCAGATATTTATATTGTGTCCTCCCCCCCCAGCCCCAGCCTCAGCCTGGGGCACTCACACGTGCCCCAAGTTGACAACATGGAGAAGTGGATTCTTTCCACCCCCAGACATCAGCCCCCCTCAGGTCAGGACCGGCTCAGGCACCTGCATCAACACAAGTCTCCTGGGTTCAGCAGCAGCAGTCATTTTTCTTCTTCTTAGTAGCACGAGCACTGGTCCAGGGCAGTGCACAGCTCCCACGCATTGCCATGAAGATGGAAGCATCTTGACGCTTTCCCAGTAGTGATCTTTGCTAACGCCAACAGGAACAGAATCCCAAACACTGAAGAGCCATTATCTTCTCCTATGGACAAGCAGAAGAGCCAGGACCTGCTAACGTTCATGAGACAGATACCAGTTACAGGCACAGGGGAATGCTTTTACCTTAGTTACCCTCCTGAGCCCACGTGGGTATCATCTCTTCTTATGTTCCAAGGCCAGGTTCAATCACTCCTGCATTAGCACCTATGCTCAGAAGAACAGTTTAGCCTTAAATAATTCAAAACCAGTCTCAGATCTGCACTGTATTAATATTGCCACAAGCAGACAGGAAGGAATTCGTCCCATCTCTGGACATGGCCATCACTTGCTGCACATCTCTGACAGTGACTTCCTTCTCCTCTGGTAGAGCTTCCTTCCTTTTCCTTCCAGACATCATCTATTAAATCCAGCGTCATAAACTTTGACCAAGTGTGAGAGAAGAGAGCTGAGGTATCAGCAGGAAACAAGGCTCCCTTAAAGCACTTTTATTGCACTGGCATGCAATGGCACTTTCCCATCCCCAGGAGGTCTCCCTTAAGCTACACCTGTGACCAGGACTAGCAGCTTTCAGCTCAACTAGAAAGTGACAGCTATCAGAAAAGGTGTTTTTAGCTGCTCACAGAAATGCGAATGCAAAGCCAGCTCCTTGCTGCCTGGCTCCTGTTGCCCTTCACAGGAACAGCTGTACAGTCAAAGGCATGCACATCCTTCCCTTGTTTCTCCACTCAGAAAGAGTGGTCCTTGCAGCTCGGCTCAGCTCGGCTCAGTCCAACAAACATGTAACTGGTGCACAGCATTGCCTGAATGCCAGAGGAAGTGACCAGCAGGGCAATGACCTGCTGGGTTTCATGACCTTTTTAAAAAGCTCCAAGTGATGCAGCAACTTTCAGCATGAGGAAATCAGTCCAGGCAGGAGCTAAAGGCCTGTGAACACAAACCACCGCCAGCCTGTCAGCAAGATCAAGCCTATCAATTTCTATTTGAAAGGGCGATTTTTTAGAGTAGACCTGACACTTTACATTCTCTCTCGCATTCCTATATATGTTAATAAAACGTGGTGCTGTCTGGAAGGAGTCCGTCCTGGGTGTTTCTCATTAAGCAGCAATCTCTCCCCTGTCAGTTTAAAGCCATTTCCCCTTGTCCTGTCCCTACATTGCCTTGTAAAAAGCTCCTCCCCAGGTTTCTCAGGCTCTCTCACCCTGTCTCCAGAACCCTCACAGCATTTCTGTGGCCTCCTCTGGACTCACTCCAGCAGCTCCATGTCCCTTTTGGGTTGTTGCCCTAGAGCTGGATCAGGAGTGCAGGGGGCCTCCCCAGAGTGCAGCAGAGGGGGAGAATCCCCTCCCTTGACTGCTGCTCATGCTCTGGGGATGCAGCCCACCACGCGGGGGGGAGGGGAGAAGGGTCTGGGCTGCAAGAGAATAATGATGTGTTTAACAAGGAAGGCCAGCTGTACCTGTGGAAGACAACTGCAGTGGTGCCTGCAACAGAAAGACTGAAACAGGGAGAGGACGCTGCCTCTCTGAAAGCTGGATTTTGCACAGTGCTGAGCCCCTCTGATCGCTGTGGACGTGGGCAGTCTAGTTATGTGCACAAGGCTACCTGACAACTGATCTGAAACCCTGGGCAGGAAAGAACAACGACTCTTGGAGAGGGAAAGAAATAAAACAGACAAATGGAAGAACTGCCTAAGCGTTCAAAGACTAAGACGAGTCTTCTAAGACTAAGACCAGCCTTCTAACACCAAGACCAGAATTCTAACACTAAGACAAGCATTCTGAGACTAAGACCAGCATTCTGAGAATAAGGCAAGCATTCTAAGACTAAGACCACTATCAAAGACAAAGACCACTATTCTGAGTCAAAGACCAGCATTCTGAGACTACGACAAGCATTCAAAGACTAAGACCACAATTCTGACAGCGGGACCATCATTCTGGGACTTATACCACCATTCTGAGACTAAGACCAACATTCTCAGAAAAAGAACAGCATTATAAGACCAAGATCAGCATTCTAAGACTAAGACCAGGCTTTTTAAGACCAAAACCACCATTCTAAGAATTAGACAGGCACTTTGAGACTAAGACCACCATTCTGAGACTAAAACCAGAATTCTGAGGCTAAGACCAGCATTCCAAGACTAACATCAGCCTTCTAACACCAAGACCAGCCCTGTAAGACTATAACCAGCATTCTGAGAATAATATCACCATTCTAAGACCAGCATTCTGAGACTAAGACCAGCATTCTGAGACTATGACCAGCACTCTGAAACAAAGACCACTATTCTGAGTCTAAGACCAGCATTCTGAGACTAAGACAAGTGTCCTGAGAATAAGAGGAGCATTCTGAGACTAAGACCACCGTTCTGAGACTAAGACCAGGCTTTTAAGACCAAGACCACCGTTCTAGGAGTAAGACAAGCACACTGAGACTAAGACCACCATTCTGAGACTAAAACCAGAATTCCATGGCTAAGACCAGCATTCTAAGACTAACATCAGCCTTCTAACACCAAGACCAGCCCTGTAAGACTATAACCAGCATTCTGAGGCTAATACCACCATACTGAGTCCAAGACCAGCATTCTAAGGCTAAGACTACCATTCTAAGACTAAGGTCAGCATTCTAACACCAAAACCAGCATTCTAAGACAAAAGCCAGTATTCTGAGACTAAGAACAGCATTCTGAGAATAAGACCACCATTCTGAGACGAAGACCAGCATTCTGCGACTGAAACCAGCACTCTGAAACTAAGACCAGCATTCTGAGACTAAGACAAGCGTTCTGAGAATAAGACCAGCATTCTGAGACTAAGATAAGCAGTCCAAGACTAAGATCAGCATTCCAAGACTAAGATCAGCATTCTAAGACTAAGATATGCATTCTAAAACTAAGATCAGCATTCTAAGACTATGTCCTGCATTCAAATACTAAGACCAGCATTGGAAGACTAAGATATGCATTCTAAAACTAAGACCAGCATTCTAAGGCAAAGGCCAGCATTCAAAGACCAAAATCAGCATTCTAAGACTAAGATCAGCATTCTAAGGCAAAGACCTGATTGCAAAGACTAAGGTCAGCATTCTAAAAATAGGAAAAGCATTCTGAGATTCAGACCACCACTCTGAGACTAAGATTAGCATTCTGTGACTAAGCCCAGCATTCTATAACTAACATCATCCCTCTAACACCAATACCAGCATTCTAAAACTAAGATCAGCTTTCTAAGACTATGAAAAGATTCCAAAGACTAAGTTCAGCATTCTCAGAAGATCAGCATTCTGAGACTAAGACCAGCTTTCTGACACTAAGACCCGCATTCAAAGACTAATATCAGCATTCTTAGACTAAGACCAGCATTCTAAGACTAAGACCAGGCTTTTAAGACCAAGATCACCATTCTAAGAATAAGACAAGTGCTCTGAGACAAAGACCACCATTCTGAGACTAAACCCAGATTTCTGTAACTAAGACCAGCATTCTAAGACTAACATCAGCCTTCTAACACCAAGACCAGCCCTGTAAGACTATAACTAGCATTCTGAGACTAATACCACCATTCTGAGTCCAAGACCAGCATTCTAAGACTAAGACTACCATTCTAAGTCTAAGGTCAGCATTCTAACACCAAAACCAGCATTCTAAGACAAAAGCCAGTATTCTGAGACTAAGAACAGCATTCTGAGAATAAGACCACCATTCTGAGACTGAAACCAGCACTCTGACACTAAGACCAGCATTCTGAGATTAAGACAAGCGTCCTGAGACTAAGAGCAGCATCATGAAAATAAGACCAGCATTCTGACACTAAGACCAGAATTCTGAGACTAAGATCAGCATTCTAAGACAAAGATCAGATTTCTAAGACTAAGGCCAGCATTCGAAGAGTAAGATATGCATTCTAAAACTAAGATCAGCATTCTAAGAGAAAGACCAGCTTTCAAAGACCAAGATCAGCATTCTAAGAGTAAAGACAGCATTCTAAGGCAAAGACCAGCTTTCAGAGACTAAGGTCAGCATTCTAAAACTAGGATAAGCATTCTGAGATGAAGACTACCATTCTTAGACTAAGTACCAGTACTCTTTCACTAAGGCCAGCATTCTGAGACTAAAACCAGCATTCTGAAACAAATACCACTATTCTGAGTCTAAGACCAGCATTCTGAGACTAAGACAAGCGTCCGGAGAATAAGAGGAGCATTCTGAGACTAAGACCAGCATTCTGACACTAAGACCAGAATTCTGAGACTAAGATAAGTATTCGAAGACAAAGATCAGCATTCTTAGACTAAGACCAGGCTTTAAGATGAAGACCAGCATTCTAAGAAGAAGACAAGCACTCTGAGACTAAGACCACCATTCTGAGACTAAGGTCAGCATTCTAACACCAAGACCAACATTCTAAGACAAAAGCCAGCATTATGAAAATAAGACTAGCATTCTGAGACTAAGACCAGCATTCTGAAATGAAGACCAGCATTCTGAGACTGAAACCAGCACTCTGACACTAAGACCAGCATTCTGAGATTAAGACAAGATTCCTGAGACTAAGAGGAGCATTCTGAAAATACGACCAGCATTCTGACACTAAGACCAGAATTCTGAGACTAAGATCAGCATTCTAAGACAAAGATCAGAATTCTAAGACCAGCATTCAAATACTCAGACCAGCATTCGAAGACCAAGATCAGCATTCTAAGACTAAGATCAGCATTCTAAGACAAAGACTGGCTTTCAAAGACCAAGATTATCATTCTAAGGCAAAGACCAGCATTCAAAGACTAAGGTCAGCATTCTGAAACTAGGACAAGCATTCTGAGACTAGGACCACCATTCTGAGACCAATACCAGTATTCTGAGACTAAGACCAGTATTCTAACACCAAGACCACCACTCTCAGACTACGACCAGCATTCTGAGACTAAGACCAGCATTCTGTCACTAAGACCACCATTCTCAGACTAAGACCAGAATTCTGAGACTAAGATCAGCATTCTAAGACAAAGATCAGCATTCTAAGACCAGCATTCTAACACCGAGACCAGCATTCTGAAACTAAGATCAGTATTCTTAGACTAAGACCAGCATTCTGACACTAAGACCGGCATTCAAATACTAAGACCGACATTTGAAGACTAAGATATGCATTCTAAAACTGGGATCAGTGCCGCGATGGACTCAGTCAGAAATCAATATGGTTAGACAAAAGCCGTTTATTGCTTGTGAAGCTACTGTTTATATACTTTAGGCTTACAGCTCTAACATTACATGTCTTTCTACGATTGGTTACATACACTTAGCAACAGGCATTCTATTGGTTAATATGTTTCGTGAGAACCTAAAGTGTGGTTTTTGTAAGCAAGCAAGATTTACAGTGCAATTTAGCAACCTCCTTATCTTAGTTCCTTCTTATCTTCCAGGCCTGCATTCTTGTTTCATTAGCTATCCGGGAGTTACTTCTTTTCCACGGTCGGCTGCAGAGAGGTAATCAGGAGTTACCTCTGCTACATGGCCAGCTGCATGTAGTTGCTTTCATTCAGGGTAGGCATATGTCCATTCTCTAACAAGAAAACATCCACATCTCCCCCTTTCTTTTCTTGAACAAGCCAAAGCTGTTTTACCGAGTTTTCAATCATACCACGGACACATTGCAAAATACAATGTAGAATCATAACTATGCTAAAGACTATTACTAAAATCTTTCCAATACCTTTAATCACAGATGGGAGCCAACCATTAAAACCCCAAGATGTAAGAAGGGCATCTAACCAAGAAATTTTATCGCTCCGTTGCGTATAATTTACCAATTTAGTTAACATAGTCACATACGTATTACCATTAAAAACAGCCAAACAAACTTCCACTGGGATCGTTTTGCACACTTTGCTTTAGTCTTTTCCCACTCTTCAGGGAGAACTTCCCATATATATAGCACTAATAACAGTCGGGAGCATTCATATGCAATCACATTACATCCTTTGTTGCGTTCTATAACTTGATTATACAAATCTTCCTCAGCTGCGTAATACCTTTGCGTTCCCAAATATTCGTGACCTGTAATTACTAAAATACGAGCAAGCGCACTAACGTTCCAAAAAGCCTTTCTATAACATATCTCACAATATAATTGACAAAACACTGAACGTTTCCAAACTCGTTTTCCGCAATCTTCGCATTCAGTCAAAACCCACGGTTCACAAGTCCCACAACGAGGACATAGCAAACACAATCTGTCCAACTGATTCATGGAGCAAGACTGTTATTCATGTTGAGAGATTCTGAAGTTGGTCGATGATCCAATGGCGTAGGCGAATTCTTCCACGGTCTCACCCATCGCACGGGGATCCATCAGGGTCCTTGTTCTATAGAGACACAAGCATAGCCTCTTCCCCAAGTTATTAACCTAAAAGGACCTTCCCAGTTATGATTTTCCAAAGACTTTACCATTACCATAACAGGTTCTTTCTCTGGTATCGGATCTGGGCCTACATGGGTTAGTGCAGAAAAATGCCTCATCATTGGAGGGACATTCATGCCTGTGTACAAATCAGAACCGGATAATGTTAAAAAATTTAAGACAAACAATACTTTGTTGATTCGTGCATTTGGGGTCTCCCCTATCATTCCCCCTTTTTGTTGTACTAGCATGTTTTTTACAATTTCCTGTGTCCACTCTATCACTGCTTGACCTGCATAATTAACATAACAACCTACTACTCCAGGCAGCATTATTTCAGTAAGATTAGTCTGATTTGAAGTCACATCACACATAATCAAACAGATATTACAAAGAATTGTCATTGTCGTGTCTTTATGTTGTCGAGTTCTGGGGCTTTATACGTTTCGCTGGCAGCCAGTGTGGTCCTGTCACTAGCTGTACACAGCCGTATCCTTGACCCCATGTCAGCAATGGCTCTGGTCCTTTCCACTCATAATCATGTAGGTCTTTATATAGAACTGGTGGTTTGGCAAGGAATCGTCCGTCAGATGTCACAAACCATGTATTGGGGAAAGAGAATCAAAACTAGACAAATTAAAAACATTTAGTACAAATTGTGCTTTTGCCAACTGTTTGTGTGGAGAAAATCCTTACATTTCCTTTTTTTTTTTTTGTTTTATGTATAATACCTGCTTTAGATGACCCCACTTGAGCAGGGGATTTGGACTAGATCATACCTCTAGCATTTGCCAACCACAGGCTGCTTGGCCTGCCCTTCTCTCCTGGATAGCTCTCTGATAACAGGGGACGCCATCCCTCACATCAAGGTCTGGCATGGCATGTGTCCCCACTGCTCAACGCCTGCTGGGTTGCAGCCAACAGCGGGGCTAAAGGTTCTTCTTGGTGGCAAACACAGAGGCCAACCCAGTCTTGCCCTTGACTGTGGTAGGAGGCATTTGGCCAACCTCAGTCCTTGCATCTTGTTGTTAATGCAGAGTTTCACCTGCTTCATCCAGTAACAAATCACTACGATGGCAAAACACATACAGATTAACATTAGCGGTATGTATACTACAGGGTGCAGCAGCATGTTGAAGATGCTAGTGGCAGTGAGGGACCAGCCAAAGAAATTTCTTATCAGTGGAGTTCTCTCACCCTCCTAATTTGCTCCATTGTCTGCTTTATAATGCTATCATTGTATCAGAATCTTTCTACCTTTTGCCTCAGCATTTTCTAGCAGCTGCTGCAAATTTGCATGCTCTAACATCTGTTTTACAAGTGACAAATCCATACAATACAAGGTGTAGTTTCTTATTAGCAACTGGCTAGTAAGTACAGGTGGTTTTATACACAAGATCACAGCCTCTAATAATAGCTACTTTACAAGCACACGTATTCAAGCCATTACTTTTCAGTTGCTCCCAAGTGATGTTTTGCAGTCATTCGTTTCTCTCTTCCTCTGTCTCCTTCTGCTCAGGACATTCACGGTCAGCTCCTGTAGCTGAGGCAGTGGGTTTTTCCACTCGTCTGTCCAGCTCATGGCAAGGTTTGAGAAACTTTGCAGGCAGCTGTCATGGACCAGTAGGTAGGAGAACACAAATATACCCCCTCCCCCAGGTTATCAGTTCTTGAGAAGTAAGACAGGTTAAAGGGTTTCCTTAAAGCAAGGGCATTCTGTTGAAACAGGAACGTGAAGCAGCTGCAGAAGCAAACTGCATATTACCCTACATTAGAGCCATTGAGGTGCTGCAGTGGGACCAGAGAAGGGCAACGGAGCTGGTGAAGGGCCTGGAGCACAGGTGTAATGAGGAACGGTTGAGGGACCTGCAGGAGCTTAGTCTGGAGAAGAGTTCAGGGTGAAGGCTCAGGGGAGAACTTATTACCCTCTACAGCTACCTGAGAGGAGGCTGGAGCAAGGAGATGCCTGGTCTCCTCTCCTGAAGAATAAGGGATAGAACAAGGAGAAATGGCCTCAAGCTGAGGAGAGGAGGTATAGACTGGAGATTAGGAAGCATTTCTTCACTTCAGGTGTAGTCAGGCATTGAAAGAGGCTGTCCAGGGCAGTGCTGGAGTCACCGTCCCTGGAAGAGTTCACAAACCGTGTAGACAAGGCCCTCTGTGACATGGGTTAGTGGTGGCCTTGGCAGTGCTGGGGAACGTTTGGATTTGATGACCTGAAAGGTCTTTTCCAACCTGGCTGACTCTATAACTGCCAAGAGCAGCTTTGGTGTGCCCAGTGGCCATGGACACAATGGCACCAACATCACAAAGCCTCAGTGGCTGCTATGGAGATGCCCATCACCGGTTGGGACTGGTTGGGAACAGTCACAGGCGTGGGCATCTCCATGGCAACCGCCAGGGCTTTGTGATGTAAGGGGGCTCCTCGTGCCCAGAGACCATTGTGATGAGGGGGCGACGCTGTGTTGACAGTGGGGTATATAAGGAGCGAGAGCCCTGGAGTACCTCAGTCCAGAGGAGCAGCCTCCCTCAGGAGGCAGCAATTCCCCTGGAAGCCCACGGCAGTTCAGCGTCCCAGGACGTGGAAGATGCCCGTGGGTAAAGAAGCGAACGCCCGTTCCCAGCCCGCTGAGGGCAGTCCAAGCTTGCAGAGAAGGCGCCAGGTGAGGGCCAGGGCAGGAGGGAGAGGCCAGTGGTGGGAAGGGGCTGCTCAGAGCTGCCTCGGTGCCAGGGCTGGGCTTGCCAGCACTGCGGGGGCTGCGGTGCCAAGGCAGCCGCCTCCATCACACACCTCTTCCTCCTCCTCCTGCCTGCAGGTGGCCCGCAGGCAGCCTGAGGAAGCAGCCCAGGGCAGCCCGCGCCAGCCGTCGTCCCACCATGGGATCAAGCTGCCACAAGTGCGCTACCCAGAGAGGTTTTGGCCTCTCCTCATCCAGCAGGCACAGGTAGGGAGCCCCAGGGAGATGGGGTCGAACGTCTTCCCGACCCCGGGGGGTGCTGATGGGCAGGTGGGAGGTGCAGGAGGGAGCAAGCTGAGCCCCCGTGCCGTGCCCCACAGGCTGCCCACGCATGCCGGGGGTGCTCTGGGCAGTGGCCATGGGCAGTGGGCGGCCAGTCCCTCTCCCCAGCAGGCTCTATGAGCAGGCAGCAGCTGCCTGCGGGACTGAGCCTTGCCCTGGGGCTGGCAGGGGGACCCAACTGCCCGAGCTCAGCCAGCTGGGATGTGGGCACAAGGGACATCATCACACAGCCTCTCTCCTTGGCTTCTCTTGCAGATGGGCAGACTGCGGCACCAAGTGGTGCTGCCCTGCCCCAGCGAGTTGAGACAGGAGCACACACTCCCTCTGCCACCAATGGTGACAATGGCACCCCGGCCATCACCTCGCTCAGCGAGGGCAGTCAGCTACCGCTGCCGGCTGCCACCTCTGACAACAGCAGCCTCTTCAGCTTCTGGCAGTGACGCCATCATGAACGTCAGCAGCGCAGGCACCAGCCAACAGCAGCTTCACACAGCTGCTGCCCACGTGCGGCGTGTCCCCGGTTATGGGAGCACACTTGCTTGGCCAGAGACCACTCAATCTGCCCCACGCAGGTCCACTGCCTCTGCCTCTGCCATGAAAAGCACGAACAGCGTAAGCGCAGTCCTGCGCAAGAACAGCATGTGGAGCCAGGGACCCTGCAAGCAGCCAGTGGCACGGCAGGGCACAGCACAAAGCAGGGCTGCAGGGACACAAATGAAAAGAGACACCTTCCTGGCAGCCAACAGCAGCAAGGCCCCCACCACTCAGCCCACACTGAGGAACGCTGGGCAAGCGGCAGAGCACCATCTGGCAATGCCAGCAGCAGGAATCAATTCCCGCATCAACACCAAGTTCCTCAGTGAGCGCCACAGGCCTGTTGCACTGCGCCTGCCCCCCCTGCCCACCACGGTCAAGACTTTGGAGCTGCCAAAGAGGAGCTGTCCGGACAGAGCTCCTGAGAAACAGAAGCACCAGGCACCTCTCCCTCCTGTGACACCGGCACAAGCCTCCCCTGACCTTGAGAAGTGGGAGGCACCAACACATGCATGGAAACAGGCACCTGCCCTGCAGAGCACCAAAGTAGACACAGTTCCGCAGGTGACAGCCATGTGGAATGATGAGAAGCCTCTGGGCCAATCTGTAGCTGTGGTCCAGAAAACCAACGAGCAGCAAGTGAAACATCAGGGATCAACCAAAAGCTCTCAGGTGGCAATGTCGCCTGCAAGAGCTGACTCTCCTGTGGGTGCAGTACCTCAGGGAGAGCACAGCAGAGCCCCTGTCTTCCCAGGAGCACATGAGGAAGAAGGGGAAGCTGCACTGATGGAGATCCCTGGGACAGAAGTTGGGACACCCCACCTTACCCCAGGAGCAGACAGTGGAAATGCAGCCGCTTCTCCTTTGGCTAAGTACACTCAGCAGCCAGTGACTGAGGCACATGTGGCCAGCACCAAGGAGCTTGAGGCAGCAGAGGCAGACGTAGATTTTCACATGCATACGGAAGCGACACTGCCGGTGTTCCTGAATCCTCTGGAGGAGCAGCACAGTGGAAGCCCATGCTGCACCGAGCCCAGGGTGGCCAAGGAAAGGAGACCCACGGTCCATATGTCAGCAAACTACCCTTTGGAGAGGGAGCTCTTCCATTGTAATAGACACCTCCAGCGCCCCCAACGGATGCGAACATTGATTGATCAAGTCAGATGCAGTCTGGTGAGTGCCAAGGACAGGATGGGATGGGACAGGGGCATGAGCCTCCCTCTGCCTGGGGAAAGCCGCTGTGCTGCCAAGCTGCAGCACACTCATTCCCTGTGTCCTGCTTGTGTGATTGCAGGAGAAACTGGGGGTCTCGATCGAGGAGGAGGAGGAGGATAAGAAAGAGGAGGATGAGAAAGATGCCAGCGACAAAAGGCAGGAGGAAGAGGCCACAACAGAAGACATCTGCTCAGCTGCTGAGAAAGAGAAGCACCACGCACCTCTCACTGCAGCAGCACAAGAGGAGAAGGCACTGATTGTGGCAGAGAGATTCGTGGTGCCCCCCCTAACAGAGCTTCTGAAGGAGCAGGTAAGTGCCAAGAACAGGATGGAACAGCACAGGGGGATGAGCTTCCATCTGCCTGGGGACAGCTGCTGTGCTGCTGAGCTGCAGCACGCTCATCCCCTGCATCCCGCTTGTGTCATTACAGGAGGATCTGGGGACTGAGAAGGAGGAAGTAAAGCAGGAGGAAAAGGAGAAAGAGCAGGAATGGGAAAAGGACATAGACCAAGAGCTGTCCCAGCTGAAGGAACTGGAACAGGTCACCAACTGCAACATCTCGATCAAAGCCTTGGTCCGCAAACTGGACGTTTCAACCGTCCAGGACATTAATGTTAACCCTTGGGTGCCCAAGCTCTCCCAGGCTCCCCTCACGAGTTCTCAGGAGGGGTCCATCTGCCCCAGCAGCATGGGCACGGACGTGGCAGGAGAGGCAGATGGAGACCTGCAAAGTGTTTCTCCTGCTTTGTCTGGTTCCACCTGCACCGAGCCGGCAGCTCCGACCCTGGCTGAAGCTGCTGAGGAAGAGCAGCACCGTGCACCTCTCACTGCAGCAGCACAAGAGGAGAAGGCACTGATTGTGGCAGAGAGATTCGTGGTGCCCCCCCTAACAGAGCTTCTGAAGGAGCAGGTAAGTGCCAAGAACAGGATGGAACAGCACAGGGGGATGAGCTTCCATCTGCCTGGGGACAGCTGCTGTGCTGCTGAGCTGCAGCACGCTCATCCCCTGCATCCCGCTTGTGTCATTACAGGAGGATCTGGGGACTGAGAAGGAGGAAGTAAAGCAGGAGGAAAAGGAGAAAGAGCAGGAATGGGAAAAGGACATAGACCAAGAGCTGTCCCAGCTGAAGGAACTGGAACAGGTCACCAACTGCAACATCTCGATCAAAGCCTTGGTCCGCAAACTGGACGTTTCAACCGTCCAGGACATTAATGTTAACCCTTGGGTGCCCAAGCTCTCCCAGGCTCCCCTCACGAGTTCTCAGGAGGGGTCCATCTGCCCCAGCAGCATGGGCACGGACGTGGCAGGAGAGGCAGATGGAGACCTGCAAAGTGTTTCTCCTGCTTTGTCTGGTTCCACCTGCACCGAGCCGGCAGCTCCGACCCTGGCTGAAGCTGCTGAGGAAGAGCAGCACCGTGCACCTCTCACTGCAGCAGCACAAGAAGAGGAGGAAGCACCGGCACCAGCTTCCCATGGCTTTGATGAGCAGGAGGCCGAAGCAGAGGCACAGAGAAAGGCATTTGACTTGCTCAGTCCCACTGCCTCTGAGCTGGCTCAACAAGAAATAGCCAGTCGCTTAGTGAGGGACGTCCTGCGCAAGGCTTTGGCTGTCATCCAGGAAACGGAGGAGCAGCCTCTGGAACAGGAGGACGTGGCCCAAAGCCATGTGGATGTTACAATGGCACCTGCAGCAGTTCAGGACATAGAGACCTCTGTGGCTGCAGAGCCTCTGGCAGAAGCCAGCATGACTGAGCAGCAGACACTAGTACAGGCCCAGACAGAGGCACCTGCCCCACAGTGGGTCGCAGTAGTTGACACACCTGTGCAGGCTGTAGACAAGCAGCAAGTGAGGAGAGCGCCTAAAAAACACCAGGGAGAGGCCAGCACAGCTGTTGCCTCCCCACCATCGCACGAGGATGAACGGGCAGGGTCACCTGCCAGTGTTCAGGCACCATCTTCCCTTGGCTTTGTTGAGCAGCAGACAACAGCACAAGCCCAGAGAGAAGCACCTGCCTTACAGAGGGTCACAATACTCAGCAAAACTGTGCAGGTGTCACTCAGTCGCAAAGTGAGGAGAGCACCTGGAAAGCGTCACAGAAAGGCCAGCACAGCCATTGCCTCCCCACCATTACATGAGGATGAACAGACAGTGTCTCCTGCAGCCGTTCAGGGCACCCAGGATGAGGCAGGTACGTCCCTGAGTCGAGTGGCACCCAGACCAGATCAGCAGCAGTGTGTGCATGAGTTCGGCTGTGCCCCAACCCCCCTTCCCTGGATGAGGGCCTAAAGCCATTCATGGAAAGCCCCTGAGGGAAGCCCTCAGTGGCGGGTGGCAGCAGGAGCTTGCCCGGTGCCTGCCCGGCCCTGCACCTACAGCTCTCCTTTCCCCACAGGCATCGCCGCCCTCCCGGACACAGAAGCAGTCCAAAAGCGACGACCATCCCGCTTCAGGAGGGCGCTGAAGGCTCTGCGCAGGGCTTTCCGCTTCTCCTGCATCAGCCCACAAGTGGAGGAGTAGTGCCCCACTGCCAGCTCCAGACCAGAGGCAGCTGCGCTGAGGACATCGTGCTGCAGCCTGCGCTCACTGTGGACTCTTTCTCGGGCCAATAAACCATGTCCTTTTCTCTCCACTGCTCGCCTCTGCCTGCTCCTCCTTTTCCCTTGTGTCAGTAGCAGAGAAGCCTGCGGAGCGACCTCTTTCCTTGAGCACTTCCCAGCTGCTGAGCTTGCAGTCCTGTTGGCTCTTGGCAGCACGTGCTGCCCCTGTAGGAAAAGTGCAACCCGATGGGATCATACAGTGTGTGATGCAGTGGCTTCCGTGTCAGTTGGCTTTTGAAACCCGGTGCGTGCTGCAGCCCGGTGACCGGAATGAGAGGGGTGTAAAAAGGATGGGAGGAACAAAGAGTGAGGGTTGGTGTTGTTGAGGCCAGAGATAAGAGACAAGGGACTGCAATTCTTTTGCTCCTTTTGCACACGCAAGCACTGGAACAATGCAGTGAGAAGCTGGCAGTGTTTCAGGCAGGAGCTAAAGGCCTGTGAACACAAACCCCCGCCAGCCTGTCAGTAAGACCAAGCCTATCAATTTCTATTTGAAAGAGTGGTTTTCTAGAGAAGACCTGACACTTTACATCCTCCTGTGAGAACTGGTCTCTAGATAAAAACTTAAGCTCAGGGTAGGCACAGCAGTGAAGCAGCAACTTATTAATGTGTTTGCAAATACGGGTGTCCTGGCAAGCAGGCACACAGGGCAAAATTAGAACTATTATATTTATTTCTTATGCTGTCCGCAAGTTCCCTCCCTTGTTTCCCCATAGGGTGGGTACTCCAAGGTTTGCAGCCTACCCGCCGTGTATAATCTACATGCCAAATGTCCCACCTCTGTTTACACCCTTCCTCTCTTCTATTTATCTCCTTTTATGGTTCGATTTCGTAACTCTCTGCCAGGCTTGTGGTACCCTGGCTTATGCTTAATCAACCTCCACCTGCTTAGTTTTATAAGCTTTACAAAGACAGCAGTATTCTTTTTAACCACAGAGTGTATCTTTCGTCCAGAGAGGACACTGTCTTTAACCACAGTGTGTCTTTCTAAGTTATGGTATCTCAAACCCTTTGTTTTGTTCCCTTAGTAACTAAGCCCCAGCCCCAATATTGAAAAATCTTAATATTGCAAAGCCTTAATATTGATCTCAAAGCTCTAATATTACACAGCCTTAATATTGCAAAGCCCCATCCCCAATTACGCAAAACCAACACTGTTTCTCTCACAAATGTCCCTTTCTCTTATTTATACTATTGTTGCTCTTCACACTTCTTTAAAAAATTTTCCCATATGTCACTTGCAGTCTGGATAACATAATTGCACATTTTCCCTCTGAAGATCAGTCCTTTGAATCATCTTCATTTCTCTTATTTTCTTTTTTTTTTTTTTTTAATTATCTATAGCATTTTATTTTTGTAGGGCGTTGATCCTGGTTGCAATTTTTTGACAAAGGTTTTCAATCAGTCGTTGTGCATGTCTTCCTATATCTGGAATTATGCAGCACCTTATCTCTATTATTCTTGGAGGCCATAAGGAGTAGTCGGAGCTTGGAGTCGGATCTGGAGGTTCCAAGCAGCCAAATTCCCAGAACCCAGCAGTGGGCAGGAGGTCAGTGTGAAGGTCCTCTATGTGCACCCCTGCAGCTGGTTCCCTTCTGTCTGTCTAACAACCCGAAGGACGCCCTAGGAGGCTTGGGATCCTGAATTGTTCTTAAACTGCCTTTGCCACCTGGGTTAGTCTTCCTTTTGTTGCTGCGTTCCTAGGTCTGGCTCCCAGTAAGCTCAGGTATTCCTCCAGTGCTGGGCAGTCTCCGTTGACAGTGCGACAGCTGATGAGGACAAGGTCATGCTCAAACTCTCTCTTCACACCCAGGCAGCCAGTGAAAGCCTGCAGTGACACAGGTCCTGTCAGTAGAGTTTGAAAGCCACAGGCATCTTCATAGCTCCACACAGGCTCTTACAGCAGCACTGGCACTACCAGAAGCAGTAACATGGTCTCTGTGGTGAAAACCTCACCCTTCAAAGCTCGCACGTCTGTTGTGGGGATCTCGGTGCCCAAGAACAAGCCAACGCCACCATCCAGGAGGTAAATGTGAGGCTCCAAACCTCACGCACTTGAACATGTGCCTTTTGGTTTACAGGTTAAACCACTTGATTAAAAAGTTATGTTCATCTCCAACCTTAAAGCATGACGTGGGTATAGAGTTGGGTCACAGCTACTGACTAACTGTAGATGTAGGGTTGTGGTTGGGGAGCCCTTAAAAGAAAGAGTAGTACTTAGCCGGGAGATGGATGATACAGGGGTGCAGTCCCCCTGAGTGAATGTCTTTGGGAACTGCCTGGCTGGGGCTCAGCAGCTTCTGGGTGAGATGCCCCTTTTTACCACGTTAGCAGTGACCAAACCACTCAGTCTTTCAGTGTTCCATCTGCTTAAAAAAGCGTGTTATTAAAACCAAGCTGATTATGCAACAGATTGAAAAGCCACAGGATCAAACTTCTTTCTGTAAGAAATGAACATTATGGCACATACTTATTTGGTGGGAAGGGGAAAATCTCCTCCAAAGGTCCAATAAACTCTTAATTGTTCATGTAATAATCTTCCCAGATGACCTACTTTGGTGCTTCTTAACTTTGCTATGGGTGAATAGTGTTGCTGTGGTTTTTCTTCTTCCTGTGGATACCTGAAGTTTGTAGATAGTCTAAATCAGCAGTTCTTTAGTTAGGACATGTTAAATCCTTTTAAAGAATAAGGCCTCTAAGACATGTTAACACATACCTGCACAACTGCTTTGTGCACTGGAGCAAAGCATGCGCTCATCCCATCATCCTGAGACATCTGCTGTGCTTCTCTGTGTGATAAATTGCCAAAAGCTGTGTTTTTACAGCTCTTTTTGATACAGTTGTAGCCTGAACTTTTATGAAGGAGGGAAATGAAGTTGATTTGGTATCAGGCTAATACACAGTAAGTGGTTGTTGGTTTGTAATGTCCCACTTAGCCTTCAATTGAAATGCATCTGTTTAAAACCTCCCATCTGAATATTAATTTAAAATCAGTGTCTTACTTTGCAGTAATGCACGACAAAACCTGGTTATTTTTTAGGTGTTCAGTCATATTTGCAGGGAAAATATTCCTCCAGGACTCAGTCACAGGGAAAATCTACACCAGTGTTAAGAGCAGGGTAGGATAAATGTCACTTAAGTCCCTGCACTGCCTGGAATTGGTGCTGCTGCGTCTGTTCCTCTGGCACATGTGAGGCTGCAGCAGTTTGCTGAAGGCCATCAATAGATGTGAAGCCTCAAACAAGCATTCCCTGTGCTCAGCAGATTTCTGGGATCTTCCTCCTTCATGCAGCTCTTTGTTAGGGACCTTTTCTTGTTTGTCTCTCAACCCAGGTTTCTACAGTCAGCACAACCACGGAGCACGATTCCTGGAAGGATGGGTGCTGCTGACAGCCTACACCCCCAGCTGGCTGGGCATGCAGTGGAACTCCAGAGATCCTTCACATTGCAGACTGATGTATAGCACCTCTCCTTTTGACACAGACTGTCCTCACCCTGTCAGCTGCCAAGAGCTGGACCTCACATCAGTGGAACAGACAACTCCTTTGCTGTGTTTCTACTGCTCTAAATGTTACTGCAACACGAGTCTTCACAGGAAGACTGAAAATAGCCTTATCTCCTTTAAACCTCCACTGCAGCCCTCTGGGACCTGATCTTCAGGGTGCTGGCTTCAGCAGGCTGCTGGGAGTTCAAGGTGCAGCTTGGAGCTGTTGCTGTGTTGTTCCACAGCAGCAGCGCAGGTTGGGGACACTAGAACTAGTTACAGAGATGTTAGAAATGGCCTTTCAAACTCATCCTCATGTTCTCTCAACTGTCTGAAACTCAACTGGTTTTCGGTTTGATTTTTTTTCTTACTTCAGTATAGAATGTGTTCCTGCTCCTTTTTGTTGTTTGTTCTAGAAGACAAAGCAGGTTTTCGTAACTGTAGTAACACCGCAAGCTGTTGCGGTCAATGCGTGTCGCCGTTCACAAGTGGAGGAACAGTACACAGTATTTGTGTGGGTTTGTGAACAGGCAGTTGCAGGGACGGGCTGCTATTTAAAACCTGCTGTTCAGCAGCATCTTAACTCAGATAAAAAGTTAAATACCAGTTAAAAGTGAGTTTTTTAACAATAGCCCTCCCTGCTTGATCTGACTTGAAGTGTTCCCTCTTCCAGCCAGCTCCCACCTGCCCTGGCTTTTGTAGCAGAGTTTTCTACTGTCTCTTTGGTTATGAAGGATTCTGTTCCAGTGTCCTTTTCCTCAGCAAGTGCTGGATGCTCTGAATGCAGTCTTAGTACAGGAAATATGCACTGATAGCAATCTTCCCCCTGCCATCAATGTGATTTTGATAGCGTAGTTTAATAAAATGTTAGGGTGCTTTATTCAAACTGAGCCTGACTGTGGACTGGGTTTGTGCCAGGAATGAGCAGCAGCTCCCAGGCTGCAGGAGTTGTCTTCTTCACTTCACCTCTACCACTCTGCACAGGTAAACAGGGCTCAGAGGAAGTCTTATGTGCTGCAAGTGCTGATATTTACCTATAATCTCCTTGGATTTCATCAGGATGAGGTGGGGGTAGCAAAGGAAAATTCCATTCACAGCCCTCTCTTCTTGGCTTTTGTAAGAAGAACATCCACAAGTGGCCCAACCACAACAAAATAGAGGAAACACCACTGGCAAAGAGGAAGCTTTACAGCAGCTCGTTCTCAGAGCACAAACCCCTCTTTGCTCCATGTGAGTGTGTCACAGACAACTCTACACCAACAGGCTTCTCTCTACCCTCTGATAAAGCTCTGCAGGTTTACAGCACTGCACCGTTCAAGCTTTTCCTTTATGGAGAAGGTTCTTTTTCAGAACCTGGTCTTGGGGTAAAGCTGGAACCTGGGTCGTAGGGAACTTATTTATTTACCTTACCCCTGTACAGAACAAAGACAGAGCAGCAGATCTCAGGGGGTTGATCTTCCTATTGAGTTGTCTTACCTTTGGACTGCAGCCCCCACTGAAGAGCACAGCATTTCCCTGCAGGCTCCTGAGTCGAGACTGCTCCTGCTATTTAATGGCTGCTGAACATCTATTTAATAGCAGATAAAGAACAAAATCTCTCTGGGAGAGTTCAGTGTTTAACTATTTTAAGGTTGTCTCCCAGCTGAGTGCATCAGACTGTGATACTGCTGCTGTGAAGAACCAAGGTACTGATGTCTACAGCAATACTGACCCTGCTACATATTTCTAGACAGACGAGAGGCTTAAGAGAAGCAGCAAAGAGGTGACCAGGGCCTCATTCTGCTTGAATTCGTGGGCATTTAAAATACAAATCCCATATGGCCAAGCACCTGGAGGGCTGTCCCACTTCAGGACGGGGCCATCGCCGCAGATGAGGGACATTAGAGGACAAACCCAAACTCTCTAAGAGATTAAAGTCTCATTAAAGCAATGGTTAAATTTTATCCTTTCAATTTCCTATGCTGTTCTCACACTAAGTGAGTTCCTTCAGATATTTATATTGTGTCCTCCCCCCCCAGCCCCAGCCTCAGCCTGGGGCCCTCACACATGCCCCAAGTTGACAACATGGAGAAGTGGATTCTTTCCACCCCCAGACATCAGCCCCCCTCAGGTCAGGACCGGCTCAGGCACCTGCATCAACGCAAGTGTCCTGGGTTCAGCAGCAGCAGTCATTTTTCTTCTTCTTAGTAGCACGAGCACTGGTCCAGGGCAGTGCACAGCTCCCACGCATTGCCATGAAGACGGAAGCATCTTGACGCTTTCCCAGTAGTGATCTTTGCTAACGCCAACAGGAACAGAATCCCAAACACTGAAGAGCCATTATCCTCTCCTATGGACAAGCAGAAGAGCCAGGACCTGCTAACGTTCATGAGACAGATACCAGTTACAGGCACAGGGGAATGCTTTTACCTTAGTTACCCTCCTGAGCCCAAGTGGGTATTGTCTCTACTTATGCTCCAAGGCCAGGTTCAATCACTCCTGCATTAGCACCTATGCTCAGAAGAACAGTTTAGCCTTAAATAATTCAAAACCAGTCTCAGATCTGCACTGTATTAATATTGCCACAAGCAGACAGGAAGGAATTCGTCCCATCTCTGGACATGGCCATCACTTGCTGCACATCTCTGACAGTGACTTCCTTCTCCTCTGGTAGAGCTTCCTTCCTTTTCCTTCCAGACATCATCTATTAAATCCAGCGTCATAAACTTTGACCAAGTGTGAGAGAAGAGAGCTGAGGTATCAGCAGGAAACAAGGCTCCCTTAAAGCACTTTTATTGCACTGGCATGCAATGGCACTTTCCCATCCCCAGGAGGTCTCCCTTAAGCTACACCTGTGACCAGGACTAGCAGCTTTCAGCTCAACTAGAAAGTGACAGCTATCAGAAAGGTGTTTTTAGCTGCTCACAGAAATGCGAATGCAAAGCCAGCTCCTTGCTTCCTGGCTCCTGTTGCCCTTCACAGGAACAGCTGTACAGTCAAAGGCATGCACATCCTTCCCTTGTTTCTCCACTCAGAAAGAGTGGTCCTTGCAGCTCAGCTCGGCTCAGCTCGGCTCAGTCCAACAAACATGTAACTGGTGCACAGCATTGCCTGAATGCCAGAGGAAGTGACCAGCAGGGCAATGACCAGCTGGGTTTCATGACCTTTTTAAAAAGCTCCAAGTGATGCAGCAACTTTCAGCATGAGGAAATCAGTCCAGGCAGGAGCTAAAGGCCTGCGAACACAAACCACCGCCAGCCTGTCAGCAAGATCAAGCCTATCAATTTCTATTTGAAAGGGCGATTTTTTAGAGTAGACCTGACACTTTACAGTCTCTCTCGCATTCCTATATATGTTAATAAAACGTGGTGCTGTCTGGAAGGAGTCTGTCCTGGGTGTTTCTCATTAAGCAGCAATCTCTCCCCTGTCAGTTTAAAGCCGTTTCCCCTTGTCCTGTCCCTACATTGCCTTGTAAAAAGCTCCTCCCCAGGTTTCTCAGGCTCTCTCACCCTGTCTCCAGAACCCTCACAGCATTTCTGTGGCCTCCTCTGGACTCACTCCAGCAGCTCCATGTCCCTTTTGGGTTGTTGCCCTAGAGCTGGATCAGGAGTGCAGGGGGCCTCCCCAGAGTGCAGCAGAGGGGGAGAATCCCCTCCCTTGACTGCTGCTCATGCTCTGGGGATGCAGCCCACCACGCGGGGGGGAGGGGAGAAGGGTCTGGGCTGCAAGAGAATAATGATGTGTTTAACAAGGAAGGCCAGCTGTACCTGTGGAAGACAACTGCA
This sequence comes from Ara ararauna, assembly GCA_028858755.1. Taxonomy (NCBI): domain Eukaryota; kingdom Metazoa; phylum Chordata; class Aves; order Psittaciformes; family Psittacidae; genus Ara; species Ara ararauna. The sequence continues at coordinate 949,074 of CM054396.1, forward strand.
GTGGTGCCTGCAACAGAAAGACTGAAACAGGGAGAGGACGCTGCCTCTCTGAAAGCTGGATTTTGCACAGTGCTGAGCCCCTCTGATCGCTGTGGACGTGGGCAGTCTAGTTATGTGCACAAGGCTACCTGACAACTGATCTGAAACCCTGGGCAGGAAAGAACAACGACTCTTGGAGAGGGAAAGAAATAAAACAGACAAATGGAAGAACTGCCTAAGCGTTCAAAGACTAAGACGAGTCTTCTAAGACTAAGACCAGCCTTCTAACACCAAGACCAGAATTCTAACACTAAGACAAGCATTCTGAGACTAAGACCAGCATTCTGAGAATAAGGCAAGCATTCTAAGACTAAGACCACTATCAAAGACAAAGACCACTATTCTGAGTCAAAGACCAGCATTCTGAGACTACGACAAGCATTCAAAGACTAAGACCACAATTCTGACAGCGGGACCATCATTCTGGGACTTATACCACCATTCTGAGACTAAGACCAACATTCTCAGAAAAAGAACAGCATTATAAGACCAAGATCAGCATTCTAAGACTAAGACCAGGCTTTTTAAGACCAAAACCACCATTCTAAGAATTAGACAGGCACTTTGAGACTAAGACCACCATTCTGAGACTAAAACCAGAATTCTGAGGCTAAGACCAGCATTCCAAGACTAACATCAGCCTTCTAACACCAAGACCAGCCCTGTAAGACTATAACCAGCATTCTGAGAATAATATCACCATTCTAAGACCAGCATTCTGAGACTAAGACCAGCATTCTGAGACTATGACCAGCACTCTGAAACAAAGACCACTATTCTGAGTCTAAGACCAGCATTCTGAGACTAAGACAAGTGTCCTGAGAATAAGAGGAGCATTCTGAGACTAAGACCACCGTTCTGAGACTAAGACCAGGCTTTTAAGACCAAGACCACCGTTCTAGGAGTAAGACAAGCACACTGAGACTAAGACCACCATTCTGAGACTAAAACCAGAATTCCATGGCTAAGACCAGCATTCTAAGACTAACATCAGCCTTCTAACACCAAGACCAGCCCTGTAAGACTATAACCAGCATTCTGAGGCTAATACCACCATACTGAGTCCAAGACCAGCATTCTAAGGCTAAGACTACCATTCTAAGACTAAGGTCAGCATTCTAACACCAAAACCAGCATTCTAAGACAAAAGCCAGTATTCTGAGACTAAGAACAGCATTCTGAGAATAAGACCACCATTCTGAGACGAAGACCAGCATTCTGCGACTGAAACCAGCACTCTGAAACTAAGACCAGCATTCTGAGACTAAGACAAGCGTTCTGAGAATAAGACCAGCATTCTGAGACTAAGATAAGCAGTCCAAGACTAAGATCAGCATTCCAAGACTAAGATCAGCATTCTAAGACTAAGATATGCATTCTAAAACTAAGATCAGCATTCTAAGACTATGTCCTGCATTCAAATACTAAGACCAGCATTGGAAGACTAAGATATGCATTCTAAAACTAAGACCAGCATTCTAAGGCAAAGGCCAGCATTCAAAGACCAAAATCAGCATTCTAAGACTAAGATCAGCATTCTAAGGCAAAGACCTGATTGCAAAGACTAAGGTCAGCATTCTAAAAATAGGAAAAGCATTCTGAGATTCAGACCACCACTCTGAGACTAAGATTAGCATTCTGTGACTAAGCCCAGCATTCTATAACTAACATCATCCCTCTAACACCAATACCAGCATTCTAAAACTAAGATCAGCTTTCTAAGACTATGAAAAGATTCCAAAGACTAAGTTCAGCATTCTCAGAAGATCAGCATTCTGAGACTAAGACCAGCTTTCTGACACTAAGACCCGCATTCAAAGACTAATATCAGCATTCTTAGACTAAGACCAGCATTCTAAGACTAAGACCAGGCTTTTAAGACCAAGATCACCATTCTAAGAATAAGACAAGTGCTCTGAGACAAAGACCACCATTCTGAGACTAAACCCAGATTTCTGTAACTAAGACCAGCATTCTAAGACTAACATCAGCCTTCTAACACCAAGACCAGCCCTGTAAGACTATAACTAGCATTCTGAGACTAATACCACCATTCTGAGTCCAAGACCAGCATTCTAAGACTAAGACTACCATTCTAAGTCTAAGGTCAGCATTCTAACACCAAAACCAGCATTCTAAGACAAAAGCCAGTATTCTGAGACTAAGAACAGCATTCTGAGAATAAGACCACCATTCTGAGACTGAAACCAGCACTCTGACACTAAGACCAGCATTCTGAGATTAAGACAAGCGTCCTGAGACTAAGAGCAGCATCATGAAAATAAGACCAGCATTCTGACACTAAGACCAGAATTCTGAGACTAAGATCAGCATTCTAAGACAAAGATCAGATTTCTAAGACTAAGGCCAGCATTCGAAGAGTAAGATATGCATTCTAAAACTAAGATCAGCATTCTAAGAGAAAGACCAGCTTTCAAAGACCAAGATCAGCATTCTAAGAGTAAAGACAGCATTCTAAGGCAAAGACCAGCTTTCAGAGACTAAGGTCAGCATTCTAAAACTAGGATAAGCATTCTGAGATGAAGACTACCATTCTTAGACTAAGTACCAGTACTCTTTCACTAAGGCCAGCATTCTGAGACTAAAACCAGCATTCTGAAACAAATACCACTATTCTGAGTCTAAGACCAGCATTCTGAGACTAAGACAAGCGTCCGGAGAATAAGAGGAGCATTCTGAGACTAAGACCAGCATTCTGACACTAAGACCAGAATTCTGAGACTAAGATAAGTATTCGAAGACAAAGATCAGCATTCTTAGACTAAGACCAGGCTTTAAGATGAAGACCAGCATTCTAAGAAGAAGACAAGCACTCTGAGACTAAGACCACCATTCTGAGACTAAGGTCAGCATTCTAACACCAAGACCAACATTCTAAGACAAAAGCCAGCATTATGAAAATAAGACTAGCATTCTGAGACTAAGACCAGCATTCTGAAATGAAGACCAGCATTCTGAGACTGAAACCAGCACTCTGACACTAAGACCAGCATTCTGAGATTAAGACAAGATTCCTGAGACTAAGAGGAGCATTCTGAAAATACGACCAGCATTCTGACACTAAGACCAGAATTCTGAGACTAAGATCAGCATTCTAAGACAAAGATCAGAATTCTAAGACCAGCATTCAAATACTCAGACCAGCATTCGAAGACCAAGATCAGCATTCTAAGACTAAGATCAGCATTCTAAGACAAAGACTGGCTTTCAAAGACCAAGATTATCATTCTAAGGCAAAGACCAGCATTCAAAGACTAAGGTCAGCATTCTGAAACTAGGACAAGCATTCTGAGACTAAGACCACCATTCTGAGACCAATACCAGTATTCTGAGACTAAGACCAGTTTTCTAACACCAAGACCACCACTCTCAGACTACGACCAGCATTCTGAGACTAAGACCAGCATTCTGTCACTAAGACCACCATTCTCAGACTAAGACCAGAATTCTGAGACTAAGATCAGCATTCTAAGACAAAGATCAGCATTCTAAGACCAGCATTCTAACACCGAGACCAGCATTCTGAAACTAAGATCAGTATTCTTAGACTAAGACCAGCATTCTGACACTAAGACCGGCATTCAAATACTAAGACCGACATTTGAAGACTAAGATATGCATTCTAAAACTGGGATCAGTGCCGCGATGGACTCAGTCAGAAATCAATATGGTTAGACAAAAGCCGTTTATTGCTTGTGAAGCTACTGTTTATATACTTTAGGCTTACAGCTCTAACATTACATGTCTTTCTACGATTGGTTACATACACTTAGCAACAGGCATTCTATTGGTTAATATGTTTCGTGAGAACCTAAAGTGTGGTTTTTGTAAGCAAGCAAGATTTACAGTGCAATTTAGCAACCTCCTTATCTTAGTTCCTTCTTATCTTCCAGGCCTGCATTCTTGTTTCATTAGCTATCCGGGAGTTACTTCTTTTCCACGGTCGGCTGCAGAGAGGTAATCAGGAGTTACCTCTGCTACATGGCCAGCTGCATGTAGTTGCTTTCATTCAGGGTAGGCATATGTCCATTCTCTAACAAGAAAACATCCACATCTCCCCCTTTCTTTTCTTGAACAAGCCAAAGCTGTTTTACCGAGTTTTCAATCATACCACGGACACATTGCAAAATACAATGTAGAATCATAACTATGCTAAAGACTATTACTAAAATCTTTCCAATACCTTTAATCACAGATGGGAGCCAACCATTAAAACCCCAAGATGTAAGAAGGGCATCTAACCAAGAAATTTTATCGCTCCGTTGCGTATAATTTACCAATTTAGTTAACATAGTCACATACGTATTACCATTAAAAACAGCCAAACAAACTTCCACTGGGATCGTTTTGCACACTTTGCTTTAGTCTTTTCCCACTCTTCAGGGAGAACTTCCCATATATATAGCACTAATAACAGTCGGGAGCATTCATATGCAATCACATTACATCCTTTGTTGCGTTCTATAACTTGATTATACAAATCTTCCTCAGCTGCGTAATACCTTTGCGTTCCCAAATATTCGTGACCTGTAATTACTAAAATACGAGCAAGCGCACTAACGTTCCAAAAAGCCTTTCTATAACATATCTCACAATATAATTGACAAAACACTGAACGTTTCCAAACTCGTTTTCCGCAATCTTCGCATTCAGTCAAAACCCACGGTTCACAAGTCCCACAACGAGGACATAGCAAACACAATCTGTCCAACTGATTCATGGAGCAAGACTGTTATTCATGTTGAGAGATTCTGAAGTTGGTCGATGATCCAATGGCGTAGGCGAATTCTTCCACGGTCTCACCCATCGCACGGGGATCCATCAGGGTCCTTGTTCTATAGAGACACAAGCATAGCCTCTTCCCCAAGTTATTAACCTAAAAGGACCTTCCCAGTTATGATTTTCCAAAGACTTTACCATTACCATAACAGGTTCTTTCTCTGGTATCGGATCTGGGCCTACATGGGTTAGTGCAGAAAAATGCCTCATCATTGGAGGGACATTCATGCCTGTGTACAAATCAGAACCGGATAATGTTAAAAAATTTAAGACAAACAATACTTTGTTGATTCGTGCATTTGGGGTCTCCCCTATCATTCCCCCTTTTTGTTGTACTAGCATGTTTTTTACAATTTCCTGTGTCCACTCTATCACTGCTTGACCTGCATAATTAACATAACAACCTACTACTCCAGGCAGCATTATTTCAGTAAGATTAGTCTGATTTGAAGTCACATCACACATAATCAAACAGATATTACAAAGAATTGTCATTGTCGTGTCTTTATGTTGTCGAGTTCTGGGGCTTTATACGTTTCGCTGGCAGCCAGTGTGGTCCTGTCACTAGCTGTACACAGCCGTATCCTTGACCCCATGTCAGCAATGGCTCTGGTCCTTTCCACTCATAATCATGTAGGTCTTTATATAGAACTGGTGGTTTGGCAAGGAATCGTCCGTCAGATGTCACAAACCATGTATTGGGGAAAGAGAATCAAAACTAGACAAATTAAAAACATTTAGTACAAATTGTGCTTTTGCCAACTGTTTGTGTGGAGAAAATCCTTACATTTCCTTTTTTTTTTTTTGTTTTATGTATAATACCTGCTTTAGATGACCCCACTTGAGCAGGGGATTTGGACTAGATCATACCTCTAGCATTTGCCAACCACAGGCTGCTTGGCCTGCCCTTCTCTCCTGGATAGCTCTCTGATAACAGGGGACACCATCCCTCACATCAAGGTCTGGCATGGCATGTGTCCCCACTGCTCAACGCCTGCTGGGTTGCAGCCAACAGCGGGGCTAAAGGTTCTTCTTGGTGGCAAACACAGAGGCCAACCCAGTCTTGCCCTTGACTGTGGTAGGAGGCATTTGGCCAACCTCAGTCCTTGCATCTTGTTGTTAATGCAGAGTTTCACCTGCTTCATCCAGTAACAAATCACTACGATGGCAAAACACATACAGATTAACATTAGCGGTATGTATACTACAGGGTGCAGCAGCATGTTGAAGATGCTAGTGGCAGTGAGGGACCAGCCAAAGAAATTTCTTATCAGTGGAGTTCTCTCACCCTCCTAATTTGCTCCATTGTCTGCTTTATAATGCTATCATTGTATCAGAATCTTTCTACCTTTTGCCTCAGCATTTTCTAGCAGCTGCTGCAAATTTGCATGCTCTAACATCTGTTTTACAAGTGACAAATCCATACAATACAAGGTGTAGTTTCTTATTAGCAACTGGCTAGTAAGTACAGGTGGTTTTATACACAAGATCACAGCCTCTAATAATAGCTACTTTACAAGCACACGTATTCAAGCCATTACTTTTCAGTTGCTCCCAAGTGATGTTTTGCAGTCATTCGTTTCTCTCTTCCTCTGTCTCCTTCTGCTCAGGACATTCACGGTCAGCTCCTGTAGCTGAGGCAGTGGGTTTTTCCACTCGTCTGTCCAGCTCATGGCAAGGTTTGAGAAACTTTGCAGGCAGCTGTCATGGACCAGTAGGTAGGAGAACACAAATATACCCCCTCCCCCAGGTTATCAGTTCTTGAGAAGTAAGACAGGTTAAAGGGTTTCCTTAAAGCAAGGGCATTCTGTTGAAACAGGAATGTGAAGCAGCTGCAGAAGCAAACTGCATATTACCCTACATTAGAGCCATTGAGGTGCTGCAGTGGGACCAGAGAAGGGCAACGGAGCTGGTGAAGGGCCTGGAGCACAGGTGTAATGAGGAACGGTTGAGGGACCTGCAGGAGCTTAGTCTGGAGAAGAGTTCAGGGTGAAGGCTCAGGGGAGAACTTATTACCCTCTACAGCTACCTGAGAGGAGGCTGGAGCAAGGAGATGCCTGGTCTCCTCTCCTGAAGAATAAGGGATAGAACAAGGAGAAATGGCCTCAAGCTGAGGAGAGCAGGTATAGACTGGAGATTAGGAAGCATTTCTTCACTTCAGGTGTAGTCAGGCATTGAAACAGGCTGTCCAGGGCAGTGCTGGAGTCACCGTCCCTGGAAGAGTTCACAAACCGTGTAGACAAGGCCCTCTGTGACATGGGTTAGTGGTGGCCTTGGCAGTGCTGGGGAACGTTTGGATTTGATGACCTGAAAGGTCTTTTCCAACCTGGCTGACTCTATAACTGCCAAGAGCAGCTTTGGTGTGCCCAGTGGCCATGGACACAATGGCACCAACATCACAAAGCCTCAGTGGCTGCTATGGAGATGCCCATCACCGGTTGGGACTGGTTGGGAACAGTCACAGGCGTGGGCATCTCCATGGCAACCGCCAGGGCTTTGTAATGTAAGGGGGCTCCTCGTGCCCAGAGACCATTGTGATGACGGGGCGACGCTGTGTTGACAGTGGGGTATATAAGGAGCGAGAGCCCTGGAGTACCTCAGTCCAGAGGAGCAGCCTCCCTCAGGAGGCAGCAATTCCCCTGGAAGCCCACGGCAGTTCAGCGTCCCAGGACGTGGAAGATGCCCGTGGGTAAAGAAGCGAACGCCCGTTCCCAGCCCGCTGAGGGCAGTCCAAGCATGCAGAGAAGGCGCCAGGTGAGGGCCGGGGCAGGAGGGAGAGGCCAGTGGTGGGAAGGGGCTGCTCAGAGCTGCCTCGGTGCCAGGGCTGGGCTTGCCAGCACTGCGGGGGCTGCGGTGCCAAGGCAGCCGCCTCCATCACACACCTCTTCCTCCTCCTCCTGCCTGCAGGTGGCCCGCAGGCAGCCTGAGGAAGCAGCCCAGGGCAGCCCGCGCCAGCCGTCGTCCCACCATGGGATCAAGCTGCCACAAGTGCGCTACCCAGAGAGGTTTTGGCCTCTCCTCATCCAGCAGGCACAGGTAGGGAGCCCCAGGGAGATGGGGTCGAACGTCTTCCCGACCCCGGGGGGTGCTGATGGGCAGGTGGGAGGTGCAGGAGGGAGCAAGCTGAGCCCCCGTGCCGTGCCCCGCAGGCTGCCCGCGCATGCCGGGGGTGCTCTGGGCAGTGGCCATGGGCAGTGGGTGGCCAGCCCCTCTCCCCAGCAGGCTCTATGAGCAGGCAGCAGCTGCCTGCGGGACTGAGCCTTGCCCTGGGGCTGGCAGGGGGACCCAACTGCCCGAGCTCAGCCAGCTGGCATGTGGGCACAAGGGACATCATCACACAGCCTCTCTCCTTGGCTTCTCTTGCAGATGGGCAGACTGCGGCACCAAGTGGTGCTGCCCTGCCCCAGCGAGTTGAGACAGGAGCACACACTCCCTCTGCCACCAATGGTGACAATGGCACCCCGGCCATCACCTCGCTCAGCGAGGGCAGTCAGCGACTGCTGCCGGCTGCCACCTCTGACAACAGCAGCCTCTTCAGCTTCTGGCAGTGACGCCATCATGAACGTCAGCAGCGCAGGCACCAGCCAACAGCAGCTTCACACAGCTGCTGCCCACGTGCGGCGTGTCCCCGGTTATGGGAGCACACTTGCTTGGCCAGAGACCACTCAATCTGCCCCACGCAGGTCCACTGCCTCTGCCTCTGCCATGAAAAGCACGAACAGCGTAAGCGCAGTCCTGCGCAAGAACAGCATGTGGAGCCAGGGACCCTGCAAGCAGCCAGTGGCACGGCAGGGCACAGCACAAAGCAGGGCTGCAGGGACACAAATGAAAAGAGACACCTTCCTGGCAGCCAACAGCAGCAAGGCCCCCACCACTCAGCCCACACTGAGGAACGCTGGGCAAGCGGCAGAGCACCATCTGGCAATGCCAGCAGCAGGAATCAATTCCCGCATCAACACCAAGCTCCTCAGTGAGCGCCACAGGCCTGTTGCACTGCGCCTGCCCCCCCTGCCCACCACGGTCAAGACTTTGGAGCTGCCAAAGAGGAGCTGTCCGGACAGAGCTCCTGAGAAACAGAAGCACCAGGCACCTCTCCCTCCTGTGACACCGGCACAAGCCTCCCCTGACCTTGAGAAGTGGGAGGCACCAACACATGCATGGAAACAGGCACCTGCCCTGCAGAGCACCAAAGTAGACACAGTTCCGCAGGTGACAGCCATGTGGAATGATGAGAAGCCTCTGGGCCAATCTGTAGCTGTGGTCCAGAAAACCAACGAGCAGCAAGTGAAACATCAGGGATCAACCAAAAGCTCTCAGGTGGCAATGTCGCCTGCAAGAGCTGACTCTCCTGTGGGTGCAGTACCTCAGGGAGAGCACAGCAGAGCCCCTGTCTTCCCAGGAGCACATGAGGAAGAAGGGGAAGCTGCACTGATGGAGATCCCTGGGACAGAAGTTGGGACACCCCACCTTACCCCAGGAGCAGACAGTGGAAATGCAGCCGCTTCTCCTTTGGCTAAGTACACTCAGCAGCCAGTGACTGAGGCACATGTGGCCAGCACCAAGGGGCTTGAGGCAGCGGAGGCAGACGTAGATTTTCACATGCATACGGAAGCGACACTGCCGGTGTTCCTGAATCCTCTGGAGGAGCAGCACAGTGGAAGCCCATGCTGCACCGAGCCCAGGGTGGCCAAGGAAAGGAGACCCACGGTCCATATGTCAGCAAACTACCCTTTGGAGAGGGAGCTCTTCCATTGTAATAGACACCTCCAGCGCCCCCAACGGATGCGAACATTGATTGATCAAGTCAGATGCAGTCTGGTGAGTGCCAAGGACAGGATGGGATGGGACAGGGGCATGAGCCTCCCTCTGCCTGGGGAAAGCCGCTGTGCTGCCAAGCTGCAGCACACTCATTCCCTGTGTCCTGCTTGTGTGATTGCAGGAGAAACTGGGGGTCTCGATCGAGGAGGAGGAGGAGGATAAGAAAGAGGAGGATGAGAAAGATGCCAGCGACAAAAGGCAGGAGGAAGAGGCCACAACAGAAGACATCTGCTCAGCTGCTGAGAAAGAGAAGCACCACGCACCTCTCACTGCAGCAGCACAAGAGGAGAAGGCACTGATTGTGGCAGAGAGATTCGTGGTGCCCCCCCTAACAGAGCTTCTGAAGGAGCAGGTAAGTGCCAAGAACAGGATGGAACAGCACAGGGGGATGAGCTTCCATCTGCCTGGGGACAGCTGCTGTGCTGCTGAGCTGCAGCACGCTCATCCCCTGCATCCCGCTTGTGTCATTACAGGAGGATCTGGGGACTGAGAAGGAGGAAGTAAAGCAGGAGGAAAAGGAGAAAGAGCAGGAATGGGAAAAGGACATAGACCAAGAGCTGTCCCAGCTGAAGGAACTGGAACAGGTCACCAACTGCAACATCTCGATCAAAGCCTTGGTCCGCAAACTGGACGTTTCAACCGTCCAGGACATTAATGTTAACCCTTGGGTGCCCAAGCTCTCCCAGGCTCCCCTCACGAGTTCTCAGGAGGGGTCCATCTGCCCCAGCAGCATGGGCACGGACGTGGCAGGAGAGGCAGATGGAGACCTGCAAAGTGTTTCTCCTGCTTTGTCTGGTTCCACCTGCACCGAGCCGGCAGCTCCGACCCTGGCTGAAGCTGCTGAGGAAGAGGAGCACCATGCAGCTCACGCTGCTGTGGCACAAGAAGAAGAGGAAGCACCGGCACCAGCTTCCCATGGCTTTGATGAGCAGGAGGCCGAAGCAGAGGCACAGAGAAAGGCATTTGACTTGCTCAGTCCCACTGCCTCTGAGCTGGCTCAACAAGAAATAGCCAGTCGCTTAGTGAGGGACGTCCTGCGCAAGGCTTTGGCTGTCATCCAGCAAACGGAGGAGCAGCCTCTGGAACAGGAGGACGTGGCCCAAAGCCATGTGGATGCGCCAGCGGCACCAATAAGGCCTGCAGCAGTTCAGGACATAGAGACCTCTGTGGCTGCAGAGCCTCTGGCAGAAGCCAGCATGACTGAGCAGCAGACACTAGTACAGGCCCAGACAGAGGCACCTGCCCCACAGTGGGTCGCAGTAGTTGACACACCTGTGCAGGCTGTAGACAAGCAGCAAGTGAGGAGAGCACCTAAAAAACACCAGGGAGAGGCCAGCACAGCTGTTGCCTCCCCACCATCGCACGAGGATGAACGGGCAGGGTCACCTGCCAGTGTTCAGGCACCATCTTCCCTTGGCTTTGTTGAGCAGCAGACAACAGCACAAGCCCAGAGAGAAGCACCTGCCTTACAGAGGGTCACAATACTCAGCAAAACTGTGCAGGTGTCACTCAGTCGCAAAGTGAGGAGAGCACCTGGAAAGCGTCACAGAAAGGCCAGCACAGCCATTGCCTCCCCACCATTACATGGGGATGAACAGACAGTGTCTCCTGCAGCCGTTCAGGGCACCCAGGATGAGGCAGGTACGTCCCTGAGTCGAGTGGCACCCAGACCAGATCAGCAGCAGTGTGTGCATGAGTTCGGCCGTGCCCCAACCCCCCTTCCCTGGATGAGGGCCTAAAGCCATTCATGGGAAGCCCTCAGTGGCGGGTGGCAGCAGGAGCTTGCCCGGCGCCTGCCCGGCCCTGCACCTACAGCTCTCCTTTCCCCACAGGCATCGCCGCCCTCCCGGACACAGAAGCAGTCCAAAAGCGACGACCATCCCGCTTCAGGAGGGCGCTGAAGGCTCTGCGCAGGGCTTTCCGCTTCTGCTGCATCAGCCTACAAGTGGAGGAGTAGTGCCCCACTGCCAGCTCCAGACCAGAGGCAGCTGCGCTGAGGACATCGTGCTGCAGCCTGCGCTCACTGTGGACTCTTTCTCGGGCCAATAAACCATGTCCTTTTCTCTCCACTGCTCGCCTCTGCCTGCTCCTCCTTTTCCCTTGTGTCAGTAGCAGAGAAGCCTGCGGAGCGACCTCTTTCCTTGAGCACTTCCCAGCTGCTGAGCTTGCAGTCCTGTTGGCTCTTGGCAGCACGTGCTGCCCATGTAGGAAAAGTGCAACCCGATGGGATCATGCAGTGTGTGATGCAGTGGCTTCCGTGTCAGTTGGCTTTTGAAACCCGGTGCGTGCTGCAGCCCGGTGACCGGAATGAGAGGGGTGTAAAAAGGATGGGAGGAACAAAGAGTGAGGGTTGGTGTTGTTGAGGCCAGAGATAAGAGACAAGGGACTGCAATTCTTTTGCTCCTTTTGCACACGCAAGCACTGGAACAATGCAGTGAGAAGCTGGCAGTGTTTCAGGCAGGAGCTAAAGGCCTGTGAACACAAACCCCCGCCAGCCTGTCAGTAAGACCAAGCCTATCAATTTCTATTTGAAAGAGTGGTTTTCTAGAGAAGACCTGACACTTTACATCCTCCTGTGAGAACTGGTCTCTAGATAAAAACTTAAGCTCAGGGTAGGCACAGCAGTGAAGCAGCAACTTATTAATGTGTTTGCAAATACGGGTGTCCTGGCAAGCAGGCACACAGGGCAAAATTAGAACTATTATATTTATTTCTTATGCTGTCCGCAAGTTCCCTCCCTTGTTTCCCCATAGGGTGGGTACTCCAAGGTTTGCAGCCTACCCGCCGTGTATAATCTACATGCCAAATGTCCCACCTCTGTTTACACCCTTCCTCTCTTCTATTTATCTCCTTTTATGGTTCGATTTCGTAACTCTCTGCCAGGCTTGTGGTACCCTGGCTTATGCTTAATCAACCTCCACCTGCTTAGTTTTATAAGCTTTACAAAGACAGCAGTATTCTTTTTAACCACAGAGTGTATCTTTCGTCCAGAGAGGACACTGTCTTTAACCACAGTGTGTCTTTCTAAGTTATGGTATCTCAAACCCTTTGTTTTGTTCCCTTAGTAACTAAGCCCCAGCCCCAATATTGAAAAATCTTAATATTGCAAAGCCTTAATATTGATCTCAAAGCTCTAATATTACACAGCCTTAATATTGCAAAGCCCCATCCCCAATTACGCAAAACCAACACTGTTTCTCTCACAAATGTCCCTTTCTCTTATTTATACTATTGTTGCTCTTCACACTTCTTTAAAAAATTTTCCCATATGTCACTTGCAGTCTGGATAACATAATTGCACATTTTCCCTCTGAAGATCAGTCCTTTGAATCATCTTCATTTCTCTTATTTTCTTTTTTTTTTTTTTTTAATTATCTATAGCATTTTATTTTTGTAGGGCGTTGATCCTGGTTGCAATTTTTTGACAAAGGTTTTCAATCAGTCGTTGTGCATGTCTTCCTATATCTGGAATTATGCAGCACCTTATCTCTATTATTCTTGGAGGCCATAAGGAGTAGTCGGAGCTTGGAGTCGGATCTGGAGGTTCCAAGCAGCCAAATTCCCAGAACCCAGCAGTGGGCAGGAGGTCAGTGTGAAGGTCCTCTATGTGCACCCCTGCAGCTGGTTCCCTTCTGTCTGTCTAACAACCCGAAGGACGCCCTAGGAGGCTTGGGATCCTGAATTGTTCTTAAACTGCCTTTGCCACCTGGGTTAGTCTTCCTTTTGTTGCTGCGTTCCTAGGTCTGGCTCCCAGTAAGCTCAGGTATTCCTCCAGTGCTGGGCAGTCTCCGTTGACAGTGCGACAGCTGATGAGGACAAGGTCATGCTCAAACTCTCTCTTCACACCCAGGCAGCCAGTGAAAGCCTGCAGTGACACAGGTCCTGTCAGTAGAGTTTGAAAGCCACAGGCATCTTCATAGCTCCACACAGGCTCTTACAGCAGCACTGGCACTACCAGAAGCAGTAACATGGTCTCTGTGGTGAAAACCTCACCCTTCAAAGCCCGCACGTCTGTTGTGGGGATCTCGGTGCCCAAGAACAAGCCAACGCCACCATCCAGGAGGTAAATGTGAGGCTCCAAACCTCACGCACTTGAACATGTGCCTTTTGGTTTACAGGTTAAACCACTTGATTAAAAAGTTATGTTCATCTCCAACCTTAAAGCATGACGTGGGTATAGAGTTGGGTCACAGCTACTGACTAACTGTAGATGTAGGGTTGTGGTTGGGGAGCCCTTAAAAGAAAGAGTAGTACTTAGCCGGGAGATGGATGATACAGGGGTGCAGTCCCCCTGAGTGAATGTCTTTGGGAACTGCCTGGCTGGGACTCAGCAGCTTCTGGGTGAGATGCCCCTTTTTACCACGTTAGCAGTGACCAAACCACTCAGTCTTTCAGTGTTCCATCTGCTTAAAAAAGCGTGTTATTAAAACCAAGCTGATTATGCAACAGATTGAAAAGCCACAGGATCAAACTTCTTTCTGTAAGAAATGAACATTATGGCACATACTTATTTGGTGGGAAGGGGAAAATCTCCTCCAAAGGTCCAATAAACTCTTAATTGTTCATGTAATAATCTTCCCAGATGACCTACTTTGGTGCTTCTTAACTTTGCTACGGGTGAATAGTGTTGCTGTGGTTTTTCTTCTTCCTGTGGATACCTGAAGTTTGTAGATAGTCTAAATCAGCAGTTCTTTAGTTAGGACATGTTAAATCCTTTTAAAGAATAAGGCCTCTAAGACATGTTAACACATACCTGCACAACTGCTTTGTGCACTGGAGCAAAGCATGCGCTCATCCCATCATCCTGAGACATCTGCTGTGCTTCTCTGTGTTTTTGATAAATTGCCAAAAGCTGTGTTTTTACAGCTCTTTTTGATACAGTTGTAGCCTGAACTTTTATGAAGGAGGGAAATGAAGTTGATTTGGTATCAGGCTAATACACAGTAAGTGGTTGTTGGTTTTTAATGTCCCACTTAGCCTTCAATTGAAATGCATCTGTTTAAAACCTCCCATCTGAATATTAATTTAAAATCAGTGTCTTACTTTGCAGTAATGCAGGACAAAACCTGGTTATTTTTTAGGTGTTCAGTCATATTTGCAGGGAAAATATTCCTCCAGGACTCAGTCACAGGGAAAATCTACACCAGTGTTAAGAGCAGGGTAGGATAAATGTCACTTAAGTCCCTGCACTGCCTGGAATTGGTGCTGCTGCGTCTGTTCCTCTGGCACATGTGAGGCTGCAGCAGTTTGCTGAAGGCCATCAATAGATGTGAAGCCTCAAACAAGCATTCCCTGTGCTCAGCAGATTTCTGGGATCTTCCTCCTTCATGCAGCTCTTTGTTAGGGACCTTTTCTTGTTTGTCTCTCAACCCAGGTTTCTACAGTCAGCACAACCACGGAGCACGATTCCTGGAAGGATGGGTGCTGCTGACAGCCTACACCCCCAGCTGGCTGGGCATGCAGTGGAACTCCAGAGATCCCTCACATTGCAGACTGATGTATAGCACCTCTCCTTTTGACACAGACTGTCCTCACCCTGTCAGCTGCCAAGAGCTGGACCTCACATCAGTGGAACAGACAACTCCTTTGCTGTGTTTCTACTGCTCTAAATGTTACTGCAACACGAGTCTTCACAGGAAGACTGAAAATAGCCTTATCTCCTTTAAACCTCCACTGCAGCCCTCTGGGACCTGATCTTCAGGGTGCTGGCTTCAGCAGGCTGCTGGGAGTTCAAGGTGCAGCTTGGAGCTGTTGCTGTGTTGTTCCACAGCAGCAGCGCAGGTTGGGGACACTAGAACTAGTTACAGAGATGTTAGAAATGGCCTTTCAAACTCATCCTCATGTTCTCTCAACTGTCTGAAACTCAACTGGTTTTCGGTTTGATTTTTTTTCTTACTTCAGTATAGAATGTGTTCCTGCTCCTTTTTGTTGTTTGTTCTAGAAGACAAAGCAGGTTTTCGTAACTGTAGTAACACCGCAAGCTGTTGCGGTCAATGCGTGTCGCCGTTCACAAGTGGAGGAACAGTACACAGTATTTGTGTGGGTTTGTGAACAGGCAGTTGCAGGGACGGGCTGCTATTTAAAACCTGCTGTTCAGCAGCATCTTAACTCAGATAAAAAGTTAAATACCAGTTAAAAGTGAGTTTTTTAACAATAGCCCTCCCTGCTTGATCTGACTTGAAGTGTTCCCTCTTCCAGCCAGCTCCCACCTGCCCTGGCTTTTGTAGCAGAGTTTTCTACTGTCTCTTCGGTTATGAAGGATTCTGTTCCAGTGTCCTTTTCCTCAGCAAGTGCTGGATGCTCTGAATGCAGTCTTAGTACAGGAAATATGCACTGATAGCAATCTTCCCCCTGCCATCAATGTGATTTTGATAGCGTAGTTTAATAAAATGTTAGGGTGCTTTATTCAAACTGAGCCTGACTCTGGACTGGGTTTGTGCCAGGAATGAGCAGCAGCTCCCAGGCTGCAGGAGTTGTCTTCTTCACTTCACCTCTACCACTCTGCACAGGTAAACAGGGCTCAGAGGAAGTCTTATGTGCTGCAAGTGCTGATATTTACCTATAATCTCCTTGGATTTCATCAGGATGAGGTGGGGGTAGCAAAGGAAAATTCCATTCACAGCCCTCTCTTCTTGGCTTTTGTAAGAAGAACATCCACAAGTGGCCCAACCACAACAAAATAGAGGAAACACCACTGGCAAAGAGGAAGCTTTACAGCAGCTCGTTCTCAGAGCACAAACCCCTCTTTGCTCCATGTGAGTGTGTCACAGACAACTCTACACCAACAGGCTTCTCTCTACCCTCTGATAAAGCTCTGCAGGTTTACAGCACTGCACCGTTCAAGCTTTTCCTTTATGGAGAAGGTTCTTTTTCAGAACCTGGTCTTGGGGTAAAGCTGGAACCTGGGTCGTAGGGAACTTATTTATTTACCTTACCCCTGTACAGAACAAAGACAGAGCAGCAGATCTCAGGGGGTTGATCTTCCTATTGAGTTGTCTTACCTTTGGACTGCAGCCCCCACTGAAGAGCACAGCATTTCCCTGCAGGCTCCTGAGTCGAGACTGCTCCTGCTATTTAATGGCTGCTGAACATCTATTTAATAGCAGATAAAGAACAAAATCTCTCTGGGAGAGTTCAGTGTTTAACTATTTTAAGGTTGTCTCCCAGCTGAGTGCATCAGACTGTGATACTGCTGCTGTGAAGAACCAAGGTACTGATGTCTACAGCAGTACTGACCCTGCTACATATTTCTAGACAGACAAGAGGCTTAAGAGAAGCAGCAAAGAGGTGACCAGGGCCTCATTCTGCTTGAATTCGTGGGCATTTAAAATACAAATCCCATATGGCCAAGCACCTGGAGGGCTGTCCCACTTCAGGACGGGGCCATCGCCGCAGATGAGGGACATTAGAGGACAAACCCAAACTCTCTAAGAGATTAAAGTCTCATTAAAGCAATGGTTAAATTTTATCCTTTCAATTTCCTATGCTGTTCTCACACTAAGTGAGTTCCTTCAGATATTTATATTGTGTCCTCCCCCCCCAGCCCCAGCCTCAGCCTGGGGCACTCACACATGCCCCAAGTTGACAACATGGAGAAGTGGATTCTTTCCACCCCCAGACATCAACCCCCATCAGGTCAGGACCGGCTCAGGCACCTGCATCAACACAAGTCTCCTGGGTTCAGCAGCAGCAGTCATTTTTCTTCTTCTTAGTAGCACGAGCACTGGTCCAGGGCAGTGCACAGCTCCCACGCATTGCCATGAAGACGGAAGCATCTTGACGCTTTCCCAGTAGTGATCTTTGCTAACGCCAACAGGAACAGAATCCCAAACACTGAAGAGCCATTATCCTCTCCTATGGACAAGCAGAAGAGCCAGGACCTGCTAACGTTCATGAGACAGATACCAGTTACAGGCACAGGGGAATGCTTTTACCTTAGTTACCCTCCTGAGCCCAAGTGGGTATTGTCTCTACTTATGCTCCAAGGCCAGGTTCAATCACTCCTGCATTAGCACCTATGCTCAGAAGAACAGTTTAGCCTTAAATAATTCAAAACCAGTCTCAGATCTGCACTGTATTAATATTGCCACAAGCAGACAGGAAGGAATTCGTCCCATCTCTGGACATGGCCATCACTTGCTGCACATCTCTGACAGTGACTTCCTTCTCCTCTGGTAGAGCTTCCTTCCTTTTCCTTCCAGACATCATCTATTAAATCCAGCGTCATAAACTTTGACCAAGTGTGAGAGAAGAGAGCTGAGGTATCAGCAGGAAACAAGGCTCCCTTAAAGCACTTTTATTGCACTGGCATGCAATGGCACTTTCCCATCCCCAGGAGGTCTCCCTTAAGCTACACCTGTGACCAGGACTAGCAGCTTTCAGCTCAACTAGAAAGTGACAGCTATCAGAAAGGTGTTTTTAGCTGCTCACAGAAATGCGAATGCAAAGCCAGCTCCTTGCTTCCTGGCTCCTGTTGCCCTTCACAGGAACAGCTGTACAGTCAAAGGCATGCACATCCTTCCCTTGTTTCTCCACTCAGAAAGAGTGGTCCTTGCAGCTCAGCTCGGCTCAGCTCGGCTCAGTCCAACAAACATGTAACTGGTGCACAGCATTGCCTGAATGCCAGAGGAAGTGACCAGCAGGGCAATGACCAGCTGGGTTTCATGACCTTTTTAAAAAGCTCCAAGTGATGCAGCAACTTTCAGCATGAGGAAATCAGTCCAGGCAGGAGCTAAAGGCCTGCGAACACAAACCACCGCCAGCCTGTCAGCAAGATCAAGCCTATCAATTTCTATTTGAAAGGGCGATTTTTTAGAGTAGACCTGACACTTTACAGTCTCTCTCGCATTCCTATATATGTTAATAAAACGTGGTGCTGTCTGGAAGGAGTCTGTCCTGGGTGTTTCTCATTAAGCAGCAATCTCTCCCCTGTCAGTTTAAAGCCGTTTCCCCTTGTCCTGTCCCTACATTGCCTTGTAAAAAGCTCCTCCCCAGGTTTCTCAGGCTCTCTCACCCTGTCTCCAGAACCCTCACAGCATTTCTGTGGCCTCCTCTGGACTCACTCCAGCAGCTCCATGTCCCTTTTGGGTTGTTGCCCTAGAGCTGGATCAGGAGTGCAGGGGGGCCTCCCCAGAGTGCAGCAGAGGGGGAGAATCCCCTCCCTTGACTGCTGCTCATGCTCTGGGGATGCAGCCCACCACGCGGGGGGGAGGGGAGAAGGGTCTGGGCTGCAAGAGAATAATGATGTGTTTAACAAGGAAGGCCAGCTGTACCTGTGGAAGACAACTGCAGTGGTGCCTGCAACAGAAAGACTGAAACAGGGAGAGGACGCTGCCTCTCTGAAAGCTGGATTTTGCACAGTGCTGAGCCCCTCTGATCGCTGTGGACGTGGGCAGTCTAGTTATGTGCACAAGGCTACCTGACAACTGATCTGAAACCCTGGGCAGGAAAGAACAACGACTCTTGGAGAGGGAAAGAAATAAAACAGACAAATGGAAGAACTGCCTAAGCGTTCAAAGACTAAGACGAGTCTTCTAAGACTAAGACCAGCCTTCTAACACCAAGACCAGAATTCTAACACTAAGACAAGCATTCTGAGACTGAGACCAGCATTCTGAGAATAAGGCAAGCATTCTAAGACTAAGACCACTATCAAAGACAAAGACCACTATTCTGAGTCAAAGACCAGCATTCTGAGACTACGACAAGCATTCAAAGACTAAGACCACAATTCTGACAGCGGGACCATCATTCTGGGACTTATACCACCATTCTGAGACTAAGACCAACATTCTCAGAAAAAGAACAGCATTATAAGACCAAGATCAGCATTCTAAGACTAAGACCAGGCTTTTTAAGACCAAAACCACCATTCTAAGAATTAGACAGGCACTTTGAGACTAAGACCACCATTCTGAGACTAAAACCAGAATTCTGAGGCTAAGACCAGCATTCCAAGACTAACATCAGCCTTCTAACACCAAGACCAGCCCTGTAAGACTATAACCAGCATTCTGAGAATAATATCACCATTCTAAGACCAGCATTCTGAGACTAAGACCAGCATTCTGAGACTATGACCAGCACTCTGAAACAAAGACCACTATTCTGAGTCTAAGACCAGCATTCTGAGACTAAGACAAGTGTCCTGAGAATAAGAGGAGCATTCTGAGACTAAGACCACCATTCTGAGACTAAGACCAGGCTTTTAAGACCAAGACCACCGTTCTAGGAGTAAGACAAGCACACTGAGACTAAGACCACCATTCTGAGACTAAAACCAGAATTCCATGGCTAAGACCAGCATTCTAAGACTAACATCAGCCTTCTAACACCAAGACCAGCCCTGTAAGACTATAACCAGCATTCTGAGGCTAATACCACCATACTGAGTCCAAGACCAGCATTCTAAGACTAAGACTACCATTCTAAGTCTAAGGTCAGCATTCTAACACCAAAACCAGCATTCTAAGACAAAAGCCAGTATTCTGAGACTAAGAACAGCATTCTGAGAATAAGACCACCATTCTGAGACGAAGACCAGCATTCTGCGACTGAAACCAGCACTCTGAAACTAAGACCAGCATTCTGAGACTAAGACAAGCGTTCTGAGAATAAGACCAGCATTCTGAGACTAAGATAAGCAGTCCAAGACTAAGATCAGCATTCCAAGACTAAGATCAGCATTCTAAGACTAAGATATGCATTCTAAGACTAAGATCAGCATTCTAAGACTATGTCCTGCATTCAAATACTAAGACCAGCATTGGAAGACTAAGATATGCATTCTAAAACTAAGACCAGCATTCTAAGGCAAAGGCCAGCATTCAAAGACCAAAATCAGCATTCTAAGACTAAGATCAGCATTCTAAGGCAAAGACCTGATTGCAAAGACTAAGGTCAGCATTCTAAAAATAGGAAAAGCATTCTGAGATTCAGACCACCACTCTGAGACTAAGATTAGCATTCTGTGACTAAGCCCAGCATTCTATAACTAACATCATCCCTCTAACACCAATACCAGCATTCTAAAACTAAGATCAGCTTTCTAAGACTATGAAAAGATTCCAAAGACTAAGTTCAGCATTCTCAGAAGATCAGCATTCTGAGACTAAGACCAGCTTTCTGACACTAAGACCCGCATTCAAAGACTAATATCAGCATTCTTAGACTAAGACCAGCATTCTAAGACTAAGACCAGGCTTTTAAGACCAAGATCACCATTCTAAGAATAAGACAAGTGCTCTGAGACAAAGACCACCATTCTGAGACTAAACCCAGATTTCTGTAACTAAGACCAGCATTCTAAGACTAACATCAGCCTTCTAACACCAAGACCAGCCCTGTAAGACTATAACTAGCATTCTGAGACTAATACCACCATTCTGAGTCCAAGACCAGCATTCTAAGACTAAGACTACCATTCTAAGTCTAAGGTCAGCATTCTAACACCAAAACCAGCATTCTAAGACAAAAGCCAGTATTCTGAGACTAAGAACAGCATTCTGAGACTAAGACCACCATTCTGAGACTGAAACCAGCACTCTGACACTAAGACCAGCATTCTGAGATTAAGACAAGCGTCCTGAGACTAAGAGCAGCATCATGAAAATAAGACCAGCATTCTGACACTAAGACCAGAATTCTGAGACTAAGATCAGCATTCTAAGACAAAGATCAGATTTCTAAGACTAAGGCCAGCATTCGAAGAGTAAGATATGCATTCTAAAACTAAGATCAGCATTCTAAGAGAAAGACCAGCTTTCAAAGACCAAGATCAGCATTCTAAGAGTAAAGACAGCATTCTAAGGCAAAGACCAGCTTTCAAAGACCAAGATCAGCATTCTAAGAGTAAAGACAGCATTCTAAGGCAAAGACCAGCTTTCAGAGACTAAGGTCAGCATTCTAAAACTAGGATAAGCATTCTGAGATGAAGACTACCATTCTTAGACTAAGTACCAGTACTCTTTCACTAAGGCCAGCATTCTGAGACTAAAACCAGCATTCTGAAACAAATACCACTATTCTGAGTCTAAGACCAGCATTCTGAGACTAAGACAAGCGTCCGGAGAATAAGAGGAGCATTCTGAGACTAAGACCAGCATTCTGACACTAAGACCAGAATTCTGAGACTAAGATAAGTATTCGAAGACAAAGATCAGCATTCTTAGACTAAGACCAGGCTTTAAGATGAAGACCAGCATTCTAAGAAGAAGACAAGCACTCTGAGACTAAGACCACCATTCTGAGACTAAGGTCAGCATTCTAACACCAAGACCAACATTCTAAGACAAAAGCCAGCATTATGAAAATAAGACTAGCATTCTGAGACTAAGACCAGCATTCTGAAATGAAGACCAGCATTCTGAGACTGAAACCAGCACTCTGACACTAAGACCAGCATTCTGAGATTAAGACAAGATTCCTGAGACTAAGAGGAGCATTCTGAAAATACGACCAGCATTCTGACACTAAGACCAGAATTCTGAGACTAAGATCAGCATTCTAAGACAAAGATCAGAATTCTAAGACCAGCATTCAAATACTCAGACCAGCATTCGAAGACCAAGATCAGCATTCTAAGACTAAGATCAGCATTCTAAGACAAAGACTGGCTTTCAAAGACCAAGATTATCATTCTAAGGCAAAGACCAGCATTCAAAGACTAAGGTCAGCATTCTGAAACTAGGACAAGCATTCTGAGACTAAGACCACCATTCTGAGACCAATACCAGTATTCTGAGACTAAGACCAGTATTCTAACACCAAGACCACCATTCTCAGACTACGACCAGCATTCTGAGACTAAGACCAGCATTCTGTCACTAAGACCACCATTCTCAGACTAAGACCAGAATTCTGAGACTAAGATCAGCATTCTAAGACAAAGATCAGCATTCTAAGACCAGCATTCTAACACCGAGACCAGCATTCTGAAACTAAGATCAGTATTCTTAGACTAAGACCAGCATTCTGACACTAAGACCGGCATTCAAATACTAAGACCGACATTTGAAGACTAAGATATGCATTCTAAAACTGGGATCAGTGCCGCGATGGACTCAGTCAGAAATCAATATGGTTAGACAAAAGCCGTTTATTGCTTGTGAAGCTACTGTTTATATACTTTAGGCTTACAGCTCTAACATTACATGTCTTTCTACGATTGGTTACATACACTTAGCAACAGGCATTCTATTGGTTAATATGTTTCGTGAGAACCTAAAGTGTGGTTTTTGTAAGCAAGCAAGATTTACAGTGCAATTTAGCAACCTCCTTATCTTAGTTCCTTCTTATCTTCCAGGCCTGCATTCTTGTTTCATTAGCTATCCGGGAGTTACTTCTTTTCCACGGTCGGCTGCAGAGAGGTAATCAGGAGTTACCTCTGCTACATGGCCAGCTGCATGTAGTTGCTTTCATTCAGGGTAGGCATATGTCCATTCTCTAACAAGAAAACATCCACATCTCCCCCTTTCTTTTCTTGAACAAGCCAAAGCTGTTTTACCGAGTTTTCAATCATACCACGGACACATTGCAAAATACAATGTAGAATCATAACTATGCTAAAGACTATTACTAAAATCTTTCCAATACCTTTAATCACAGATGGGAGCCAACCATTAAAACCCCAAGATGTAAGAAGGGCATCTAACCAAGAAATTTTATCGCTCCGTTGCGTATAATTTACCAATTTAGTTAACATAGTCACATACGTATTACCATTAAAAACAGCCAAACAAACTTCCACTGGGATCGTTTTGCACACTTTGCTTTAGTCTTTTCCCACTCTTCAGGGAGAACTTCCCATATATGTAGCACTAATAACAGTCGGGAGCATTCATATGCAATCACATTACATCCTTTGTTGCGTTCTATAACTTGATTATACAAATCTTCCTCAGCTGCGTAATACCTTTGCGTTCCCAAATATTCGTGACCTGTAATTACTAAAATACGAGCAAGCGCACTAACGTTCCAAAAAGCCTTTCTATAACATATCTCACAATATAATTGACAAAACACTGAACGTTTCCAAACTCGTTTTCCGCAATCTTCGCATTCAGTCAAAACCCACGGTTCACAAGTCCCACAACGAGGACATAGCAAACACAATCTGTCCAACTGATTCATGGAGCAAGACTGTTATTCATGTTGAGAGATTCTGAAGTTGGTCGATGATCCAATGGCGTAGGCGAATTCTTCCACGGTCTCACCCATCGCACGGGGATCCATCAGGGTCCTTGTTCTATAGAGACACAAGCATAGCCTCTTCCCCAAGTTATTAACCTAAAAGGACCTTCCCAGTTATGATTTTCCAAAGACTTTACCATTACCATAACAGGTTCTTTCTCTGGTATCGGATCTGGGCCTACATGGGTTAGTGCAGAAAAATGCCTCATCATTGGAGGGACATTCATGCCTGTGTACAAATCAGAACCGGATAATGTTAAAAAATTTAAGACAAACAATACTTTGTTGATTCGTGCATTTGGGGTCTCCCCTATCAGTCCCCCTTTTTGTTGTACTAGCATGTTTTTTACAATTTCCTGTGTCCACTCTATCACTGCTTGACCTGCATAATTAACATAACAACCCACTACTCCAGGCAGCATTATTTCAGTAAGATTAGTCTGATTTGAAGTCACATCACACATAATCAAACAGATATTACAAAGAATTGTCATTGTCGTGTCTTTATGTTGTCGAGTTCTGGGGCTTTATACGTTTCGCTGGCAGCCAGTGTGGTCCTGTCACTAGCTGTACACAGCCGTATCCTTGACCCCATGTCAGCAATGGCTCTGGTCCTTTCCACTCATAATCATGTAGGTCTTTATATAGAACTGGTGGTTTGGCAAGGAATCGTCCGTCAGATGTCACAAACCATGTATTGGGGAAAGAGAATCAAAACTAGACAAATTAAAAACATTTAGTACAAATTGTGCTTTTGCCAACTGTTTGTGTGGAGAAAATCCTTACATTTCCTTTTTTTTTTTTTGTTTTATGTATAATACCTGCTTTAGATGACCCCACTTGAGCAGGGGATTTGGACTAGATCATACCTCTAGCATTTGCCAACCACAGGCTGCTTGGCCTGCCCTTCTCTCCTGGATAGCTCTCTGATAACAGGGGACGCCATCCCTCACATCAAGGTCTGGCATGGCATGTGTCCCCACTGCTCAACGCCTGCTGGGTTGCAGCCAACAGCGGGGCTAAAGGTTCTTCTTGGTGGCAAACACAGAGGCCAACCCAGTCTTGCCCTTGACTGTGGTAGGAGGCATTTGGCCAACCTCAGTCCTTGCATCTTGTTGTTAATGCAGAGTTTCACCTGCTTCATCCAGTAACAAATCACTACGATGGCAAAACACATACAGATTAACATTAGCGGTATGTATACTACAGGGTGCAGCAGCATGTTGAAGATGCTAGTGGCAGTGAGGGACCAGCCAAAGAAATTTCTTATCAGTGGAGTTCTCTCACCCTCCTAATTTGCTCCATTGTCTGCTTTATAATGCTATCATTGTATCAGAATCTTTCTACCTTTTGCCTCAGCATTTTCTAGCAGCTGCTGCAAATTTGCATGCTCTAACATCTGTTTTACAAGTGACAAATCCATACAATACAAGGTGTAGTTTCTTATTAGCAACTGGCTAGTAAGTACAGGTGGTTTTATACACAAGATCACAGCCTCTAATAATAGCTACTTTACAAGCACACGTATTCAAGCCATTACTTTTCAGTTGCTCCCAAGTGATGTTTTGCAGTCATTCGTTTCTCTCTTCCTCTGTCTCCTTCTGCTCAGGACATTCACGGTCAGCTCCTGTAGCTGAGGCAGTGGGTTTTTCCACTCGTCTGTCCAGCTCATGGCAAGGTTTGAGAAACTTTGCAGGCAGCTGTCATGGACCAGTAGGTAGGAGGACACAAATATACCCCCTCCCCCAGGTTATCAGTTCTTGAGAAGTAAGACAGGTTAAAGGGTTTCCTTAAAGCAAGGGCATTCTGTTGAAACAGGAATGTGAAGCAGCTGCAGAAGCAAACTGCATTATTACCCTACATTAGAGCCATTGAGGTGCTGCAGTGGGACCAGAGAAGGGCAACGGAGCTGGTGAAGGGCCTGGAGCACAGGTGTAATGAGGAACGGTTGAGGGACCTGCAGGAGCTTAGTCTGGAGAAGAGTTCAGGGTGAAGGCTCAGGGGAGAACTTATTACCCTCTACAGCTACCTGAGAGGAGGCTGGAGCAAGGAGATGCCTGGTCTCCTCTCCTGAAGAATAAGGGATAGAACAAGGAGAAATGGCCTCAAGCTGAGGAGAGGAGGTATAGACTGGAGATTAGGAAGCATTTCTTCACTTCAGGTGTAGTCAGGCATTGAAAGAGGCTGTCCAGGGCAGTGCTGGAGTCACCGTCCCTGGAAGAGTTCACAAACCGTGTAGACAAGGCCCTCTGTGACATGGGTTAGTGGTGGCCTTGGCAGTGCTGGGGAACGTTTGGATTTGATGACCTGAAAGGTCTTTTCCAACCTGGCTGACTCTATAACTGCCAAGAGCAGCTTTGGTGTGCCCAGTGGCCATGGACACAATGGCACCAACATCACAAAGCCTCAGTGGCTGCTATGGAGATGCCCATCACCGGTTGGGACTGGTTGGGAACAGTCACAGGCGTGGGCATCTCCATGGCAACCGCCAGGGCTTTGTGATGTAAGGGGGCTCCTCGTGCCCAGAGACCATTGTGATGAGGGGGCGACGCTGTGTTGACAGTGGGGTATATAAGGAGCGAGAGCCCTGGAGTACCTCAGTCCAGAGGAGCAGCCTCCCTCAGGAGGCAGCAATTCCCCTGGAAGCCCACGGCAGTTCAGCGTCCCAGGACGTGGAAGATGCCCGTGGGTAAAGAAGCGAACGCCCGTTCCCAGCCCGCTGAGGGCAGTCCAAGCATGCAGAGAAGGCGCCAGGTGAGGGCCGGGGCAGGAGGGAGAGGCCAGTGGTGGGAAGGGGCTGCTCAGAGCTGCCTCGGTGCCAGGGCTGGGCTTGCCAGCACTGCGGGGGCTGCGGTGCCAAGGCAGCCGCCTCCATCACACACCTCTTCCTCCTCCTCCTGCCTGCAGGTGGCCCGCAGGCAGCCTGAGGAAGCAGCCCAGGGCAGCCCGCGCCAGCCGTCGTCCCACCATGGGATCAAGCTGCCACAAGTGCGCTACCCAGAGAGGTTTTGGCCTCTCCTCATCCAGCAGGCACAGGTAGGGAGCCCCAGGGAGATGGGGTCGAACGTCTTCCCGACCCCGGGGGGTGCTGATGGGCAGGTGGGAGGTGCAGGAGGGAGCAAGCTGAGCCCCCGTGCCGTGCCCCGCAGGCTGCCCGCGCATGCCGGGGGTGCTCTGGGCAGTGGCCATGGGCAGTGGGTGGCCAGTCCCTCTCCCCAGCAGGCTCTATGAGCAGGCAGCAGCTGCCTGCGGGACTGAGCCTTGCCCTGGGGCTGGCAGGGGGACCCAACTGCCCGAGCTCAGCCAGCTGGGATGTGGGCACAAGGGACATCATCACACAGCCTCTCTCCTTGGCTTCTCTTGCAGATGGGCAGACTGCGGCACCAAGTGGTGCT
Source organism: Ara ararauna (assembly GCA_028858755.1). Lineage (NCBI taxonomy): Eukaryota > Metazoa > Chordata > Aves > Psittaciformes > Psittacidae > Ara > Ara ararauna. Next base: position 976,316 of record CM054396.1, read on the forward strand.
GCCCTGCCCCAGCGAGTTGAGACAGGAGCACACACTCCCTCTGCCACCAATGGTGACAATGGCACCCCGGCCATCACCTCGCTCAGCGAGGGCAGTCAGCGACTGCTGCCGGCTGCCACCTCTGACAACAGCAGCCTCTTCAGCTTCTGGCAGTGACGCCATCATGAACGTCAGCAGCGCAGGCACCAGCCAACAGCAGCTTCACACAGCTGCTGCCCACGTGCGGCGTGTCCCCGGTTATGGGAGCACACTTGCTTGGCCAGAGACCACTCAATCTGCCCCACGCAGGTCCACTGCCTCTGCCTCTGCCATGAAAAGCACGAACAGCGTAAGCGCAGTCCTGCGCAAGAACAGCATGTGGAGCCAGGGACCCTGCAAGCAGCCAGTGGCACGGCAGGGCACAGCACAAAGCAGGGCTGCAGGGACACAAATGAAAAGAGACACCTTCCTGGCAGCCAACAGCAGCAAGGCCCCCACCACTCAGCCCACACTGAGGAACGCTGGGCAAGCGGCAGAGCACCATCTGGCAATGCCAGCAGCAGGAATCAATTCCCGCATCAACACCAAGCTCCTCAGTGAGCGCCACAGGCCTGTTGCACTGCGCCTGCCCCCCCTGCCCACCACGGTCAAGACTTTGGAGCTGCCAAAGAGGAGCTGTCCGGACAGAGCTCCTGAGAAACAGAAGCACCAGGCACCTCTCCCTCCTGTGACACCGGCACAAGCCTCCCCTGACCTTGAGAAGTGGGAGGCACCAACACATGCATGGAAACAGGCACCTGCCCTGCAGAGCACCAAAGTAGACACAGTTCCGCAGGTGACAGCCATGTGGAATGATGAGAAGCCTCTGGGCCAATCTGTAGCTGTGGTCCAGAAAACCAGCGAGCAGCAAGTGAAACATCAGGGATCAACCAAAAGCTCTCAGGTGGCAATGTCGCCTGCAAGAGCTGACTCTCCTGTGGGTGCAGTACCTCAGGGAGAGCACAGCAGAGCCCCTGTCTTCCCAGGAGCACATGAGGAAGAAGGGGAAGCTGCACTGATGGAGATCCCTGGGACAGAAGTTGGGACACCCCACCTTACCCCAGGAGCAGACAGTGGAAATGCAGCCGCTTCTCCTTTGGCTAAGTACACTCAGCAGCCAGTGACTGAGGCACATGTGGCCAGCACCAAGGGGCTTGAGGCAGCGGAGGCAGACGTAGATTTTCACATGCATACGGAAGCGACACTGCCGGTGTTCCTGAATCCTCTGGAGGAGCAGCACAGTGGAAGCCCATGCTGCACCGAGCCCAGGGTGGCCAAGGAAAGGAGACCCACGGTCTATATGTCAGCAAACTACCCTTTGGAGAGGGAGCTCTTCCACTGTAATAGACACATCCAGCGCCCCCAACGGATGCGAACATTGATTGATCAAGTCAGATGCAGTCTGGTGAGTGCCAAGGACAGGATGGGATGGGACAGGGGCATGAGCCTCCCTCTGCCTGGGGAAAGCCGCTGTGCTGCCAAGCTGCAACACACTCATTCCCTGTGTCCTGCTTGTGTGATTGCAGGAGAAACTGGGGGTCTCGATCGAGGAGGAGGAGGAGGATAAGAAAGAGGAGGATGAGAAAGATGCCAGCGACAAAAGGCAGGAGGAAGAGGCCACAACAGAAGACATCTGCTCAGCTGCTGAGAAAGAGAAGCACCACGCACCTCTCACTGCAGCAGCACAAGAGGAGAAGGCACTGATTGTGGCAGAGAGATTCGTGGTGCCCCCCCTAACAGAGCTTCTGAAGGAGCAGGTAAGTGCCAAGAACAGGATGGAACAGCACAGGGGGATGAGCTTCCATCTGCCTGGGGACAGCTGCTGTGCTGCTGAGCTGCAGCACGCTCATCCCCTGCATCCCGCTTGTGTCATTACAGGAGGATCTGGGGACTGAGAAGGAGGAAGTAAAGCAGGAGGAAAAGGAGAAAGAGCAGGAATGGGAAAAGGACATAGACCAAGAGCTGTCCCAGCTGAAGGAACTGGAACAGGTCACCAACTGCAACATCTCGATCAAAGCCTTGGTCCGCAAACTGGACGTTTCAACCGTCCAGGACATTAATGTTAACCCTTGGGTGCCCAAGCTCTCCCAGGCTCCCCTCACGAGTTCTCAGGAGGGGTCCATCTGCCCCAGCAGCATGGGCACGGACGTGGCAGGAGAGGCAGATGGAGACCTGCAAAGTGTTTCTCCTGCTTTGTCTGGTTCCACCTGCACCGAGCCGGCAGCTCCGACCCTGGCTGAAGCTGCTGAGGAAGAGGAGCACCATGCAGCTCACGCTGCTGTGGCACAAGAAGAAGAGGAAGCACCGGCACCAGCTTCCCATGGCTTTGATGAGCAGGAGGCCGAAGCAGAGGCACAGAGAAAGGCATTTGACTTGCTCAGTCCCACTGCCTCTGAGCTGGCTCAACAAGAAATAGCCAGTCGCTTAGTGAGGGACGTCCTGCGCAAGGCTTTGGCTGTCATCCAGGAAATGGAGGAGCAGCCTCTGGAACAGGAGGACGTGGCCCAAAGCCATGTGGATGCGCCAACGGCACCAATAAGGCCTGCAGCAGTTCAGGACATAGAGACCTCTGTGGCTGCAGAGCCTCTGGCAGAAGCCAGCATGACTGAGCAGCAGACACTAGTACAGGCCCAGACAGAGGCACCTGCCCCACAGTGGGTCGCAGTAGTTGACACACCTGTGCAGGCTGTAGACAAGCAGCAAGTGAGGAGAGCACCTAAAAAACACCAGGGAGAGGCCAGCACAGCTGTTGCCTCCCCACCATCGCACGAGGATGAACGGGCAGGGTCACCTGCCAGTGTTCAGGCACCATCTTCCCTTGGCTTTGTTGAGCAGCAGACAACAGCACAAGCCCAGAGAGAAGCACCTGCCTTACAGAGGGTCACAATACTCAGCAAAACTGTGCAGGTGTCACTCAGTCGCAAAGTGAGGAGAGCACCTGGAAAGCGTCACAGAAAGGCCAGCACAGCCATTGCCTCCCCACCATTACATGAGGATGAACAGACAGTGTCTCCTGCAGCCGTTCAGGACACCCAGGATGAGGCAGGTACGTCCCTGAGTCGAGTGGCACCCAGACCAGATCAGCAGCAGTGTGTGCATGAGTTCGGCTGTGCCCCAACCCCCCTTCCCTGGATGAGGGCCTAAAGCCATTCATGGAAAGCCCCTGAGGGAAGCCCTCAGTGGCGGGTGGCAGCAGGAGCTTGCCCGGTGCCTGCCCGGCCCTGCACCTACAGCTCTCCTTTCCCCACAGGCATCGCCGCCCTCCCGGACACAGAAGCAGTCCAAAAGCGACGACCATCCCGCTTCAGGAGGGCGCTGAAGGCTCTGCGCAGGGCTTTCCGCTTCTGCTGCATCAGCCTACAAGTGGAGGAGTAGTGCCCCACTGCCAGCTCCAGACCAGAGGCAGCTGCGCTGAGGACATCGTGCTGCAGCCTGTGCTCACTGTGGACTCTTTCTCGGGCCAATAAACCATGTCCTTTTCTCTCCACTGCTCGCCTCTGCCTGCTCCTCCTTTTCCCTTGTGTCAGTAGCAGAGAAGCCTGCGGAGCGACCTCTTTCCTTGAGCACTTCCCAGCTGCTGAGCTTGCAGTCCTGTTGGCTCTTGGCAGCACGTGCTGCCCATGTAGGAAAAGTGCAACCCGATGGGATCATACAGTGTGTGATGCAGTGGCTTCCGTGTCAGTTGGCTTTTGAAACCCGGTGCGTGCTGCAGCCCGGTGACCGGAATGAGAGGGGTGTAAAAAGGATGGGAGGAACAAAGAGTGAGGGTTGGTGTTGTTGAGGCCAGAGATAAGAGACAAGGGACTGCAATTCTTTTGCTCCTTTTGCACACGCAAGCACTGGAACAATGCAGTGAGAAGCTGGCAGTGTTTCAGGCAGGAGCTAAAGGCCTGTGAACACAAACCCCCGCCAGCCTGTCAGTAAGACCAAGCCTATCAATTTCTATTTGAAAGAGTGGTTTTCTAGAGAAGACCTGACACTTTACATCCTCCTGTGAGAACTGGTCTCTAGATAAAAACTTAAGCTCAGGGTAGGCACAGCAGTGAAGCAGCAACTTATTAATGTGTTTGCAAATACGGGTGTCCTGGCAAGCAGGCACACAGGGCAAAATTAGAACTATTATATTTATTTCTTATGCTGTCCGCAAGTTCCCTCCCTTGTTTCCCCATAGGGTGGGTACTCCAAGGTTTGCAGCCTACCCGCCGTGTATAATCTACATGCCAAATGTCCCACCTCTGTTTACACCCTTCCTCTCTTCTATTTATCTCCTTTTATGGTTCGATTTCGTAACTCTCTGCCAGGCTTGTGGTACCCTGGCTTATGCTTAATCAACCTCCACCTGCTTAGTTTTATAAGCTTTACAAAGACAGCAGTATTCTTTTTAACCACAGAGTGTATCTTTCGTCCAGAGAGGACACTGTCTTTAACCACAGTGTGTCTTTCTAAGTTATGGTATCTCAAACCCTTTGTTTTGTTCCCTTAGTAACTAAGCCCCAGCCCCAATATTGAAAAATCTTAATATTGCAAAGCCTTAATATTGATCTCAAAGCTCTAATATTACACAGCCTTAATATTGCAAAGCCCCATCCCCAATTACGCAAAACCAACACTGTTTCTCTCACAAATGTCCCTTTCTCTTATTTATACTATTGTTGCTCTTCACACTTCTTTAAAAAATTTTCCCATATGTCACTTGCAGTCTGGATAACATAATTGCACATTTTCCCTCTGAAGATCAGTCCTTTGAATCATCTTCATTTCTCTTATTTTCTTTTTTTTTTTTTTTTAATTATCTATAGCATTTTATTTTTGTAGGGCGTTGATCCTGGTTGCAATTTTTTGACAAAGGTTTTCAATCAGTCGTTGTGCATGTCTTCCTATATCTGGAATTATGCAGCACCTTATCTCTATTATTCTTGGAGGCCATAAGGAGTAGTCGGAGCTTGGAGTCGGATCTGGAGGTTCCAAGCAGCCAAATTCCCAGAACCCAGCAGTGGGCAGGAGGTCAGTGTGAAGGTCCTCTATGTGCACCCCTGCAGCTGGTTCCCTTCTGTCTGTCTAACAACCCGAAGGACGCCCTAGGAGGCTTGGGATCCTGAATTGTTCTTAAACTGCCTTTGCCACCTGGGTTATTCTTCCTTTTGTTGCTGCGTTCCTAGGTCTGGCTCCCAGTAAGCTCAGGTATTCCTCCAGTGCTGGGCAGTCTCCGTTGACAGTGCGACAGCTGATGAGGACAAGGTCATGCTCAAACTCTCTCTTCACACCCAGGCAGCCAGTGAAAGCCTGCAGTGACACAGGTCCTGTCAGTAGAGTTTGAAAGCCACAGGCATCTTCATAGCTCCACACAGGCTCTTACAGCAGCACTGGCACTACCAGAAGCAGTAACATGGTCTCTGTGGTGAAAACCTCACCCTTCAAAGCCCGCACGTCTGTTGTGGGGATCTCGGTGCCCAAGAACAAGCCAACGCCACCATCCAGGAGGTAAATGTGAGGCTCCAAACCTCACGCACTTGAACATGTGCCTTTTGGTTTACAGGTTAAACCACTTGATTAAAAAGTTATGTTCATCTCCAACCTTAAAGCATGACGTGGGTATAGAGTTGGGTCACAGCTACTGACTAACTGTAGATGTAGGGTTGTGGTTGGGGAGCCCTTAAAAGAAAGAGTAGTACTTAGCCGGGAGATGGATGATACAGGGGTGCAGTCCCCCTGAGTGAATGTCTTTGGGAACTGCCTGGCTGGGACTCAGCAGCTTCTGGGTGAGATGCCCCTTTTTACCACGTTACCAGTGACCAAACCACTCAGTCTTTCAGTGTTCCATCTGCTTAAAAAAGCGTGTTATTAAAACCAAGCTGATTATGCAACAGATTGAAAAGCCACAGGATCAAACTTCTTTCTGTAAGAAATGAACATTATGGCACATACTTATTTGGTGGGAAGGGGAAAATCTCCTCCAAAGGTCCAATAAACTCTTAATTGTTCATGTAATAATCTTCCCAGATGACCTACTTTGGTGCTTCTTAACTTTGCTACGGGTGAATAGTGTTGCTGTGGTTTTTCTTCTTCCTGTGGATACCTGAAGTTTGTAGATAGTCTAAATCAGCAGTTCTTTAGTTAGGACATGTTAAATCCTTTTAAAGAATAAGGCCTCTAAGACATGTTAACACATACCTGCACAACTGCTTTGTGCACTGGAGCAAAGCATGCGCTCATCCCATCATCCTGAGACATCTGCTGTGCTTCTCTGTGTGATAAATTGCCAAAAGCTGTGTTTTTACAGCTCTTTTTGATACAGTTGTAGCCTGAACTTTTATGAAGGAGGGAAATGAAGTTGATTTGGTATCAGGCTAATACACAGTAAGTGGTTGTTGGTTTGTAATGTCCCACTTAGCCTTCAATTGAAATGCATCTGTTTAAAACCTCCCATCTGAATATTAATTTAAAATCAGTGTCTTACTTTGCAGTAATGCAGGACAAAACCTGGTTATTTTTTAGGTGTTCAGTCATATTTGCAGGGAAAATATTCCTCCAGGACTCAGTCACAGGGAAAATCTACACCAGTGTTAAGAGCAGGGTAGGATAAATGTCACTTAAGTCTCTGCACTGCCTGGAATTGGTGCTGCTGCGTCTGTTCCTCTGGCACATGTGAGGCTGCAGCAGTTTGCTGAAGGCCATCAATAGATGTGAAGCCTCAAACAAGCATTCCCTGTGCTCAGCAGATTTCTGGGATCTTCCTCCTTCATGCAGCTCTTTGTTAGGGACCTTTTCTTGTTTGTCTCTCAACCCAGGTTTCTACAGTCAGCACAACCACGGAGCACGATTCCTGGAAGGATGGGTGCTGCTGACAGCCTACACCCCCAGCTGGCTGGGCATGCAGTGGAACTCCAGAGATCCCTCACATTGCAGACTGATGTATAGCACCTCTCCTTTTGACACAGACTGTCCTCACCCTGTCAGCTGCCAAGAGCTGGACCTCACATCAGTGGAACAGACAACTCCTTTGCTGTGTTTCTACTGCTCTAAATGTTACTGCAACACGAGTCTTCACAGGAAGACTGAAAATAGCCTTATCTCCTTTAAACCTCCACTGCAGCCCTCTGGGACCTGATCTTCAGGGTGCTGGCTTCAGCAGGCTGCTGGGAGTTCAAGGTGCAGCTTGGAGCTGTTGCTGTGTTGTTCCACAGCAGCAGCGCAGGTTGGGGACACTAGAACTAGTTACAGAGATGTTAGAAATGGCCTTTCAAACTCATCCTCATGTTCTCTCAACTGTCTGAAACTCAACTGGTTTTCGGTTTGATTTTTTTTCTTACTTCAGTATAGAATGTGTTCCTGCTCCTTTTTGTTGTTTGTTCTAGAAGACAAAGCAGGTTTTCGTAACTGTAGTAACACCGCAAGCTGTTGCGGTCAATGCGTGTCGCCGTTCACAAGTGGAGGAACAGTACACAGTATTTGTGTGGGTTTGTGAACAGGCAGTTGCAGGGACGGGCTGCTATTTAAAACCTGCTGTTCAGCAGCATCTTAACTCAGATAAAAAGTTAAATACCAGTTAAAAGTGAGTTTTTTAACAATAGCCCTCCCTGCTTGATCTGACTTGAAGTGTTCCCTCTTCCAGCCAGCTCCCACCTGCCCTGGCTTTTGTAGCAGAGTTTTCTACTGTCTCTTTGGTTATGAAGGATTCTGTTCCAGTGTCCTTTTCCTCAGCAAGTGCTGGATGCTCTGAATGCAGTCTTAGTACAGGAAATATGCACTGATAGCAATCTTCCCCCTGCCATCAATGTGATTTTGATAGCGTAGTTTAATAAAATGTTAGGGTGCTTTATTCAAACTGAGCCTGACTCTGGACTGGGTTTGTGCCAGGAATGAGCAGCAGCTCCCAGGCTGCAGGAGTTGTCTTCTTCACTTCACCTCTACCACTCTGCACAGGTAAACAGGGCTCAGAGGAAGTCTTATGTGCTGCAAGTGCTGATATTTACCTATAATCTCCTTGGATTTCATCAGGATGAGGTGGGGGTAGCAAAGGAAAATTCCATTCACAGCCCTCTCTTCTTGGCTTTTGTAAGAAGAACATCCACAAGTGGCCCAACCACAACAAAATAGAGGAAACACCACTGGCAAAGAGGAAGCTTTACAGCAGCTCGTTCTCAGAGCACAAACCCCTCTTTGCTCCATGTGAGTGTGTCACAGACAACTCTACACCAACAGGCTTCTCTCTACCCTCTGATAAAGCTCTGCAGGTTTACAGCACTGCACCGTTCAAGCTTTTCCTTTATGGAGAAGGTTCTTTTTCAGAACCTGGTCTTGGGGTAAAGCTGGAACCTGGGTCGTAGGGAACTTATTTATTTACCTTACCCCTGTACAGAACAAAGACAGAGCAGCAGATCTCAGGGGGTTGATCTTCCTATTGAGTTGTCTTACCTTTGGACTGCAGCCCCCACTGAAGAGCACAGCATTTCCCTGCAGGCTCCTGAGTCGAGACTGCTCCTGCTATTTAATGGCTGCTGAACATCTATTTAATAGCAGATAAAGAACAAAATCTCTCTGGGAGAGTTCAGTGTTTAACTATTTTAAGGTTGTCTCCCAGCTGAGTGCATCAGACTGTGATACTGCTGCTGTGAAGAACCAAGGTACTGATGTCTACAGCAGTACTGACCCTGCTACATATTTCTAGACAGACAAGAGGCTTAAGAGAAGCAGCAAAGAGGTGACCAGGGCCTCATTCTGCTTGAATTCGTGGGCATTTAAAATACAAATCCCATATGGCCAAGCACCTGGAGGGCTGTCCCACTTCAGGACGGGGCCATCGCCGCAGATGAGGGACATTAGAGGACAAACCCAAACTCTCTAAGAGATTAAAGTCTCATTAAAGCAATGGTTAAATTTTATCCTTTCAATTTCCTATGCTGTTCTCACACTAAGTGAGTTCCTTCAGATATTTATATTGTGTCCTCCCCCCCCAGCCCCAGCCTCAGCCTGGGGCCCTCACACATGCCCCAAGTTGACAACATGGAGAAGTGGATTCTTTCCACCCCCAGACATCAGCCCCCCTCAGGTCAGGACCGGCTCAGGCACCTGCATCAACGCAAGTCTCCTGGGTTCAGCAGCAGCAGTCATTTTTCTTCTTCTTAGTAGCACGAGCACTGGTCCAGGGCAGTGCACAGCTCCCACGCATTGCCATGAAGACGGAAGCATCTTGACGCTTTCCCAGTAGTGATCTTTGCTAACGCCAACAGGAACAGAATCCCAAACACTGAAGAGCCATTATCCTCTCCTATGGACAAGCAGAAGAGCCAGGACCTGCTAACGTTCATGAGACAGATACCAGTTACAGGCACAGGGGAATGCTTTTACCTTAGTTACCCTCCTGAGCCCAAGTGGGTATTGTCTCTACTTATGCTCCAAGGCCAGGTTCAATCACTCCTGCATTAGCACCTATGCTCAGAAGAACAGTTTAGCCTTAAATAATTCAAAACCAGTCTCAGATCTGCACTGTATTAATATTGCCACAAGCAGACAGGAAGGAATTCGTCCCATCTCTGGACATGGCCATCACTTGCTGCACATCTCTGACAGTGACTTCCTTCTCCTCTGGTAGAGCTTCCTTCCTTTTCCTTCCAGACATCATCTATTAAATCCAGCGTCATAAACTTTGACCAAGTGTGAGAGAAGAGAGCTGAGGTATCAGCAGGAAACAAGGCTCCCTTAAAGCACTTTTATTGCACTGGCATGCAATGGCACTTTCCCATCCCCAGGAGGTCTCCCTTAAGCTACACCTGTGACCAGGACTAGCAGCTTTCAGCTCAACTAGAAAGTGACAGCTATCAGAAAGGTGTTTTTAGCTGCTCACAGAAATGCGAATGCAAAGCCAGCTCCTTGCTGCCTGGCTCCTGTTGCCCTTCACAGGAACAGCTGTACAGTCAAAGGCATGCACATCCTTCCCTTGTTTCTCCACTCAGAAAGAGTGGTCCTTGCAGCTCAGCTCGGCTCAGCTCGGCTCAGTCCAACAAACATGTAACTGGTGCACAGCATTGCCTGAATGCCAGAGGAAGTGACCAGCAGGGCAATGACCTGCTGGGTTTCATGACCTTTTTAAAAAGCTCCAAGTGATGCAGCAACTTTCAGCATGAGGAAATCAGTCCAGGCAGGAGCTAAAGGCCTGTGAACACAAACCACCGCCAGCCTGTCAGCAAGATCAAGCCTATCAATTTCTATTTGAAAGGGCGATTTTTTAGAGTAGACCTGACACTTTACATTCTCTCTCGTATTCCTATATATGTTAATAAAACGTGGTGCTGTCTGGAAGGAGTCTGTCCTGGGTGTTTCTCAATAAGCAGCAATCTCTCCCCTGTCAGTTTAAAGCCGTTTCCCCTTGTCCTGTCCCTACATTGCCTTGTAAAAAGCTCCTCCCCAGGTTTCTCAGGCTCTCTCACCCTGTCTCCAGAACCCTCACAGCATTTCTGTGGCCTCCTCTGGACTCACTCCAGCAGCTCCATGTCCCTTTTGGGTTGTTGCCCTAGAGCTGGATCAGGAGTGCAGGGGGCCTCCCCAGAGTGCAGCAGAGGGGGAGAATCCCCTCCCTTGACTGCTGCTCATGCTCTGGGGATGCAGCCCACCACGCGGGGGGGAGGGGAGAAGGGTCTGGGCTGCAAGAGAATAATGATGTGTTTAACAAGGAAGGCCAGCTGTACCTGTGGAAGACAACTGCAGTGGTGCCTGCAACAGAAAGACTGAAACAGGGAGAGGACGCTGCCTCTCTGAAAGCTGGATTTTGCACAGTGCTGAGCCCCTCTGATCGCTGTGGACGTGGGCAGTCTAGTTATGTGCACAAGGCTACCTGACAACTGATCTGAAACCCTGGGCAGGAAAGAACAACGACTCTTGGAGAGGGAAAGAAATAAAACAGACAAATGGAAGAACTGCCTAAGCGTTCAAAGACTAAGACGAGTCTTCTAAGACTAAGACCAGCCTTCTAACACCAAGACCAGAATTCTAACACTAAGACAAGCATTCTGAGACTGAGACCAGCATTCTGAGAATAAGGCAAGCATTCTAAGACTAAGACCACTATCAAAGACAAAGACCACTATTCTGAGTCAAAGACCAGCATTCTGAGACTACGACAAGCATTCAAAGACTAAGACCACAATTCTGACAGCGGGACCATCATTCTGGGACTTATACCACCATTCTGAGACTAAGACCAACATTCTCAGAAAAAGAACAGCATTATAAGACCAAGATCAGCATTCTAAGACTAAGACCAGGCTTTTTAAGACCAAAACCACCATTCTAAGAATTAGACAGGCACTTTGAGACTAAGACCACCATTCTGAGACTAAAACCAGAATTCTGAGGCTAAGACCAGCATTCCAAGACTAACATCAGCCTTCTAACACCAAGACCAGCCCTGTAAGACTATAACCAGCATTCTGAGAATAATATCACCATTCTAAGACCAGCATTCTGAGACTAAGACCAGCATTCTGAGACTATGACCAGCACTCTGAAACAAAGACCACTATTCTGAGTCTAAGACCAGCATTCTGAGACTAAGACAAGTGTCCTGAGAATAAGAGGAGCATTCTGAGACTAAGACCACCATTCTGAGACTAAGACCAGGCTTTTAAGACCAAGACCACCGTTCTAGGAGTAAGACAAGCACACTGAGACTAAGACCACCATTCTGAGACTAAAACCAGAATTCCATGGCTAAGACCAGCATTCTAAGACTAACATCAGCCTTCTAACACCAAGACCAGCCCTGTAAGACTATAACCAGCATTCTGAGGCTAATACCACCATACTGAGTCCAAGACAAGCATTCTAAGACTAAGACTACCATTCTAAGTCTAAGGTCAGCATTCTAACACCAAAACCAGCATTCTAAGACAAAAGCCAGTATTCTGAGACTAAGAACAGCATTCTGAGAATAAGACCACCATTCTGAGACGAAGACCAGCATTCTGCGACTGAAACCAGCACTCTGAAACTAAGACCAGCATTCTGAGACTAAGACAAGCGTTCTGAGAATAAGACCAGCATTCTGAGACTAAGATAAGCAGTCCAAGACTAAGATCAGCATTCCAAGACTAAGATCAGCATTCTAAGACTAAGATATGCATTCTAAGACTAAGATCAGCATTCTAAGACTATGTCCTGCATTCAAATACTAAGACCAGCATTGGAAGACTAAGATATGCATTCTAAAACTAAGACCAGCATTCTAAGGCAAAGGCCAGCATTCAAAGACCAAAATCAGCATTCTAAGACTAAGATCAGCATTCTAAGGCAAAGACCTGATTGCAAAGACTAAGGTCAGCATTCTAAAAATAGGAAAAGCATTCTGAGATTCAGACCACCACTCTGAGACTAAGATTAGCATTCTGTGACTAAGCCCAGCATTCTATAACTAACATCATCCCTCTAACACCAATACCAGCATTCTAAAACTAAGATCAGCTTTCTAAGACTATGAAAAGATTCCAAAGACTAAGTTCAGCATTCTCAGAAGATCAGCATTCTGAGACTAAGACCAGCTTTCTGACACTAAGACCCGCATTCAAAGACTAATATCAGCATTCTTAGACTAAGACCAGCATTCTAAGACTAAGACCAGGCTTTTAAGACCAAGATCACCATTCTAAGAATAAGACAAGTGCTCTGAGACAAAGACCACCATTCTGAGACTAAACCCAGATTTCTGTAACTAAGACCAGCATTCTAAGACTAACATCAGCCTTCTAACACCAAGACCAGCCCTGTAAGACTATAACTAGCATTCTGAGACTAATACCACCATTCTGAGTCCAAGACCAGCATTCTAAGACTAAGACTACCATTCTAAGTCTAAGGTCAGCATTCTAACACCAAAACCAGCATTCTAAGACAAAAGCCAGCATTATGAAAATAAGCCCAGCATTCTGAGACTAAGACCACCATTCTGAGACTGAAACCAGCACTCTGACACTAAGACCAGCATTCTGAGATTAAGACAAGCGTCCTGAGACTAAGAGCAGCATCATGAAAATAAGACCAGCATTCTGACACTAAGACCAGAATTCTGAGACTAAGATCAGCATTCTAAGACAAAGATCAGATTTCTAAGACTAAGGCCAGCATTCGAAGAGTAAGATATGCATTCTAAAACTAAGATCAGCATTCTAAGAGAAAGACCAGCTTTCAAAGACCAAGATCAGCATTCTAAGAGTAAAGACAGCATTCTAAGGCAAAGACCAGCTTTCAGAGACTAAGGTCAGCATTCTAAAACTAGGATAAGCATTCTGAGATGAAGACTACCATTCTTAGACTAAGTACCAGTACTCTTTCACTAAGGCCAGCATTCTGAGACTAAAACCAGCATTCTGAAACAAATACCACTATTCTGAGTCTAAGACCAGCATTCTGAGACTAAGACAAGCGTCCGGAGAATAAGAGGAGCATTCTGAGACTAAGACCAGCATTCTGACACTAAGACCAGAATTCTGAGACTAAGATAAGTATTCGAAGACAAAGATCAGCATTCTTAGACTAAGACCAGGCTTTAAGATGAAGACCAGCATTCTAAGAAGAAGACAAGCACTCTGAGACTAAGACCACCATTCTGAGACTAAGGTCAGCATTCTAACACCAAGACCAACATTCTAAGACAAAAGCCAGCATTATGAAAATAAGACTAGCATTCTGAGACTAAGACCAGCATTCTGAAATGAAGACCAGCATTCTGAGACTGAAACCAGCACTCTGACACTAAGACCAGCATTCTGAGATTAAGACAAGATTCCTGAGACTAAGAGGAGCATTCTGAAAATACGACCAGCATTCTGACACTAAGACCAGAATTCTGAGACTAAGATCAGCATTCTAAGACAAAGATCAGAATTCTAAGACCAGCATTCAAATACTCAGACCAGCATTCGAAGACCAAGATCAGCATTCTAAGACTAAGATCAGCATTCTAAGACAAAGACTGGCTTTCAAAGACCAAGATTATCATTCTAAGGCAAAGACCAGCATTCAAAGACTAAGGTCAGCATTCTGAAACTAGGACAAGCATTCTGAGACTAAGACCACCATTCTGAGACCAATACCAGTATTCTGAGACTAAGACCAGTATTCTAACACCAAGACCACCACTCTCAGACTACGACCAGCATTCTGAGACTAAGACCAGCATTCTGTCACTAAGACCACCATTCTCAGACTAAGACCAGAATTCTGAGACTAAGATCAGCATTCTAAGACAAAGATCAGCATTCTAAGACCAGCATTCTAACACCGAGACCAGCATTCTGAAACTAAGATCAGTATTCTTAGACTAAGACCAGCATTCTGACACTAAGACCGGCATTCAAATACTAAGACCGACATTTGAAGACTAAGATATGCATTCTAAAACTGGGATCAGTGCCGCGATGGACTCAGTCAGAAATCAATATGGTTAGACAAAAGCCGTTTATTGCTTGTGAAGCTACTGTTTATATACTTTAGGCTTACAGCTCTAACATTACATGTCTTTCTACGATTGGTTACATACACTTAGCAACAGGCATTCTATTGGTTAATATGTTTCGTGAGAACCTAAAGTGTGGTTTTTGTAAGCAAGCAAGATTTACAGTGCAATTTAGCAACCTCCTTATCTTAGTTCCTTCTTATCTTCCAGGCCTGCATTCTTGTTTCATTAGCTATCCGGGAGTTACTTCTTTTCCACGGTCGGCTGCAGAGAGGTAATCAGGAGTTACCTCTGCTACATGGCCAGCTGCATGTAGTTGCTTTCATTCAGGGTAGGCATATGTCCATTCTCTAACAAGAAAACATCCACATCTCCCCCTTTCTTTTCTTGAACAAGCCAAAGCTGTTTTACCGAGTTTTCAATCATACCACGGACACATTGCAAAATACAATGTAGAATCATAACTATGCTAAAGACTATTACTAAAATCTTTCCAATACCTTTAATCACAGATGGGAGCCAACCATTAAAACCCCAAGATGTAAGAAGGGCATCTAACCAAGAAATTTTATCGCTCCGTTGCGTATAATTTACCAATTTAGTTAACATAGTCACATACGTATTACCATTAAAAACAGCCAAACAAACTTCCACTGGGATCGTTTTGCACACTTTGCTTTAGTCTTTTCCCACTCTTCAGGGAGAACTTCCCATATATGTAGCACTAATAACAGTCGGGAGCATTCATATGCAATCACATTACATCCTTTGTTGCGTTCTATAACTTGATTATACAAATCTTCCTCAGCTGCGTAATACCTTTGCGTTCCCAAATATTCGTGACCTGTAATTACTAAAATACGAGCAAGCGCACTAACGTTCCAAAAAGCCTTTCTATAACATATCTCACAATATAATTGACAAAACACTGAACGTTTCCAAACTCGTTTTCCGCAATCTTCGCATTCAGTCAAAACCCACGGTTCACAAGTCCCACAACGAGGACATAGCAAACACAATCTGTCCAACTGATTCATGGAGCAAGACTGTTATTCATGTTGAGAGATTCTGAAGTTGGTCGATGATCCAATGGCGTAGGCGAATTCTTCCACGGTCTCACCCATCGCACGGGGATCCATCAGGGTCCTTGTTCTATAGAGACACAAGCATAGCCTCTTCCCCAAGTTATTAACCTAAAAGGACCTTCCCAGTTATGATTTTCCAAAGACTTTACCATTACCATAACAGGTTCTTTCTCTGGTATCGGATCTGGGCCTACATGGGTTAGTGCAGAAAAATGCCTCATCATTGGAGGGACATTCATGCCTGTGTACAAATCAGAACCGGATAATGTTAAAAAATTTAAGACAAACAATACTTTGTTGATTCGTGCATTTGGGGTCTCCCCTATCAGTCCCCCTTTTTGTTGTACTAGCATGTTTTTTACAATTTCCTGTGTCCACTCTATCACTGCTTGACCTGCATAATTAACATAACAACCCACTACTCCAGGCAGCATTATTTCAGTAAGATTAGTCTGATTTGAAGTCACATCACACATAATCAAACAGATATTACAAAGAATTGTCATTGTCGTGTCTTTATGTTGTCGAGTTCTGGGGCTTTATACGTTTCGCTGGCAGCCAGTGTGGTCCTGTCACTAGCTGTACACAGCCGTATCCTTGACCCCATGTCAGCAATGGCTCTGGTCCTTTCCACTCATAATCATGTAGGTCTTTATATAGAACTGGTGGTTTGGCAAGGAATCGTCCGTCAGATGTCACAAACCATGTATTGGGGAAAGAGAATCAAAACTAGACAAATTAAAAACATTTAGTACAAATTGTGCTTTTGCCAACTGTTTGTGTGGAGAAAATCCTTACATTTCCTTTTTTTTTTTTTGTTTTATGTATAATACCTGCTTTAGATGACCCCACTTGAGCAGGGGATTTGGACTAGATCATACCTCTAGCATTTGCCAACCACAGGCTGCTAGGCCTGCCCTTCTCTCCTGGATAGCTCTCTGATAACAGGGGACGCCATCCCTCACATCAAGGTCTGGCATGGCATGTGTCCCCACTGCTCAACGCCTGCTGGGTTGCAGCCAACAGCGGGGCTAAAGGTTCTTCTTGGTGGCAAACACAGAGGCCAACCCAGTCTTGCCCTTGACTGTGGTAGGAGGCATTTGGCCAACCTCAGTCCTTGCATCTTGTTGTTAATGCAGAGTTTCACCTGCTTCATCCAGTAACAAATCACTACGATGGCAAAACACATACAGATTAACATTAGCGGTATGTATACTACAGGGTGCAGCAGCATGTTGAAGATGCTAGTGGCAGTGAGGGACCAGCCAAAGAAATTTCTTATCAGTGGAGTTCTCTCACCCTCCTAATTTGCTCCATTGTCTGCTTTATAATGCTATCATTGTATCAGAATCTTTCTACCTTTTGCCTCAGCATTTTCTAGCAGCTGCTGCAAATTTGCATGCTCTAACATCTGTTTTACAAGTGACAAATCCATACAATACAAGGTGTAGTTTCTTATTAGCAACTGGCTAGTAAGTACAGGTGGTTTTATACACAAGATCACAGCCTCTAATAATAGCTACTTTACAAGCACACGTATTCAAGCCATTACTTTTCAGTTGCTCCCAAGTGATGTTTTGCAGTCATTCGTTTCTCTCTTCCTCTGTCTCCTTCTGCTCAGGACATTCACGGTCAGCTCCTGTAGCTGAGGCAGTGGGTTTTTCCACTCGTCTGTCCAGCTCATGGCAAGGTTTGAGAAACTTTGCAGGCAGCTGTCATGGACCAGTAGGTAGGAGAACACAAATATACCCCCTCCCCCAGGTTATCAGTTCTTGAGAAGTAAGACAGGTTAAAGGGTTTCCTTAAAGCAAGGGCATTCTGTTGAAACAGGAATGTGAAGCAGCTGCAGAAGCAAACTGCATATTACCCTACATTAGAGCCATTGAGGTGCTGCAGTGGGACCAGAGAAGGGCAACGGAGCTGGTGAAGGGCCTGGAGCACAGGTGTAATGAGGAACGGTTGAGGGACCTGCAGGAGCTTAGTCTGGAGAAGAGTTCAGGGTGAAGGCTCAGGGGAGAACTTATTACCCTCTACAGCTACCTGAGAGGAGGCTGGAGCAAGGAGATGCCTGGTCTCCTCTCCTGAAGAATAAGGGATAGAACAAGGAGAAATGGCCTCAAGCTGAGGAGAGGAGGTATAGACTGGAGATTAGGAAGCATTTCTTCACTTCAGGTGTAGTCAGGCATTGAAAGAGGCTGTCCAGGGCAGTGCTGGAGTCACCGTCCCTGGAAGAGTTCACAAACCGTGTAGACAAGGCCCTCTGTGACATGGGTTAGTGGTGGCCTTGGCAGTGCTGGGGAACGTTTGGATTTGATGACCTGAAAGGTCTTTTCCAACCTGGCTGACTCTATAACTGCCAAGAGCAGCTTTGGTGTGCCCAGTGGCCATGGACACAATGGCACCAACATCACAAAGCCTCAGTGGCTGCTATGGAGATGCCCATCACCGGTTGGGACTGGTTGGGAACAGTCACAGGCGTGGGCATCTCCATGGCAACCGCCAGGGCTTTGTGATGTAAGGGGGCTCCTCATGCCCAGAGACCATTGTGATGAGGGGGCGACGCTGTGTTGACAGTGGGGTATATAAGGAGCGAGAGCCCTGGAGTACCTCAGTCCAGAGGAGCAGCCTCCCTCAGGAGGCAGCAATTCCCCTGGAAGCCCACGGCAGTTCAGCGTCCCAGGACGTGGAAGATGCCCGTGGGTAAAGAAGCGAACGCCCGTTCCCAGCCCGCTGAGGGCAGTCCAAGCATGCAGAGAAGGCGCCAGGTGAGGGCCGGGGCAGGAGGGAGAGGCCAGTGGTGGGAAGGGGCTGCTCAGAGCTGCCTCGGTGCCAGGGCTGGGCTTGCCAGCACTGCGGGGGCTGCGGTGCCAAGGCAGCCGCCTCCATCACACACCTCTTCCTCCTCCTCCTGCCTGCAGGTGGCCCGCAGGCAGCCTGAGGAAGCAGCCCAGGGCAGCCCGCGCCAGCCGTCGTCCCACCATGGGATCAAGCTGCCACAAGTGCGCTACCCAGAGAGGTTTTGGCCTCTCCTCATCCAGCAGGCACAGGTAGGGAGCCCCAGGGAGATGGGGCCGAACGTCTTCCTGACCCCGGGGGGTGCTGATGGGCAGGTGGGAGGTGCAGGAGGGAGCAAGCTGAGCCCCCGTGCCGTGCCCCGCAGGCTGCCCGCGCATGCCGGGGGTGCTCTGGGCAGTGGCCATGGGCAGTGGGTGGCCAGTCCCTCTCCCCAGCAGGCTCTATGAGCAGGCAGCAGCTGCCTGCGGGACTGAGCCTTGCCCTGGGGCTGGCAGGGGGACCCAACTGCCCGAGCTCAGCCAGCTGGGATGTGGGCACAAGGGACATCATCACACAGCCTCTCTCCTTGGCTTCTCTTGCAGATGGGCAGACTGCGGCACCAAGTGGTGCTGCCCTGCCCCAGCGAGTTGAGACAGGAGCACACACTCCCTCTGCCACCAATGGTGACAATGGCACCCCGGCCATCACCTCGCTCAGCGAGGGCAGTCAGCGACTGCTGCCGGCTGCCACCTCTGACAACAGCAGCCTCTTCAGCTTCTGGCAGTGACGCCATCATGAACGTCAGCAGCGCAGGCACCAGCCAACAGCAGCTTCACACAGCTGCTGCCCACGTGCGGCGTGTCCCCGGTTATGGGAGCACACTTGCTTGGCCAGAGACCACTCAATCTGCCCCACGCAGGTCCACTGCCTCTGCCTCTGCCATGAAAAGCACGAACAGCGTAAGCGCAGTCCTGCGCAAGAACAGCATGTGGAGCCAGGGACCCTGCAAGCAGCCAGTGGCACGGCAGGGCACAGCACAAAGCAGGGCTGCAGGGACACAAATGAAAAGAGACACCTTCCTGGCAGCCAACAGCAGCAAGGCCCCCACCACTCAGCCCACACTGAGGAACGCTGGGCAAGCGGCAGAGCACCATCTGGCAATGCCAGCAGCAGGAATCAATTCCCGCATCAACACCAAGCTCCTCAGTGAGCGCCACAGGCCTGTTGCACTGCGCCTGCCCCCCCTGCCCACCACGGTCAAGACTTTGGAGCTGCCAAAGAGGAGCTGTCTGGACAGAGCTCCTGAGAAACAGAAGCACCAGGCACCTCTCCCTCCTGTGACACCGGCACAAGCCTCCCCTGACCTTGAGAAGTGGGAGGCACCAACACATGCATGGAAACAGGCACCTGCCCTGCAGAGCACCAAAGTAGACACAGTTCCGCAGGTGACAGCCATGTGGAATGATGAGAAGCCTCTGGGCCAATCTGTAGCTGTGGTCCAGAAAACCAACGAGCAGCAAGTGAAACATCAGGGATCAACCAAAAGCTCTCAGGTGGCAATGTCGCCTGCAAGAGCTGACTCTCCTGTGGGTGCAGTACCTCAGGGAGAGCACAGCAGAGCCCCTGTCTTCCCAGGAGCACATGAGGAAGAAGGGGAAGCTGCACTGATGGAGATCCCTGGGACAGAAGTTGGGACACCCCACCTTACCCCAGGAGCAGACAGTGGAAATGCAGCCGCTTCTCCTTTGGCTAAGTACACTCAGCAGCCAGTGACTGAGGCACGTGTGGCCAGCACCAAGGGGCTTGAGGCAGCGGAGGCAGACGTAGATTTTCACATGCATACGGAAGCGACACTGCCGGTGTTCCTGAATCCTCTGGAGGAGCAGCACAGTGGAAGCCCATGCTGCACCGAGCCCAGGGTGGCCAAGGAAAGGAGACCCACGGTCCATATGTCAGCAAACTACCCTTTGGAGAGGGAGCTCTTCCACTGTAATAGACACATCCAGCGCCCCCAACGGATGCGAACATTGATTGATCAAGTCAGATGCAGTCTGGTGAGTGCCAAGGACAGGATGGGATGGGACAGGGGCATGAGCCTCCCTCTGCCTGGGGAAAGCCACTGTGCTGCCAAGCTGCAGCACACTCATTCCCTGTGTCCTGCTTGTGTGATTGCAGGAGAAACTGGGGGTCTCGATCGAGGAGGAGGAGGAGGATAAGAAAGAGGAGGATGAGAAAGATGCCAGCGACAAAAGGCAGGAGGAAGAGGCCACAACAGAAGACATCTGCTCAGCTGCTGAGAAAGAGAAGCACCACGCACCTCTCACTGCAGCAGCACAAGAGGAGAAGGCACTGATTGTGGCAGAGAGATTCGTGGTGCCCCCCCTAACAGAGCTTCTGAAGGAGCAGGTAAGTGCCAAGAACAGGATGGAACAGCACAGGGGGATGAGCTTCCATCTGCCTGGGGACAGCTGCTGTGCTGCTGAGCTGCAGCACGCTCATCCCCTGCATCCCGCTTGTGTCATTACAGGAGGATCTGGGGACTGAGAAGGAGGAAGTAAAGCAGGAGGAAAAGGAGAAAGAGCAGGAATGGGAAAAGGACATAGACCAAGAGCTGTCCCAGCTGAAGGAACTGGAACAGGTCACCAACTGCAACATCTCGATCAAAGCCTTGGTCCGCAAACTGGACGTTTCAACCGTCCAGGACATTAATGTTAACCCTTGGGTGCCCAAGCTCTCCCAGGCTCCCCTCACGAGTTCTCAGGAGGGGTCCATCTGCCCCAGCAGCATGGGCACGGACGTGGCAGGAGAGGCAGATGGAGACCTGCAAAGTGTTTCTCCTGCTTTGTCTGGTTCCACCCGCACCGAGCCGGCAGCTCCGACCCTGGCTGAAGCTGCTGAGGAAGAGGAGCACCATGCAGCTCACGCTGCTGTGGCACAAGAAGAAGAGGAAGCACCGGCACCAGCTTCCCATGGCTTTGATGAGCAGGAGGCCGAAGCAGAGGCACAGAGAAAGGCATTTGACTTGCTCAGTCCCACTGCCTCTGAGCTGGCTCAACAAGAAATAGCCAGTCGCTTAGTGAGGGACGTCCTGCGCAAGGCTTTGGCTGTCATCCAGGAAACGGAGGAGCAGCCTCTGGAACAGGAGGACGTGGCCCAAAGCCATGTGGATGCGCCAACGGCACCAATAAGGCCTGCAGCAGTTCAGGACATAGAGACCTCTGTGGCTGCAGAGCCTCTGGCAGAAGCCAGCATGACTGAGCAGCAGACACTAGTACAGGCCCAGACAGAGGCACCTGCCCCACAGTGGGTCGCAGTAGTTGACACACCTGTGCAGGCTGTAGACAAGCAGCAAGTGAGGAGAGCACCTAAAAAACACCAGGGAGAGGCCAGCACAGCTGTTGCCTCCCCACCATCGCACGAGGATGAACGGGCAGGGTCACCTGCCAGTGTTCAGGCACCATCTTCCCTTGGCTTTGTTGAGCAGCAGACAACAGCACAAGCCCAGAGAGAAGCACCTGCCTTACAGAGGGTCACAATACTCAGCAAAACTGTGAAGGTGTCACTCAGTCGCAAAGTGAGGAGAGCACCTGGAAAGCGTCACAGAAAGGCCAGCACAGCCATTGCCTCCCCACCATTACATGAGGATGAACAGACAGTGTCTCCTGCAGCCGTTCAGGACACCCAGGATGAGGCAGGTACGTCCCTGAGTCGAGTGGCACCCAGACCAGATCAGCAGCAGTGTGTGCATGCGTTCGGCCGTGCCCCAACCCCCCTTCCCTGGATGAGGGCTTAAAGCCATTCATGGGAAGCCCTCAGTGGCGGCTGGCAGCAGGAGCTTGCCCGGCGCCTGCCCGGCCCTGCACCTACAGCTCTCCTTTCCCCACAGGCATCGCCGCCCTCCCGGACACAGAAGCAGTCCAAAAGCGACGACCATCCCGCTTCAGGAGGGCGCTGAAGGCTCTGCGCAGGGCTTTCCGCTTCTGCTGCATCAGCCTACAAGTGGAGGAGTAGTGCCCCACTGCCAGCTCCAGACCAGAGGCAGCTGCGCTGAGGACATCGTGCTGCAGCCTGCGCTCACTGTGGACTCTTTCTCGGGCCAATAAACCATGTCCTTTTCTCTCCACTGCTCGCCTCTGCCTGCTCCTCCTTTTCCCTTGTGTCAGTAGCAGAGAAGCCTGCGGAGCGACCTCTTTCCTTGAGCACTTCCCAGCTGCTGAGCTTGCAGTCCTGTTGGCTCTTGGCAGCACGTGCTGCCCATGTAGGAAAAGTGCAACCCGATGGGATCATACAGTGTGTGATGCAGTGGCTTCCGTGTCAGTTGGCTTTTGAAACCCGGTGCGTGCTGCAGCCCGGTGACTGGAATGAGAGGGGTGTAAAAAGGATGGGAGGAACAAAGAGTGAGGGTTGGTGTTGTTGAGGCCAGAGATAAGAGACAAGGGACTGCAATTCTTTTGCTCCTTTTGCACACGCAAGCACTGGAACAATGCAGTGAGAAGCTGGCAGTGTTTCAGGCAGGAGCTAAAGGCCTGTGAACACAAACCCCCGCCAGCCTGTCAGTAAGACCAAGCCTATCAATTTCTATTTGAAAGAGTGGTTTTCTAGAGAAGACCTGACACTTTACATCCTCCTGTGAGAACTGGTCTCTAGATAAAAACTTAAGCTCAGGGTAGGCACAGCAGTGAAGCAGCAACTTATTAATGTGTTTGCAAATACGGGTGTCCTGGCAAGCAGGCACACAGGGCAAAATTAGAACTATTATATTTATTTCTTATGCTGTCCGCAAGTTCCCTCCCTTGTTTCCCCATAGGGTGGGTACTCCAAGGTTTGCAGCCTACCCGCCGTGTATAATCTACATGCCAAATGTCCCACCTCTGTTTACACCCTTCCTCTCTTCTATTTATCTCCTTTTATGGTTCGATTTCGTAACTCTCTGCCAGGCTTGTGGTACCCTGGCTTATGCTTAATCAACCTCCACCTGCTTAGTTTTATAAGCTTTACAAAGACAGCAGTATTCTTTTTAACCACAGAGTGTATCTTTCGTCCAGAGAGGACACTGTCTTTAACCACAGTGTGTCTTTCTAAGTTATGGTATCTCAAACCCTTTGTTTTGTTCCCTTAGTAACTAAGCCCCAGCCCCAATATTGAAAAATCTTAATATTGCAAAGCCTTAATATTGATCTCAAAGCTCTAATATTACACAGCCTTAATATTGCAAAGCCCCATCCCCAATTACGCAAAACCAACACTGTTTCTCTCACAAATGTCCCTTTCTCTTATTTATACTATTGTTGCTCTTCACACTTCTTTAAAAAATTTTCCCATATGTCACTTGCAGTCTGGATAACATAATTGCACATTTTCCCTCTGAAGATCAGTCCTTTGAATCATCTTCATTTCTCTTATTTTCTTTTTTTTTTTTTTTTTTTAATTATCTATAGCATTTTATTTTTGTAGGGTGTTGATCATGGTTGCAATTTTTTGACAAAGGTTTTCAATCAGTCGTTGTGCATGTCTTCCTATATCTGGAATTATGCAGCACCTTATCTCTATTATTCTTGGAGGCCATAAGGAGTAGTCGGAGCTTGGAGTCGGATCTGGAGGTTCCAAGCAGCCAAATTCCCAGAACCCAGCAGTGGGCAGGAGGTCAGTGTGAAGGTCCTCTATGTGCACCCCTGCAGCTGGTTCCCTTCTGTCTGTCTAACAACCCGAAGGATGCCCTAGGAGGCTTGGGATCCTGAATTGTTCTTAAACTGCCTTTGCCACCTGGGTTAGTCTTCCTTTTGTTGCTGCGTTCCTAGGTCTGGCTCCCAGTAAGCTCAGGTATTCCTCCAGTGCTGGGCAGTCTCCGTTGACAGTGCGACAGCTGATGAGGACAAGGTCATGCTCAAACTCTCTCTTCACACCCAGGCAGCCAGTGAAAGCCTGCAGTGACACAGGTCCTGTCAGTAGAGTTTGAAAGCCACAGGCATCTTCATAGCTCCACACAGGCTCTTACAGCAGCACTGGCACTACCAGAAGCAGTAACATGGTCACTGTGGTGAAAACCTCACCCTTCAAAGCCCGCACGTCTGTTGTGGGGATCTCGGTGCCCAAGAACAAGCCAACGCCACCATCCAGGAGGTAAATGTGAGGCTCCAAACCTCACGCACTTGAACATGTGCCTTTTGGTTTACAGGTTAAACCACTTGATTAAAAAGTTATGTTCATCTCCAACCTTAAAGCATGACGTGGGTATAGAGTTGGGTCACAGCTACTGACTAACTGTAGATGTAGGGTTGTGGTTGGGGAGCCCTTAAAAGAAAGAGTAGTACTTAGCCGGGAGATGGATGATACAGGGGTGCAGTCCGCCTGCGTGAATGTCTTTGGGAACTGCCTGGCTGGGACTCAGCAGCTTCTGGGTGAGATGCCCCTTTTTACCACGTTAGCAGTGACCAAACCACTCAGTCTTTCAGTGTTCCATCTGCTTAAAAAAGCGTGTTATTAAAACCAAGCTGATTATGCAACAGATTGAAAAGCCACAGGATCAAACTTCTTTCTGTAAGAAATGAACATTATGGCACATACTTATTTGGTGGGAAGGGGAAAATCTCCTCCAAAGGTCCAATAAACTCTTAATTGTTCATGTAATAATCTTCCCAGATGACCTACTTTGGTGCTTCTTAACTTTGCTACGGGTGAATAGTGTTGCTGTGGTTTTTCTTCTTCCTGTGGATACCTGAAGTTTGTAGATAGTCTAAATCAGCAGTTCTTTAGTTAGGACATGTTAAATCCTTTTAAACAATAAGGCCTCTAAGACATGTTATCACATACCTGCACAACTGCTTTGTGCACTGGAGCAAAGCATGCGTTCATCCCATCATCCTGAGACATCTGCTGTGCTTCTCTGTGTTTTTGATAAATTGCCAAAAGCTGTGTTTTTACAGCTCTTTTTGATACAGTTGTAGCCTGAACTTTTATGAAGGAGGGAAATGAAGTTGATTTGGTATCAGGCTAATACACAGTAAGTGCTTGTTGGTTTGTAATGTCCCACTTAGCCTTCAATTGAAATGCATCTGTTTAAAACCTCCCATCTGAATATTAATTTAAAATCAGTGTCTTACTTTGCAGTAATGCAGGACAAAACCTGGTTATTTTTCAGGTGTTCAGTCATATTTGCAGGGAAAATATTCCTCCAGGACTCAGTCACAGGGAAAATCTACACCAGTGTTAAGAGCAGGGTAGGATAAATGTCACTTAAGTCCTTGCACTGCCTGGAATTGGTGCTGCTGCGTCTGTTCCTCTGGCACATGTGAGGCTGCAGCAGTTTGCTGAAGGCCAACAAATGTAAAAAGGACATGGAACTGTCGGAACAAGTCCAAAGGAGGGCCACGAGGATGATCAGGGGCCTGGAGCACCTCCCGTATGAAGATGGGATGAGAGAGTTGGGGCTGTTCAGCCTGGAGAAGAGAAGGCTGCGTGGAGACATCATAGCATGCTTTCAATATCTGAAGGGGCCTATAGGGATGCTGGGGAGGGACTCTTCATTAGGAACTGTTGTGGCCCAACCACAACAAAATAGAGGAAACACCACTGGCAAAGAGGAAGCTTTACAGCAGCTCTTTCTCAGAGCACAAACCCCTCTGCTCCATGTGAGTGTGTCAGAGATGACTCTACACCAACAGGCTTCTCTCTACCCCCCGATAAAGCTTTGCAGGTTTACAGCATTGCCCTGTTCAAGCTTTTCCTTTATGGAGAATGTTCTTTTTCAGAACCTGGTCTTGTGGTAAAGCTGGAACCCGGGTCGTAGGGAACTTACTTATTTACCTTACCCCCCCTGTACAGAAGAAAGACAGAGCAGCAGATCTCAGGGGGTTGATCTTCCTATTGAGTTGTCTTACCTTTGGACTACAGCCCCCACTAAAGAGTTAGTACACATTAGAGAACATCAAAAGGGGTTAGATTATCAGACTAGGGGAAACAATCTAGCAGATAAAGAAGCCCAGGAGGCAGCTCTGAGGGCTCAGATTGTCTGGGTGTCGTGGTTTAAGCCTCTCTAACTCACGCAGCCCGTTCTCTCACTCACTTCCCCCTCTTTCTCCCCCCCCCCCCCCCCCCCCGTTCCCGGAGGGATGGGAAGGAGAATCGAAAAGAATGCAACTCCCACAGGTTGAGATAAGAACAGTTTAGTAACTAAAGATAACACAAATCACTACTGCTACCACCAATAATGCTAATGACAAGGCAAATACAAGGAAAGAATACAATTTCTCACCACCTAATACCAAGCCCGACCACGCTGTGCACCCCCACCCTTCCGGGTCTCTGCTCTCTGCTCTACTGCCTGGGCATGACGTGCTGTGGTATGGAATAACCTCTTTGGTCAGTTTGGGTCAGGTGTCCTGTCTCTCCTTCCTACCGGCTTCCCCTCCTCCCTGGCAGAGCATGAAACTCAGAAAGTCCTTGGCCAGACCAAAACATCACTAAGCAGTAACTGAAACACTGGTGTTATCAGCGCTGTTCCCAGGCCCAAAATCAAAAACATAGCGCTGCACCAGCTACCAAGAAGCAGACAAATGACTGCTGCTGCTGAACCCATGACACAGAGAAATGTTGCCAAAGGCTTATGCTAGACAAATTTTGGAACGTTTACATGTACAAACACATTGGGGTACAAGAGCATTAAGTGATCATTTTCTTAAACAATTCGGCTCTATTGGAATCTTTGAAATAGCTGAACAGATTACACAAAGCTGCTTGACTTGTCAGAAGGTAAACACGAAAGTGTTCCGACAAGTGGCAACAGGAGGAAAAAAACCAGCTTATAGACCTTTTGAGAGAATACAAGTTGATTTTACTGAACTCCCTAAAGTTGGAGGTTGAGATATTTATTGGTAATAGTAGATCATTTAACACAATTTGTAGAAGCCTACCCTGTGGCACGAGCCATGGCACAAATGGTAGTGAAAATTTTATTAGAACACCTAGTACCTATATATGGGATAATCCAGTCCATTGATTCTGACCAAGGTACACATTTAACTTCCAAAATAATGAAGCTGCTATGTCAATCTTTAGGTATCAGGTGGGAATACCACACTCCATGGCATCCACAAAGCTTGGGAAAAGTAGAAAGAACGAATCAAACAATAAAGCAACAACTGGCCAAATTAATGATTGAAACACAGATGCCTTGGACAAAATGTCTATCATTGGCGCTTCTAAATATAAGAACAAAACCCCATAGTGAGTCTGGATTATCGCCCTATGAAATGTTATATGGCATGCCCTACTTTCAGGGGATGCCACTTGGGAATAATATAGTAGAAGATCATGATATTCAGAAATATATATGTATTTGGGGAAAAAAGGTGAGAGAATTAAGGGAAATAGGAATGTTAGCTCAAACACCACCCCTGGGATTTGCAATCCATCAGTTGAAGCCTGGGGACAGGGTATTGATAAAAACATGGAAAGAGGAAACTTCATCCCCTCTTTCGGAGGGACCTTTTCTTGTTTTGCTAACCACAGATACTGCTGTCCGAACTGCAGAAAAAGGGTGGACCCACGTATCGCGAGTAAAGGGTCCAATAAGGGAGTGGAGAGTAACATCGGAACCGGGGGAGACTAAGCTAATTATTAGACGAACTTGAAGATCTGGAGAGTGAAAAGAAGACCGGACCCATGGACAGTTTCCTTTAAACCAGGCAAACTCTGTCTGAATTAATTTATGTTAATTAGAGCTAGAGAAAGTCTTTATACATGGTTCCAGATACCACAGGAATGTAATGTGAAACAGGTATACTTTATTCCTTAGAGGGAAGAAAGAATATCTCAACTAACAGGGGGAGCAGGCTGTTAGAAGATTACGGGAATCTCTAGAGGTTTTCCCTTGGCCTGTGACTTAGAAAAAGAAATACCGGGATTTCATAGGTCAATAATCCCACTTGAAATCCCATGTATTAAACACCCTAATTCGGGTCATCTATGCTGGGGGGTTTGTAAATGTTGGAATTGCAACCAAAAATGGTCTTGTGTATCGTTTAACAGACAACCATACTGCAAGAAGTGCAGAAACTCTAATCCACTCCCTACTAGGGAGCAAACAGGACAAGTAGACATACTTAAACTATTTTGTGGTTGGGAACTACTTTTACCTGAAACGTGGAAAGTATTTGAGAACGACTGGTATCGGGTTTTGGCTGAATGTGCTAAGAAGTTTGCATGGAAAAGAGCCCAGCGAAAGTATTAAATAACAAGAATAAAAGAGTAAGATCAATTTCTAAATTATAAATCAAGAATTAAACTAAAATCTCGGAACATAGCATACAAATAGGAAGAACAACTAAAGGGTTTGAGAAGCCTCAACTTTGGCCCCAAACTGATCTAAGGAGTCACTCAATACTTCAAGGAAAGAGGGCAAGACCGGAGTGCGAACCAGTATTGTGGCTGTAGAAGTCTGCCGAGGGCTGCAATCCCTTTGGGCCGTGACTGCCGAATGCTATGGCCCTGTCCTGACCTCTTTTGATTATACTTGGGGGGAATCTCCTGACTTTAATAATGGCAAACAATTGCAGTCAGTGTGCGGTAACCACCAGGAGGGGAAAAGTCAGTTCCCAGACCTTGGTCTATCACATCATTTATGACTGTAAAGGTCAAAGGTTGGGAAGCTGCATTTTCAACCAAACCCAGTATGCCTTATGCAAAGAAAAAGACAAAGCTGTGTGCTATGATCCAAAAGAACTTCCTTATCAATATTGGATAGAAATAAGAACAAAATCGGAAGAAGGCAGAGTGGTTGGAAAAAGTGAAGTAATAGCCGATCTAAGTATTCCGGTGTCGATACTTTTTGACACCTGTGATGCCATTGATGACGATCCAAATTCAAATTGCGGACATATGGGATGGAGAAAATATTATGAGCAACAAGACAAATATTTATGCCCAAGACCTGAAATAGGTAAAGGTGATTTACCCCAAGGATGTCATGCAGATTGGACTGATGATCCTGCTGAACGAAGTTATCATTACTGTGGACATACTAGGTGGACATGTGTCTGCTGGAGTACAGATCCTAATAACTGGGGCTGGCCTCAACAATGTAGTGGAACCACATTAACAGCAGAAATTAAAAAAGGAATTACATTTGGTAACTGTACGGCACATACATGTAATCCGATTAACTTAACTATTTTAAATCCAGGAGAATGGAACAAACAGAAGGTCAAAATTGGACTCAGGATTTAGGGACGAGGAGAAGATCCTGGAGCTATTTTACAAATATCAATCAAAGAAAAGTCTAGAGAGTTAGCGCAATATCGACTATGATTCCACTCATTTTATCATGAAATGGAGACAGGAGTAAAATACGAAATTCCAACAGTTGCAAAAAACCTATTTGTAAATTTGGCTGAAAATATTGCTTAATCATTGAACGTAACTAACTGCTGTGTTTGCGGGGGAACCAACCAGGGTGAACAATGGCCATGGGAAGCCATGGAAAGCAATATAAGGGATCCTGAAATATGGAAAGTAAAAGGAGAAGGTAAAAGGAAAGAACAATGGGTACTTCAAACAAGTATAATTGGAAGGAGTTGCTGGCAAAATCTGGGAAATGGAGAACAGGTAGGTAACCTGGAATGTGAAGTTGGTTACCTATGGAATGAAACTAGGAGAAAATGAGACAAATGGGGAAAACCGCTGGAAATGGCTGCCCAATTAAAAAATTGGACTAATGGGACAACCATATCAGATGGGTGGCCAACTCCGAAAGGCCATTATTGGATTTGTGGTAGATTGGCTTATGCATGTTTGCCAAAGAATTGGACAGGATCCTGTGTATTAGGAACTATAAGACCCAGTATTTTCCTGTTACCCATAAATCGGGGAGAACGATTGGGAGTCCAAGTGTATGCTGAAGCTGATGAGCAAAGGCAAAGATGACATAAAAGGAGTCTACAAATAGGACATTGGAAAGATAATGAGTGGCCACCTGAAAGAATAATCACCTACTATGATCCTGCTACATGGCAGAAGACGGGTCCTGGGGTTATAGGACTCCCATATACATGCTTAATAGAATTATTAGATTGCAAGCTGTAGTAGAAATAGTTGTAAACAAGACAGGAGATGCGTTAGGACTGATTGCAAAACAAAATACAAAAATGAGAACTGCTTTATACCAAAATACAAAAATGAGAACTGCTTTATACCAAAATCACTTAGCTCTAGATTACTTGTTAGCACAGGAATGAGGTGTGGGTGTGGAAAATTTAACTTTAGTAATTGCTGTTTAGAAATTGATGATGAAGGAAAAGCTGTAAATAAACTTGTTAAAGAAACGAAAAAAATTGCACATGTCCCAGTTCAAACTTGGAATGGGATAAACTTAGGAGGGATGTGGGGTAATCTCTTTAATAATGATTTGTTTAATAGGATAGGAGTCATTGTATTAGAGGGATTTACAGGTTTATTAATTATCCCATGCTTAATACCTTGCTTTATTAGATTAATACATTCGGTTATACAAGGAATGCAAATATCTGCTGTACCTATTGATCTCAAGGAAAAGAAAAAACTCGTTCCTTGATGATAATAATAACCGAAAATGATCCAAAATTGATTCCAATACAGCAAGCATTGACTCGATTGGAAACTAAAACACGAATCGATACTATAAAGAAAAAGGTGGGGGATTGTGAGATATGTACATCTGATTCTTGGAAATAAGGAGCAATATTAAGACAGGATGATGAGATATGACCTCTCCTTGAATAACCACAGATTAATGGTTAAAATGTACTGTACATAGTTCCTGTGTTTTGCAGGAGACTGGCTCAGACCACTTTTGTTGCTGGCTGCGCAGTGTTGTAAGGGGGGGGGTGTCTGGGCTTGTGAGCCGCGGGGGGGGGGGGGGGGGGGGGGGTTCGTTTTGGAAACGAGGCAAGAACAGAGAAGACTCTAGAAGATGAAGAGAGCATGCGCGGGAGTTATTTGCATAGACCCACCTTGTCTTAGAATGGTTATGAATATGTATGAGTAAAGGAAATATAAGCCGGAGGCGGGAACTGTGCGCGTGGGTGTTGGTGGAGGGCTGAGTGCCCGTGCGCCCGGCGCTGTTTGCTTGCCTTTAGTCGCTTAAGCAATTGCTATTTGGAATTTACCCGTGATCTTTTATCACAAGGCTGACTGAGAGGGTGAACATTTACAGAGTGTTTGCTCCATTAGAGTTGGTGTTTATGTACGGACCTCACTGGAGCAATGCAGTGAGAAGCGGGCAGTGTTTCCAGAAACAGAACTGTAAATGGGCAGCAGACGGGACCCTGCTCGAGCCCCCCCATCCCCATCCTGCAGCTTCCGACCGAGTGGTGCCCAGGGAGCGGCCCCTCCTGCCGCGGCGGCCGGTAGAGCGGGGCCGGGGCCCGCGGCAGAGCCGCCTGGTGCTCTCACAGCGTGCGGCTCTGTCTCGCCCTCCTCTGGCTGCGACAGGGCGCGGTGGGGCCGGCACTGACTGAGGGGCTGGCTGCGGGAGCCGTGGAGCTGGGAGGGTGGATGGAGGCTCCCCGGGCCGGCAGTCGGAGGCGTCGTTCCGTATCAGCGGGGCTTGGGGAGCTCGGAGAACTTGGTACGAGAATGAGAGGGCTGCAGCAGCTCTGCCCTGGAGCCAGGCTGAGAGAGCTGGGCTGGGGCAGCCTGGAGAAGAGAAGGCTCCTGAAGGGGAGACCTTAGAGCAGCTCCAGTGCCTAAAGGGGCTGCAGGAAACCTGGAGAGGGGCTTTGGACAGGGGACAAGGGGAATGGCTTTAACCTGCCAGAGGGGAGACTGAGAGGAGCTCTTAGGCAGAAGCTCTTCCCTGTGAGGGTGCTGAGGCGCTGGCACAGGGTGCCCAGAGAAGCTGTGGCTGCCCCATCCCTGGCAGTGCTCAGGGCCAAGCTTGGACAGGGCTTGGAGCAAGCTGCTCTAGTGGAAGGTGTCCCTGCCCATGGCAGGGGCTTGGAATCAGATGAGCTTTCAAGTCCCTTCAACCCAAACCAGTCTGGGATTGTAGGATTAGTTATACACTAATGGTGGGGGTAGCAAAGGAAAATTCCATTCACAGCCCTCTCTTCTTGGCTTTTGTAAGAAGAACATCCACAAGTGGCCCAACCACAAGAAAATAGAGGAAACACCACTGGCAAAGAGGAAGCTTTACAGCAGCTCGTTCTCAGAGCACAGACCCCTCTTTGCTCCATGTGAGTGTGTGACAGATGACTCTACACCAACAGGCTTCTCTCTCTACCCCCCAATAAAGCTTTGCAGGTTTACAGCAGTGCACTGTTCAAGCTTTTCCTTTATGGAGAAGGTTCTTTTTCAGAACCTGGTCATGTGGTAAAGCTGGAACGCGGGTTGTAGAGAACTAACTTATTTACCTTACCCCTGTACAGAACAAAGAGCAGCAGATCTCAGGGGTTTGATCTTCCTATTGAGTTGTCTTCTTTTGGACTACAGCCCCCACTGAAGAGCACAGCATTTCCCTGCAGGCTCCTGAGTCGAGACTGCTCCTGCTATTTAATGGCTGCTGAACATCTATTTAATAGCAGATAAAGAACAAAATCTCCCTGGAAGAGTTCAGTGTTTAACTATTTTAAGGTTGTCTCCCAGCTGAGCGCATCAGACTGTGATACTGCTGCTGTGAAGAACCAAGGTACTGATGTCTACAGCAGTACTGACCCTGCTACATATTTCTAGACAGACGAGAGGCTTAAGAGAAGCAGCAAAGAGGTGACCAGGGCCTCATTCTGCTTGAATTCGTGGGCATTTAAAATACAAATCCCATATGGCCAAGCACCTGGAGGGCTGTCCCACTTCAGGACGGGGCCATCGCCGCAGATGAGGGACATTAGAGGACAGACCCAAACTCTCTAAGAGATTAAAGTCTCATTAAAGCAATGGTTAAATTTTATCCTTTCGTTTTTCTGTGCTGTTCTCACACTAAGTGAGTTCCTTCAGATATTTATATTGTGTCCTCGCCCCCCCCCCCCCCAGCCCCAGCCTCAGCCTGGGGCACTCACACATGCCCCAAGTTGACAACATGGAGAAGTGGATTCTTTCCACCCCCAGACATCAGCCCCCATCAGGTCAGGACCGGCTCAGGCACCTGCATCAACACAAGTCTCCTGGGTTCAGCAGCAGCAGTCATTTTTCTTCTTCTTAGTAGCACGAGCACTGGTCCAGGGCAGTGCACAGCTCCCACGCATTGCCATGAAGACGGAAGCATCTTGACGCTTTCCCAGTAGTGATCTTTGCTAATGCCAACAGGAGCAGAATCCCAAACCCTGAAGAGCCATTGTCCTCTCCTATTGACAGGCAGAAGAGCCAGGACCTGCTAACGTTCATGAGACAGATACCAGTTACAGGCACAGGGGAATGCTTTTACCTTAGTTACCCTCCTGAGCCCAAGTGAGTATTGTCTCTACTTATGCTCCAGTCACTCCTGCATTAGCACCTATGCTCAGAAAAACATTTTAGCCTTAAATAATTCAAAGCCAGTTTCAGATCTGCACTTTATTAATATTGCCACAAGCAGACAGGAAGGAGTTCGTCCCATCTCTGGACATGGCCATTACTTGGTACACGTCTCTGATGGTGACTTCCTTCTCCTCTGGTAGAGCTTCCTTCCTTTTCCTTCCAGACATCATCTATTAAATTCAGCCTCATAAACTTTGACCAAGCGTGAGAGAAGAGAGCTGAGGTATCTGCAGGAAACAAGGCTCCCTTAAAGCACTTTTATTGCACTGGCATGCAATGGCACTTTCCCATCCCCAGGAGGTCTCCCTTAAGCTACACCTGTGACCAGGACTAGCAGCTTTCAGCTCAACTAGAAAGTGACAGCTATCAGAAAAGGTGTTTTTAGCTGCTCACAGAAATGCGAATGCAAAGCCAGCTCCTTGCTGCCTGGCTCCTGTTGCCCTTCACAGGAAGAGCTCTACAGTCAAAGGCATGCACATCCTTCCCTTGTTTCTCCACTCAGAAAGAGTGGTCCCTGCAGCTCAGTTCGGCTCAGTTCGGCTCGGTCCAACAAACGTGCAACTGGCCCTCAGCATCGCCTGAATGTCAGAGCAAGTGACCAGCAGGGCAATGACCAGCTGGGTTTCATAACCTTTTTAAAAAGCTGCAAGTGATGCAGCAACTTTCAGCATGAGGAAATCAGTCCAGGCAGGAGCTAAAGGCCTGCGAACACTCTTGCATCAAAACGGGGGAAAAACAAACCTCTTGCTTTATTAGAAGAAGGACGGGGAGTGGC
Organism: Ara ararauna; assembly: GCA_028858755.1. Taxonomy (NCBI): domain Eukaryota; kingdom Metazoa; phylum Chordata; class Aves; order Psittaciformes; family Psittacidae; genus Ara; species Ara ararauna. The sequence goes on from CM054396.1 coordinate 1,010,898, forward strand.
TCCAATGTGCAACTACCAGTCCGGTCGCATTGGCTTACATCGAACCGCTACTGATCCAGATTTACACATAGTGCACCACACTTCCCAGTCCAGTCAGCTACAACTACCAATCCAACTGCGTTGGCTTCTGTCGAACCGCTACTGGTCCGGATTTACTGATAGTGGCGACTGGCTACCGAAACAGTGCGGTTTATTGATTTGAGTTTATTGAGGCAACAGATACAGGTTGTTATGGATTGCCGGTGATAAATATTGTCTGCAAAAGCACGTGCGAATAATATTTACCTGGGTACAAGCGCTTGATAAAGTTAACAGAGCTCTAAAATATAAAGATAACAGTAAAAAATAACTCTATAGAGATTCTAAGTTTTCCCAGGGAAGCACTGAATACAGTGCAAGTCTTACCCACAGGCGTCCCTATGGTGGGGAAGAGAGGTCCAGCCCGTCGACCGGTCCCAAGAGTCTGTTGATGTTATCTCCCTCAACGCGTCCACGATGTATCATTCCCCGATACCCCCTCTCTCTTGGGTCATTTTATATTATTTTCACCTTCAAGGTGGAGCTTGAATGACTCTAGTCATACATACCTTCATTATTGTTGGTGCAAATCTCTCTCACTTCACTTTTAAAGGTATATGACTCCAAAAATTTAGAGCGCGTGTTCAGAGGGGGGTGGTCTCATTTTGGAGGGGGGTCGCACTGGAGATGGGAGTGTATTTTAGCATGCAAATGCATTATAACGGCATTATAATGAAGCAAAGTTCACACAGAGGACGGCATTCTGTCAAAAGATGACAGGCTACTGGCTCAGGGTAGCAAGTATGCAGCTTATCGGTTTCTTGCACCCCCTAGTTCCCATCTTTAGGACAGATAGTAGCCACAAGATCTCCACCCTGCTCCATCTTTGGTCCGTATTGCCACAGGAACCGCTGTGGGGTGCACATTCCTGGCATACCAGGTGTGGCTGCATCTCGCCCCGAGAGGCCCTGAAAGACCGTTTTTCCCTTATGTGTGGACAATGCTCCATTTCAAATATAAGTTTAATTCCACATTTCCTAATTATTCCACATACACAGACCACTGCCAGCCTGTCAGCGAGACCAAGCCTATCAATTTCTATTTGAAAGGGTAATTTTCTAGAGAAGACCTGACACTTTACATCCTCCTGTGAGAAATGGTCTCTAGATACAGGGTAGGCACAGCAGTGAAGCAGCAACTTATTAATGTATTTGCAAAAATGGATGCTCTGGCAAGTAGGCACACAGGGCAAAATTAGAACTATTATATTTATTTCTTATGCCATCCGCAAGTTCCCTCCCTTGTTTCCCCATTGGTTGGCTGCTCCGAGGTTTACAGCCTATCACGTATATAATTTACATGCCAAATGTCCCACCTCTGTTTACATCTCCCCTTACTTAATTTTGTATGCCACTTTCTCTTACTTATTTATCTCCTTTTATGGTTTGCTTTCATAACTCTCTGCCAGACATTTGGTACCCCGGCTTATGTTTAACCAACCTCCACCTCCTTAGTTTTATGGGTTGTACAAAGACAGTATTCTTTTTAACCTCAGAGTGTATCTTTCATCCAGAGAGGACACTGTCCTCTCTCGAGAGGCCTGGAGTACCTCAGCCTGGAGGAGCAGCCTCCCTCAGGAGGCAGCAATTCCCCTGGAAGCCCACGGCAGTTCAGCGTCCCAGGACGTGGAAGATGCCCGTGGGTAAAGAAGCGAACGCCCGTTCCCGGCCCGCTGAGGGCAGTCCAAGCATGCAGAGAAGGCGCCAGGTGAGGGCCGGGGCAGGAGGGAGAGGCCAGTGGTGGGAAGGGGCTGCTCAGAGCTGCCTCGGTGCCAGGGCTGGGCTTGCCAGCACTGCGGGGGCTGCGGTGCCAAGGCAGCTGCCTGCATCACACACCTCTTCCTCCTCCTCCTGCCTGCAGGTGGCCCACGGGCAGCCCGCGCCAGCCGTCGTCCCACCATGGGATCAAGCTGCCACCGGTGCGCTACCCAGAGAGGTTTCGGCCTCTCCTCATCCAGCAGGCACAGGTAGGGAGCCCCAGGGAGATGGGCCTGAACGTTTTCCCGACGGAAGGAAGGTGCAGGGGGTGCATGTATGACAAGAAATAGCCAGTCGCTTAGCGAGGGACGTTCTGCGCGAGGCTTTGGCTGTCATCCAGGAGACGGATGAGCAGCCTCTGGAACAGGAGGACGTGGCCCAAAGCCGTGTGGATGTTACAATGGCACCTGCAGCAGTTCAGGACATAGAGACCTCTGTGGCTGCAGAGCCTCTGGCAGAAGCCAGCATGACTGAGCAGCAGACACTAGTACAGGCCCAGACAGAGGCACCTGCCCCACAGTGGGTCGCAGTAGTTGACACAGCTGTGCAGGCTGTAGACAGGCAGCAAGTGAGGAGAGCGCCTAAAAACCACCAGGGAGAGGCCAGCACAGCTGTTGCCTCCCCACCATCGCACGAGGATGAACGGGCAGGGTCACCTGCCAGTGTTCAGGCACCATCTTCCCTTGGCTTTGTTGAGCAGCAGACAACAGCACAAGCCCAGAGAGAAGCACCTGCCTTACAGAGGGTCACAATACTCAGCAAAACTGTGCAGGTGTCACTCAGTCGCAAAGTGAGGAGAGCACCTGGAAAGCGTCACAGAAAGGCCAGCACAGCCATTGCCTCCCCACCATTACATGAGGATGAACAGACAGTGTCTCCTGCAGCCGTTCAGGACACCCAGGATGAGGCAGGTACGTCCCTGAGTCGAGTGGCACCCAGACCAGATCAGCAGCAGTGTGTGCATGAGTTCGGCCGTGCCCCAACCCCCCTTCCCTGGATGAGGGCTTAAAGCCATTCATGGAAAGCCCCCAGGGGAAGCCTCAGTGGCGGGTGGCAGCAGGAGCTTGCCCGGTGCCTGCCCAGCCCTGCACCTACAGCTCTCCTTTCCCCACAGGCATCGCCGCCCTCCCGGACACAGAAGCAGTCCAAAAGCGACGACCATCCCGCTTCAGGAGGGCGCTGAAGGCTCTGCGCAGGGCTTTCCGCTTCTCCTGCATCAGCCCACAAGTGGAGGAGTAGTGCCCCACTGCCAGCTCCAGACCAGAGGCAGCTGCGCTGAGGACATCGTGCTGCAGCCTGCGCTCACTGTGGACTCTTTCTCGGGCCAATAAACCATGTCCTTTTCTCTCCACTGCTCGCCTCTGCCTGCTCCTCCTTTTCCCTTGTGTCAGTAGCAGAGAAGCCTGCGGAGCGACCTCTTTCCTTGAGCACTTCCCAGCTGCTGAGCTTGCAGTCCTGTTGGCTCTTGGCAGCACGTGCTGCCCATGTAGGAAAAGTGCAACCCGATGGGATCATACAGTGTGTGATGCAGTGGCTTCTGTGTCAGTTGGCTTTTGAAACCCGGTGCGTGCTGCAGCCCGGTGACCGGAATGAGAGGGGTGTAAAAAGGATGGGAGGAACAAAGAGTGAGGGTTGGTGTTGCTGAGGCCAGAGATAAGAGACAAGGGACTGCAATTCTTTTGCTCCTTTTGCACACGCAAGCACTGGAACAATGCAGTGAGAAGCTGGCAGTGTTTCAGGCAGGAGCTAAAGGCCTGTGAACACAAACCCCCGCCAGCCTGTCAGTAAGACCAAGCCTATCAATTTCTATTTGAAAGAGTGGTTTTCTAGAGAAGACCTGACACTTTACATCCTCCTGTGAGAACTGGTCTCTAGATAAAAACTTAAGCTCAGGGTAGGCACAGCAGTGAAGCAGCAACTTATTAATGTGTTTGCAAATACGGGTGTCCTGGCAAGCAGGCACACAGGGCAAAATTAGAACTATTATATTTATTTCTTATGCTGTCCGCAAGTTCCCTCCCTTGTTTCCCCATAGGGTGGGTACTCCAAGGTTTGCAGCCTACCCGCCGTGTATAATCTACATGCCAAATGTCCCACCTCTGTTTACACCCTTCCTCTCTTCTATTTATCTCCTTTTATGGTTCGATTTCGTAACTCTCTGCCAGGCTTGTGGTACCCTGGCTTATGCTTAATCAACCTCCACCTGCTTAGTTTTATAAGCTTTACAAAGACAGCAGTATTCTTTTTAACCTCAGAGTGTATCTTTCATCCAGAGAGGACACTGTCCTCTCTCGAGAGGCCTGGAGTACCTCAGCCTGGAGGAGCAGCCTCCCTCAGGAGGCAGCAGTTGCCCTGGAAGCCCACGGCAGTTCAGCGTCCCAGGACGTGGAAGATGCCCGCGGGCAAAGAAGCGAACGCCCGTTCCCGGCCCGCTGAGGGCAGTCCAAGCATGCAGAGAAGGCGCCAGGTGAGGGCCGGGGCAGGAGGGAGAGGCCAGTGGTGGGAAGGGGCTGCTCAGAGCTGCGTCAGTGCCAGGGCTGGGCTTGCCAGCACTGCGGGGGCTGCGGTGCCAAGGCAGCCGCCTCCCTCACACACCTCTTCCTCCTCCTCCTGCCTGCAGGTGGCCCACGGGCAGCCCGAGGAAGCAGCCCAGGGCAGCCCGCGCCAGGTGTCGCCCCACCATGGGATCAAGCTGCCACCGGTGCGCTACCCAGAGAGGTTTCGGCCTCTCCTCATCCAGCAGGCACAGGTAGGGAGCCCCAGGGAGATGGGCCTGAACGTTTTCCCGACGGAAGGAAGGTGCAGGGGGTGCATGTATGACAAGAAATAGCCAGTCGCTTAGCGAGGGACGTCCTGCGCGAGGCTTTGGCTGTCATCCAGGAGACGGATGAGCAGCCTCTGGAACAGGAGGACGTGGCCCAAAGCCGTGTGGATGTTACAATGGCACCTGCAGCAGTTCAGGACATAGAGACCTCTGTGGCTGCAGAGCCTCTGGCAGAAGCCAGCATGACTGAGCAGCAGACACTAGTACAGGCCCAGACAGAGGCACCTGCCCCACAGTGGGTCGCAGTAGTTGACACAGCTGTGCAGGCTGTAGACAGGCAGCAAGTGAGGAGAGCGCCTAAAAACCACCAGGGAGAGGCCAGCACAGCTGTTGCCTCCCCACCATCGCACGAGGATGAACGGGCAGGGGCACCTGCCAGTGTTCAGGACACCAAGGACAAGCCAGGTACGTCCCTGAGTCAAGTGGCACCCAGGCTAGGCCGGCAGCAGCATGTGCACGATTTCGGCCATTCCCCAGCCTCCCCTCTCTGGCCAAGTGCTCAAAGCCTTCAGTGGAAAGCCCCCAGGGGAAGGCCTTGGTGGCGGGTGGCAACAGGAGCTTGCCTGGTGCCCGCTTGTGGAGAGTTATTTGGCTGAGAATGGCCACGTGAGCAATCCAGACAGTTACTTGACATTAGTGAAGTAGTGAACCATAGGCTTTGAGGCCTTGCCTGAAGGTTACTAGAGGACGCGTACGTGCAAGGGTTTGAGGGAGTTGGCAGAAGAAACTATGAAATCAGGATGCTCAGGGAGGAACTGATAATTGCAACCTTGGAATGTATGCTACTACAGTTAATCGTTAAGTTGTTGCTAACACTTTGCTAAGAAACACCAATCATATCTTGCCAACCGTGTCTTAACGCTCTATAAAAGCTGCTTGTGAGTGCTAATAAAGCTGTCAACACTTCGATCATATTGGTCTGTTCTTGTTGTCCATAGATCTCCCGCAAGTGATGCCCAAACAGGGACCTAAATCCGGGACCCAGACAGGGACGTGAAGCTCTGCGAAGCAAAGATGCTGCCTGCAGCATAGAGATACTTGTGCAGAAGGAAGGAGCGGGAAAGCCAACCGAAAACCCAAAGCTGGAAAGGCGAAGGACGTGCGTCCCCGAAGCAGAGGTCTTCGGAAAAGATCCACTTGGAACAGGCAAGTGGCGGTTAGGGAGGAATGGGAATCACACTGTCCAAAGAAGAGGCAGCTGTGCTGGGTTTCCTCCAACATAGCCTCTCTAAGAGAGGAATTAGCTATGAGGAAGCCACCCTTAAAGGGTTGTGGCTATGGAGCAAAGAAAAAGGACTAATAGATGGAATCGGAACTGCCTTTGGACTGTCCACATGGAAGGCCATAGGCGTGCAGTTATGGGACACTGTTAGTGATGGTGGGCAGGCGGGAAAACTGGCTCACAAATGTGCCACTTTGTGGAAATCAATTCGAGAGACGTTACACTCTATGAAGAGCGAGCATGCTGCTGTTGCCGCTGCAACTGCTGCTCTGTCTCCACCTCACAGTGATTGTGAGCCAGTGGCAATGCCTGCCATGCCGGTGCAGTCATCCCCCGCACCACCGCCTCTTCCACTGGCTGCCACACCCCCTGCAGTGGCAATAAAAGAGCCACCCCCTTTTGGGAATCCCTTTGAACATTGCTTGGCGATTCCGGGCCCCAGTATGTCCTCTAAGACGACAACAACTCTGGTGAATAAACCTAGCGTTACTCCAAAAATAGAGTCAGGAAAACCTAAGGAACAGGAGCTGGGTGTGGGCAGTCAGGACACTCAAGGTGTCCCATACTGTCAGTCACGAGTGCAGCCCTATTGCTCCCCGCCGTCTTTACTGTGTTCTTCAAACTCACCATCAGGTTTGGACTCGGGGGAAGCAACCCCCCAGAGGTCAAAGCCAGTCAATTCCAAGACAGGGGAGTTGCAGGAAGTCATAACTTGACTGAACAAGCTTGGTCCCAGTTGCCCAAGCTTGCACGACCCCGTGACTCCAACACCGCAACAGCGCCGTTACTGCCGCTACCGGCACCTCCCTTGCCCCATGAGCAATTGCCTGAGAATTTGTTCAACCCGATACCTAAAGACCCTTCTGATGTCTCGCAACGGTGGAAAGGTACTATTTGCGATGCTATTGTAGAAGGGTCCTTCCTTCCACAAGCCTTTCCAGTGTCAGTTGCGCCGCAAGGTCAAAATCAATGGGAAGCAATTGATTGGAAGCTATTGGAAAAAGCCTGTCAGGCAGTCACTAATAACGGATTACACTCTAATCTGACCCGCCAGATTATCAATTATATTTTTACAGTCGATTTATTAATCCCTCATGATTCACTGCAAGTCGCTGGCGTACTATTGACTCCATCACAGAAATTAATATTTGAGCGACATTGGCAGAGACTATGTGATGTCGAACAAACTAGACCAAGACAGCAAACTGATCCGTTGTATGGTGTTCAAACTCAAATGCTTATGGGTTCCGGTCTTTATTCTACTGTTGACATGCAAGTTAATTTTACTAATGAAGTATTAAGGCTATCCCAAAATTTAGCTCTGCAAGCGTTATTCTCTGTCCCAGATGGTTCCCATCAATTCAGTTTTACAAGTGTTAAACAAGGTCTGAATGAGCCGTATTCTCAATTTGTTGATAAATTGTACGCGTCCATTGAAAAGCATTCTGATATTGACTTACCGACTAAGGAGCATCTATTCAAAATGCTGGCGTTTGAAAACGCCAATCCAAAAAACCAAACAAAGCCTTGCTACTTTACCGTATGGCTCAGAGGTAGCAGATATGATAGAACTAGCCAATCGCGCTTCACAGCAAGATAAAGCAACTGTTGTTGCTGCTGCTGTTAAAGAAGCAAACAAAGAACTAATACAAACTGTTTCTCCCTTTGTAAAGCCATTAATCAGGGGGGAACAAATGTTTTAACTGTGGTAAGAAGGGTCATTTTCAAGCTGCTGGACCTCTTCTGCACATGGTAAGCTTTCCAACGGTGCCACCTGTATTGCTCTCACTCCTTGCTTTCCCACCTCAAAGTGCATTTGAATATATCCTTGATGCCTGCTCCACGCTGTCCGGCTGACCAGTTTCCAGTGCACGAAAGATTGGACTCTGCTCCCACAGGCGAAGAGCCAGGACTGAAAGATGCTGCTGGAACTCTTCTGCACATGGTAAGCTTTCCAACGGTGCCACCTGTATTGCTCTCACTCCTTGCTTTCCCACCTCAAAGTGCATTTGAATACATCCTTGATGCCTGCTCCAGGCTGGCCGGCTGCCCAGTTGTCAGTGCACGAATGATTGGACTCTGCTCCCACAGGCGAAGAGCCAGGACTGAAAGATGCTGCTGGATCTCTTCTGCTCACGGTAAGCTTTGTAACGGTGCCACCTGCATTGGTCTCACTGCTTGTTTTCCCACCTCAAAGTGCATTTGAATAGTTCCTTGATGCCTGCTCCAGGCTGACCGGCTGCCCAGTTGTCAGTGCACGAATGATTGGACCCTGCTGCCACAGGCAAAGAGCCAGGACTGAAAGATGCTGCTGGATCTCTTCTGCACGTGGAAAGCTTCGCAACGGTGCCACCTGCATTGGTCTCACTGCTTGCTTTCCCACCTCAAATGCATTTGAATACATCCTTGATGCCTGCTCCAGGCTGGCCGGCTGCCCAGTTGTCAGGGCACGAATGATTGGACTCTGCTCCCACAGGCGAAGAGCCAGGACTGAAAGATGCTGCTGAATCTCTTCTGCACACAGTAAGCTTTCCAATGGTGCCACGTGTATTGCTATCACTCCTTGCTTTCCCACCTCAAAGTGCATTTGAATACATCCTTGATGCCTGCTCCAGGCCGTCCGGCTGCCCAGTTTTCAGTGCACGAATAATTGGACCCTGCTGCCACAGGCGAAGAGCCAGGACTGAAAGATGCTGCTGGATCTCTTCTGCACGTGGTAAGCTTTGCAACGGTGCCACCTGCATTGGTCTCACTGCTTGATTTCCCTCCTCAAAGTGCATTTGAATAGTTCCTTGATGCCTGCTCCAGGCTGGCCGGCTGCCCAATTTTCAGTGCACGAATGATTGGACCCTGCTGCCACAGGCGAAGAGCCAGGACTGAAAGATGCTGCTGCATCTCTTCTGCACATGGTAAGCTTCGCAACGGCGCCACCTGTATTGCTCTCACTCCTTGCTTTCCCACCTCAAAGTGCATTTAAATATATCCTTGATGCCTGCTTCATGCTGGCCGGCTGCCCAGTTTCCAGGGCACGAATGATTGGACCCTGCTCCCACAGGCGAAGAGCCAGGACTGAAAGATGCTGCTGGATCTCTTCTGCACACGTTAAGCTTCGCAACGGTGCCACCTGTATTGCTCTCACTCCTTGCTTTCCCACCTCAAAGTGCCTTTGAATACATCCTTGATGCCTGCTCCCGGCCGTCCGGCTGCCCAGTTTTCAGTGCACGAATGATTGGACCCTGCTCCCACAGGCGAAGAGCCAGGACTGAAAGATGCTGCTGGATCTCTTCTGCTCACAGTGAGCTTTGCAACGGTGCCACCTGCATTGGTCTCACTCCTTGCTTTCCCACCTCAAAGTGCATTTGAATACATCCTTGATGCCTGCTCCACGCCGTCCGGCTGCCCAGTTTCCAGTGCACGAATGATTGGACCCTGCTGCCACAGGCGAAGAGCCAGGACTGAAAGATGCTGCTGGATCTCTTCTGCGCATGGTAAGCTTCGCAACGGTGCCACCTGTATTGCTCTCACTCCTTGCTTTCCCACCTCAAAGTGCATTTAAATATATCCTTGATGCCTGCTTCATGCTGACTGGCTGCCCAGTTTTCAGTGCACAAATGATTGGACTCTGCTCCCAGAGGCGAAGAGCCAGGACTGAAAGATGCTGCTGGACCTCTTCTGCACATGGTAAGCTTCGCAATGGTGCCACCTGTATTGCTCTCACTCCTTGCTTTCCCACCTCAAAGTGCCTTTGAATACATCCTTGATGCCTGCTTCATGCTGGCCGGCTGCCCAGTTGTCCGTGCACGAATGATTGGACCCTGCTGCCACAGGCGAAGAGCCAGGACTGAAAGATACTGCTGGACCTCTTTTGCGCATGGTAAGCTTTGCAACGGTGCCACCTGTATTGCTCTCACTTCTTGCTTTCCCACCTCAAAGTGCATTTAAATATATCCTTGATGCCTGCTTCATGCTGGCCGGCTGCCCAGTTTTCAGCGCACAAATGATTGGACTCTGCTCCCAGAGGCGAAGAACCAGGACTGAAAGATGCTGCTGGACCACTTCTGCACATGGTAAGCTTCGCAACGGTGCCACCTGTATTGCTCTCACTCCTTGCTTTCCCACCTCAAAGTGCATTTGAATACATCCTTGATGCCTGCTCCCGGCCGTCCGGCTGCCCAGTTTTCAGTGCACGAATGATTGGACCCTGCTCCCACAGGCGAAGAGCCAGGACTGAAAGATGCGGCTGGATCTGTTCTGCACATGGTAAGCTTTCCAACGGTGCCACCTGCATTGGTCTCACTCCTTGCTTTCCCACCTCAAAGTGCATTTGAATACATCCTTGATGCCTGCTCCACGCCGTCCGGCTGCCCAGTTTCCAGTGCACGAATGATTGGACCCTGCTGCCACAGGCGAAGAGCCAGGACTGAAAGATACTGCTGGACCTCTTCTGCGCATGGTAAGCTTCGCAACGGTGCCACCTGTATTGCTCTCACTCCTTGCTTTCCCACCTCAAAGTGCATTTAAATATATCCTTGATGCCTGCTTCATGCTGACTGGCTGCCCAGTTTTCAGTGCACAAATGATTGGACTCTGCTCCCAGAGGCGAAGAGCCAGGACTGAAAGATGCTGCTGGACCTCTTCTGCACATGGTAAGCTTCGCAATGGTGCCACCTGCATTGCTCTCACTCCTTGCTTTCCCACCTCAAAGTGCCTTTGAATACATCCTTGATGCCTGCTCCAGGCTGGCAGGCTGCCCAGTTTTCAGTGCACGAATGATTGGACTCTGCTCCCACAGGCAAAGAGCCAGGACTGAAAGATGCTGCTGGATCTCTTCTGCACATGGTAAGCTTTGCAACGGTGCCACCTGCATTGGTCTCACTCCTTGTTTTCCCACCTCAATGTCCATTGGAATACATCCTTGATGCCTGCTCCAGGCTGCCAGGCTGCCCAGTTTTCAGTGCACGAATGATTGGGCTCTGCTCCCACAGGCGATGAGCCAGGACTGAAAGGTACTGCTGGATCTCTTCTGCACACAGTAAGATCTGCCGCGGTGCCACCTGTATTGCTCTCATTCCTTGCTTTCCCATCTCAAAGGGCATTTGAATTCCTCCTTGATGCCTGCTCCAGGTTGTCCTGCTTCCCAGTTTTCAGTTCACGAATGATTGGACTCTTCTCCCATAGGCGAAGAGCCAGGACTGAAATATGCTGCTGGATCTCTTCTGCACACGGTAGGCTTCGCAACGGTGTCACCTGTATTGCACCAACTCCTTGCTTTCCCACCTCAAAGTGCAAGTGAATTCATACTTGATGCCTGCTCCATGATGTCCTGCTGCTCAGTTTTCAATGCACGAATGATTGGACTCTGTTCCCACAGGCGAAGAGCCAGGACTGAAAGATGCTGCTGGATCTCTTCTGCGCATGGTAAGCTTCACAACGGTGCCACCTGTATTGCTCTCACTCCTTGCTTTCCCACCTCAAAGTGCATTGGCATACATCCCTGTTGCCTGCTCCAGGCTGACCGGCTGCCCAGTTTTCAGGGCACGAATGATTGGACTCTGCTCCCACAGGCGAAGATCCAGCACTGAAAGATGCTGCAGCATCTCTTCTGCACACTGTAAGCTTCGCAACGGTGCCACCTGTATTGCTCTCACTCCTTGCTTTCCCACCTCAAAGTGCATTTGAATACATCCTTGATGCCTGCTCCAGGCCGGCCGGCTTCCCGTTTTTCAGTGTACGAATGATTGGACTCTGCTCCCACAGGCGAAGAGCCAGGACTGAAAGATGCTGCTGGATCTCTTCTGCACGCAGTAAGCTTTGCAACGGTGCCACCTGTATTGCTCTCACTCCTGGATTTCCCACCTCAAAGTGCATTTGAATACATCCTTGATGCCTGCTCCGGGCCCTCCGGCTAGCCATTTTTCAGTGCAAGAATGATTGGACTCTGCTCCCACAGGCGAAGAGCCAGGACTGAAAGATGCTGCTGGATCTCTTCTGCATACGGTAAGCTTTGCAACTGTGCCAGCTGCGTTGCTCTCACAGAGAGTATGAGCCCTGGAGTCTTAACCCCCGAGTCTGAGTCACAGAGTCTTAGCTACAGAGTTTCTGCCCAATAGTCTGAAGCATGGAGTCTTAGCCACAGTGTCATCTGCAGTCTCAGCCCTAAAGTCTGAATCCCGGAGTTGTAGCTACACCATCTCAGCCCCAAGGTCTGAATTCCGTAGTCTTAGCCATAGGGTCCCAGCAACATTCTCAGCTACAGATTCTGAGTGTGAGAGTGAGTTCCAAAGTCTCAGCGCCCGTGTCTCAGTCACTGTCGCAGCCACAGATTTTCAGGCGCAGTCTCAGCCTGAGTCTTTAGCCACACAGTCTGAGTCCCAGATTCTCAGCCCCACTGTGAGCCCTTGAGTCTCAGTCCCTAAATCCCAGCTTCCGTGTCTGAATCTCTGAGTTTCACCCATCCAAGCCAGAGAAAGACGAGCAGAAAACTAATGCCGCGGAGGACCCACGGAGCATGCGGTGAGCAGGTATGGAAGAGCCAGTACACTTACCGAGCAGCCAGGGAGCAGCTTTGGTGCAGATAGGGAGCAGGACAGAGCCAGATCCAAGTAAAATAAAGAGCCAGCTGTGGCTTATCAGGGTGCCCCTCCCCTGCCCTAATCCATGGAGGGAGGGGCTGTGGGTGGGGCCTGTGGTATATGAGGTACTGCTTCTGCTTAGGGTGCTCCTTTGAGGTTTAGCTCTCCTCTGGGTAAGTTCTCTGGTGTTGGCTCAGGTTTTGTGGCTTTAGAGCTTTGTAGTTTATTTGAGGTTATTTGAGGTGTGATTTTTGGGGCTTTTTTCAAATGCTCTAGTCTCAGTTAAGACCTTCAGGCCACATTAAGAATTACTAGCGCGTGCATTAGTAAGTATTTTTGCATAGAGTGTTTTTAGGCATGTCATGGGTTGAGCAGAAGCAGTCATTTTTCTTCGTTGTAGTAGCTGGTGCAGTGCTGTGTTTTTGATTTGGGAACGGTTCTGTGATGGGAGAATTTGGTGTATGGTTAGAGAACTTGTTTTGTGATTGGGGAATTTGGTCTTTCGTTATAGAACGTGTTCTGTGATTGGACAAATTGATCTTTGATTGGAGGACTTGATTTGTAAATGGAGAATTTCATCTTCGATTGGAGAACTTGTTCTGTGATTGGAGAATTTGCTCTGTGACTGGAGAATTGGTTCTATAGTGGAAGTATTTGGTGTATGACAAGAACACTTGTTCTGTGACTGGAGAAGTGTGTCTTTGACTGTAGAAATTGATCCATGATTGAAGAACTTTTTCTGTGACTGGAGAATTTAGTAAAAGATTGGGGAAAACATTCTGTGACTGGGGAGCTCGGACTCTGATTGAATATTTTGGTCTTTGATTTGAGAAACTGTGTTATTGGTGAACCAGTGCTGTGATTGGAGGGTTTCGTCTGTCACTAGAGAATTGGTTTTGTGGTAGCAAAACTTGTTCTGTGATGGGAGAATTTTGTCTTTGAGTGGAGATCTTCTTTTGTTCATGGAGAATTTGGTCTTTGATTGGAGAACCTCTTCAATGCTTGAAGAATTACATGTTCCATTGGAGAAATTGTTCTGTGGCGGGAGAAATTGTTCTGTGATTGGGGAAATTGTTTTGCGTTTAGAGATGATGCCCTGTTATTTGAGAACTTCTTTTGTGTTTGAAGAATTTAGTCTTTGGAGAAATTTTTTGTTGATTAGAAGAACTTTTTCTGTGATTGCAGAACATATTCTGTGAAAGGAGATTAGGATTGGAAAATTTGGCCTTTCATAGGAGAATTTCTTCTATGATTGCAGAATTTGGTCATTGGAGAAATTGATCTGTGATTGGAGTATTTGGAATTTGACTGAAGAAGTCTTTCTAGCTGCCTGCTTTCCCACTTGAAAGCCCATCTGAGCCAAACCTCTCAAGCGCCTGGCCTCAGCCCTCTTGTAGCCGACTGAGTAGAGCACGTACGTTTCGTCTCTGCACTTAGAGATGAAAAGCAAGAACTGTAACATGGTGCTGCATGTCTTCTGCACGTGGTAAGCTTTGCAACGGTGCCACCTGTATTGCTCTCACTCCTTGCTTTCCCACCTCAAAGTGCATTTGAATACATCCTTGATGCCTGCTCCAGGCTGGCCGGCTACCCAGTTTTCAGGGTACGAATGATTGGACTCTGCTCCCACAGGCGAAGAGCCAGGACTGAAAGATGCTGCTGGATCTCTTCTGTACATGGTAAGCTTTGCAACGGTGCCACCTGCATTGGTCTCACTCCTTGCTTTCCCACCTCAGAGAGCATTTCAATTCATCCTTGATGCCTGCTCCAGGCTGGCCAACTGCCCAGTTGTCAGTGCACGAATGATTGGACTCTGCTCCCACAGGCGAAGAGCCAGGACTGAAAGATGCTGCTGGATCTCTTCTGTACGTGGTAAGCTTTGCAACGGTGCCACCTGCATTGGACTCACTGCTTGTTTTCCCACCTCAAAGTGCATTTGAATAGTTCCTTGATGCCTGCTCCAGTGTGGATGGCTGCCCACTTTTCAGTGCATGAATGATTGGACTCTGCTCCCACAGGCGAAGTGCCGGGACTGCAAGATGCTGCTGGATCTCTTCTGCACATGGTAAGCTTTGCAACGGTGCCACCTGCATTGGTCTCACTGCTTGTTTTCCCACTCAAAGTGCATTTCAATACATCCTTGATGCCTGCTCCAGGCTGGCCGGCTGCCCAGTTGTCAGGGCACGAATGATTGGACTCTGCTCCCACAGGCGAAGAGCCAGGACTGAAAGATGCTGCTGGATCTCTTCTGCACGTGGTAAGTTTTGCAACGGTGCCACCTGTATTGGTCTCACTGCTTGTTTTCCCACCTCAAAGTGCATTTGAATACATCCTTGATGCCTGCTCCAGGCCTTCCAGATGCCCAGTTTTCAGTGCACGAATGATTGGACTCTGCTCCCACAGGCGAAGACCCAGGCCTGAAAGATGCTGCTGGATCTCTTCTGCTCACAGTAAGCTTTGCAACGGTGCCACCTGCATTGGTCTCACTGCTTGTTTTCCCACCTCAAAGTGCATTTGAATACATCCTTGATGCCTGCTCCAGGCTGGCCGGCTGCCCAGTTGTCAGGGCACGAATGATTGGACTCTGCTCCCACAGGCGAAGAGCCAGGACTGAAAGATGCTGCTGGATCTCTTCCGCACATGGTAAGCTTTGCAACGGTGCCACCTGCATTGGTCTCACTGCTTGTTTTCCCACCTCAAAGTGCATTTGAATACATCCTTGATGCCTGCTCCAGGCTGGCCGGCTGCCCAGTTGTCAGTGCACGAATGATTGGACTCTGCTCCCACAGGCGAAGAGCCAGGACTGAAAGATGCTGCTGGATCTCTTCTGCTCACGGTAAGCTTTGCAACAGTGCCACCTGCATTGGTCTCCCTGCTTGTTTTCCCACCTCAAAGTGCATTTGAATACATCCTTGATGCCTGCTCCAGGCTGGCCGGCTGCCCAGTTGTCAGGGCACGAATGAATGGACTCTGCTCCCACAGGCGAAGAGCCAGGACTGAAAGTTGCTGCTGGATCTCTTCTGCACGTGGTAAACTTTGGAACGGTGCCACCTGCATTGGTCTCACTGCTTGATTTCCCACCTCAAAGTGCATTTGAATAGTTCCTTGATGCCTGCTCCAGGCCTTCCAGCTGCCCAGTTTTCAGTGCACGAATGATTGGACTCTGCTCCCACAGACGAAGACCCAGGCCTGAAAGATGCTGCTGGATCTCTTCTGCTCACAGTAAGCTTTGCAACGGTGCCACCTGCATTGGTCTCACTGCTTGTTTTCCCACCTCAAAGTGCATTTGAATACATCCTTGATGCCTGCTGCAGGCTGGCCGGCTGCCCAGTTGTCAGTGCACGAATGATTGGACTCTGCTCCCACAGGCGAAGAGCCAGGACTGAAAGATGCTGCTGGATCTCTTCTGCTCACGGTAAGCTTTGCAACGGTGCCACCTGCATTGGTCTCACTGCTTGTTTTCCCACCTCAAAGTGCATTTGAATAGTTCCTTGATGCCTGCTCCAGGCTGGCCGGCTGCCCAGTTGTCAGTGCACGAATGATTGGACTCTGCTCCCACAGGCGAAGAGCCAGGACTGAAAGATGCTGCTGGATCTCTTCTGCTCATGGTAAGCTTTGCAACGGTGTCACCTGCATTGGCCTCACTGCTTGTTTTCCCACCTGAAAGTGCATTTGAATAGTTCCTTGATGCCTGCTCCAGGCTGGCCGGCTGCCCAGTTGTCAGTGCATGAATGATTGGACTCTGCTCCCAAGGCCGAAGAGCCAGGACTGAAAGATGCTGCTGGATCTCTTCTGCTCACGGTAAGCTTTGCAACGGTGCCACCTGCATTGTTCTCACTGCTTGTTTTCCCACCTCAAAGTGCATTTGAATACATCCTTGATGCCTGCTCCAGGCTGGCCGGCTGCCCAGTTTTCAGGGCACGAATGATTGGACTCTGCTCCCAAGGCCGAAGAGCCAGGACTGAAAGATGCTGCTGGATCTCTTCTGCACGTGGTAAGCTTTGCAACAGTGCCACCTGCATTGGTCTCACTGCTTGTTTTCCCACCTCAAAGTGCATTTGAGTAGTTCCTTGATGCCTGCTCCAGGCTGGCCGGCTGCCCAGTTGTCAGGGCACGAATGATTGGACTCTGCTCCCACAGGCGAAGAGCCAGGACTGAAAGATGCTGCTGGATCTCTTCCGCACATGGTAAGCTTTGCAACGGTGCCACCTGCATTGGTCTCACTGCTTGTTTTCCCACCTCAAAGTGCATTTGAATACATCCTTGATGCCTGCTCCAGGCTGGCCGGCTGCCCAGTTGTCAGTGCACGAATGATTGGACTCTGCTCCCACAGGCGAAGAGCCAGGACTGAAAGATGCTGCTGGATCTCTTCTGCACGTGGTAAGCTTTGCAACAGTGCCACCTGCATTGGTCTCACTGCTTGTTTTCCCACCTCAAAGTGCATTTGAATACATCCTTGATGCCTGCTCCAGGCTGGCCGGCTGCCCAGTTGTCAGGGCACGAATGAATGGACTCTGCTCCCACAGGCGAAGAGCCAGGACTGAAAGTTGCTGCTGGATCTCTTCTGCACGTGGTAAACTTTGGAACGGTGCCACCTGCATTGGTCTCACTGCTTGATTTCCCACCTCAAAGTGCATTTGAATAGTTCCTTGATGCCTGCTCCAGGCCTTCCAGCTGCCCAGTTTTCAGTGCACGAATGATTGGACTCTGCTCCCACAGACGAAGACCCAGGCCTGAAAGATGCTGCTGGATCTCTTCTGCTCACAGTAAGCTTTGCAACGGTGCCACCTGCATTGGTCTCACTGCTTGTTTTCCCACCTCAAAGTGCATTTGAATAGTTCCTTGATGCCTGCTCCAGGCTGGCCGGCTGCCCAGTTGTCAGTGCACGAATGATTGGACTCTGCTCCCACAGGCGAAGAGCCAGGACTGAAAGATGCTGCTGGTTCTCTTCTGCTCACGGTAAGCTTTGCAACGGTGCCACCTGCATTGGTCTCACTGCTTGTTTTCCCACCTCA
This sequence comes from Ara ararauna, assembly GCA_028858755.1. Classification (NCBI taxonomy): domain Eukaryota; kingdom Metazoa; phylum Chordata; class Aves; order Psittaciformes; family Psittacidae; genus Ara; species Ara ararauna. The sequence continues at coordinate 1,028,366 of CM054396.1, forward strand.
AAGTGCATTTGAATAGTTCCTTGATGCCTGCTCCAGGCTGGCCGGCTGCCCAGTTGTCAGTGCACGAATGATTGGACTCTGCTCCCACAGGCGAAGAGCCAGGACTGAAAGATGCTGCTGGATCTCTTCTGCTCACGGTAAGCTTTGCAACGGTGCCACCTGCATTGTTCTCACTGCTTGTTTTCCCACCTCAAAGTGCATTTGAATAGTTCCTTGATGCCTGCTCCAGGCTGGCCGGCTGTCCAGTTTTCAGGGCACGAATGATTGGACTCTGCTCCCACAGGCGAAGAGGCAGGACTGAAAGATGCTGCTGGATCTCTTCTGCTCATGGTAAGCTTTGCATCGGTGCCACCTGCATTGGACTCACTGCTTGTTTTCCCACCTCAAAGTGCATTTGAATAGTTCCTTGATGCCTGCTCCAGTCTGGCAGGCTGCCCAGTTGTCAGTGCACGAATGATTGGACTCTGCTCCCACAGGCGAAGAGCCAGGACTGAAAGATGCTGCTGGATCTCTTCTGCACGTGGTAAGCTTTGCAACGGTGCCACCTGCATTGGTCTCACTGCTTGTTTTCCCACCTCAAAGTGCATTTGAATAGTTCCTTGATGCCTGCTCCAGGCTGGCCGGCTGCCCAGTTGTCAGTGCACGAATGATTGGACTCTGCTCCCACAGGCGAAGAGCCAAGACTGAAAGATGCTGCTGGATCTCTTCTGCACGTGGTAAACTTTGGAACGGTGCCACCTGCATTGGTCTCACTGCTTGATTTCCCACCTCAAAGTGCATTTGAATAGTTCCTTGATGCCTGCTCCAGGCCTTCCAGCTGCCCCCTTTTCAGTGCACGAATGATTGGACTCTGCTCCCACAGACGAAGTCCCAGGCCTGAAAGATGCTGCTGGATCTCTTCTGCTCACAGTAAGCTTTGCAACGGTGCCACCTGTATTGGTCTCACTGCTTGTTTTCCCACCTCAAAGTGCATTTGAATACATCCTTGATGCCTGCTCCAGGCTGGCCGGCTGCCCAGTTGTCAGTGCACGAATGATTGGACTCTGCTCCCACAGGCGAAGAGCCAGGACTGAAAGATGCTGCTGGATCTCTTCTGCTCACGGTAAGCTTTGCAACGGTGCCACCTGCATTGGTCTCACTGCTTGTTTTCCCACCTCAAAGTGCATTTGAATAGTTCCTTGATGCCTGCTCCAGGCTGGCCGGCTGCCCAGTTGTCAGTGCACGAATGATTGGACTCTGCTCCCACAGGCGAAGAGCCAGGACTGAAAGATGCTGCTGGATCTCTTCTGTTCACGGTAAGCTTTGCAACGGTGCCACCTGCATTGCTCTCACTGCTTGCTTTCCCACCTCAAAGTGCATTTGAATACATCCTTGATGCCTGCTCCAGGCTGGCCGGCTGCCCAGTTGTCAGTGCACGAATGATTGGACTCTGCTCCCAAGGCCGAAGAGCCAGGACTGAAAGATGCTGCTGGATCTCTTCTGCTCACGGTAAGCTTTGCAACGGTGCCACCTGCATTGTTCTCACTGCTTGTTTTCCCACCTCAAAGTGCATTTGAATACATCCTTGATGCCTGCTCCAGGCTGGCCGGCTGCCCAGTTTTCAGGGCACGAATGATTGGACTCTGCTCCCAAGGCCGAAGAGCCAGGACTGAAAGATGCTGCTGGATCTCTTCTGCACGTGGTAAGCTTTGCAACGGTGCCACCTGCATTGGTCTCACTGCTTGTTTTCCCACCTCAAAGTGCATTTGAATACATCCTTGATGCCTGCTCCAGGCTGGCCGGCTGCCCAGTTGTCAGGGCACGAATGATTGGACTCTGCTCCCACAGGCGAAGAGCCAGGACTGAAAGATGCTGCTGGATCTCTTCCGCACATGGTAAGCTTTGCAACGGTGCCACCTGCATTGGTCTCACTGCTTGTTTTCCCACCTCAAAGTGCATTTGAATACATCCTTGATGCCTGCTCCAGGCTGGCTGGCTGCCCAGTTGTCAGTGCATGAATGATTGGACTCTGCTCCCACGGACGAAGAGCCAGGACTGAAAGATGCTGCTGGATCTCTTCTGCATGTGGTAAGCTTTGCAACGGTGCCACCTGCATTGGTCTCACTGCTTGTTTTCCCACCTCAAAGTGCATTTGAATAGTTCCTTGATGCCTGCTCCGGGTCTTCCAGCTGCCCAGTTTTCAGGGCACGAATGATTGGACTCTGCTCCCACAGGCGAAGAGCCAGGACTGAAAGATGCTGCTGGATCTCTTCTGCTCACGGTAAGCTTTGCAACGGTGCCACCTGCATTGGTCTCACTGCTTGTTTTCCCACCTCAAATGCATTTGAATACATTCTTGATGCCTGCTCCAGGCTGGCCGGCTCCCAGTTTTCAGGGCACGAATGATTGGACTCTGCTCCCACAGGCGAAGAGCCAGGACTGAAAGATGCTGCTGGATCTCTTCTGCACATGGTAAGCTTTGCAGTGGTGCCACCTGCATTGGTCTCACTGCTTGTTTTCCCACCTCAAAGTGCATTTGAATAGTTCCTTGATGCCTGCTCCAGGCTGGCCGGCTGCCCAGTTGTCAGGGCACGAATGATTGGACTCTGCTCCCACAGGCGAAGAACCAGGACTGAAAGATGTTGCTGGATCTCTTCTGCACGTGGTAAGCTTTGCAACGGTGCCACCTGCATTGGTCTCACTGCTTGTTTTCCCACCTCCAAGTGCATTTGAATAGTTCCTTGATGCCTGCTCCAGGCTGGCCGGCTGCGCAGTTTTCAGGGCACGAATGATTGGACTCTGCTCCCACAGGCGAAGAGCCAGGACTGAAAGATGCTGCTGGATCTCTTCTGCACGTGGTAAGGTTTGCAACGGTGCCACCTGCATTGGTCTCACTCCTTGCTTTCCCACCTCAAAGTGCATTTGAATAGTTCCTTGATGCCTGCTCCAGGCTGGCTGGCTGCGCAGTTTTCAGGGCACGAATGATTGGACTCTGCTCCCACAGGCGAAGAGCCAGGACTGAAAGATGCTGCTGGATCTCTTCTGCACGTGGTAAGCTTTGCAACGGTGCCACCTGCATTGGTCTCACTGCTTGTTTTCCCACCTCAAAGTGCATTTGAATAGTTCCTTGATGCCTGGTCCGGGTCTTCCAGCTGCCCAGTTTTCAGTGCACGAATGATTGGACTCTGCTCCCACAGGCGAAGAGCCAGGACTGAAAGATGCTGCTGGATCTCTTCTGCACGTGGTAAGCTTTGCAACGGTGCCACCTGCATTGGTCTCACTGCTTGTTTTCCCACCTCAAAGTGCATTTGAATACATCCTTGATGCCTGCTCCAGGCTGGCTGCCTGCCCAGTTGTCAGTGCACGAATGATTGGACTCTGCTCCCACAGGAGAAGAGCCAGGACTGAAAGATGCTGCTGGATCTCTTCTGCATGTGTAAGCTTTGCAACGGTGCCACCTGCATTGGCCTCACTGCTTGTTTTCCCACCTCAATGTGCATTTGAATACATTCTTGATGCCTGCTCCAGGCTGGCCGGCTCCCAGTTTTCAGTGCACGAATGATTGGACTCTGCTCCCACAGGCGAAGAGCCAGGACTGAAAGATGCTGCTGGATCTCTTCTGCTCACGGTAAGCTTTGCAACGGTGCCACCTGCATTGGTCTCACTGCTTGTTTTCCCACCTCAAAGTGCATTTGAATAGTTCCTTGATGCCTGCTCCAGGCTGGCCGGCTGCCCAGTTGTCAGGGCATGAATGAATGGACTCTGCTCCCACAGGCGAAGAGCCAGGACTGAAAGATGCTGCTGGATCTCTTCTGCTCACGGTAAGCTTTGCAACGGTGCCACCTGCATTGGTCTCACTGCTTGTTTTCCCACCTCAAAGTGCATTTGAATAGTTCCTTGATGCCTGATCCAGGCTGGCTGGCTGCCCAGTTGTCAGTGCACGAATGATTGGACTCTGCTCCCTCAGGAGAAGAGCCAGGACTGAAAGATGCTGCTGGATCTCTTCTGCATGTGTAAGCTTTGCAACGGTGCCACCTGCATTGGTCTCACTGCTTGTTTTCCCACCTCAATGTGCATTTCAATACATTCTTGATGCCTGCTCCAGGCTGGCCGGCTCCCAGTTTTCAGTGCACGAATGATTGGACTCTGCTCCCACAGGCGAAGAGCCAGGACTGAAAGATGCTGCTGGATCTCTTCTGCTCACGGTAAGCTTTGCAACGGTGCCACCTGCATTGGCCTCACTGCTTTTTTTCCCACCTCAAAGTGCATTTGAATAGTTCCTTGATGCCTGCTCCAGGCTGGCCGGCTGCCCAGTTTTCTGGGTACGAATGATTGGACTCTGCTCCCACAGGCGAAGAGCCAGGACTGAAAGATGCTGCTGGATCTCTTCTGCACGTGGTAAGCTTTGCAACGGTGCCACCTGCATTGGTCTCACTGCTTGTTTTCCCACCTCAAAGTGCATTTGAACACATCCTTGATGCCTGCTCCAGGCTGGCCGGCTGCCCAGTTGTCAGTGCACGAATGATTGGACTCTGCTCCCACGGGCGAAGAGCCAGGACTGAAAGATGCTGCTGGATCTCTTCTGCTCACGGTAAGCTTTGCAACGGTGCCACCTGCATTGGTCTCCCTGCTTGTTTTCCCACTTCAAAGTGCATTTGAATACATCCTTGATGCCTGCTCCAGGCTGGCCGGCTGCCCAGTTGTCAGTGCACGAATGATTGGACTCTGCTCCCACAGGCGAAGAGCCAGGACTGAAAGATGCTGCTGGATCTCTTCTGCACGTGGTGAGCTTTGCAACGGTGCCACCTGCATTGGTCTCCCTGCTTGTTTTCCCACCTCAAAGTGCATTTGAATAGTTCCTTGATGCCTGCTCCAGGCTGGCCTGCTGCCCAGTTGTCAGTGCACGAATGATTGGACTCTGCTCCCACAGGCGAAGAGCCAGGACTGAAAGATGCTGCTGGATCTCTTCTGCTCACGGTAAGCTTTGCAACGGTGCCACCTGCATTGGTCTCACTGCTTGTTTTCCCACCTCAAAGTGCATTTGAATAGTTCCTTGATGCCTGCTCCAAGGTGGCCGGCTGCCCAGTTGTCAGTGCACGAATGATTGGACTCTGCTCCCACAGGCGAAGAGCCAGGACTGAAAGATGCTGCTGGATCTCTTCTGCACGTGGTAAGCTTTGCAACGGTGCCACCTGCATTGGTCTCAGTGCTTGCTTTCCCACCTCAAAGTGCATTTGAATAGTTCCTTGATGCCTGATCCAGGCTGGCCGGCTGCCCAGTTTTCAGGGCACGAATGATTGGACTCTGCTCCCACAGGCGAAGAGCCAGGACTGAAAGATGCTGCTGGATCTCTTCTGCACGTGGTAAGCTTTGCAACGGTGCCACCTGCATTGGTCTCACTGCTTGTTTTCCCACCTCAAAATGCATTTGAATAGTTCCTTGATGCCTGCTCTAGGCTGGTCGGCTGCCGAGTTGTCAGTGCATGAACGATTGGACTCTGCTCCGACGGGCGAAGAGCCAGGACTGAAAGATGCTGCTGGATCTCTTCTGCGCATGGTAAGCTTTGCAACGGTGCCACCTGCATTGGTCTCACTGCTTGTTTTCCCACCTCAAAGTGCATTTGAATAGTTCCTTGATGCCTGCTCCGGGTCTTCCAGCTGCCCAGTTTTCAGTGCACGAATGATTGGACTCTGCTCCCACAGGCGAAGAGCCAGGACTGAAAGATGCTGCTGGATCTCTTCTGCACGTGGTAAGCTTTGCAACGGTGCCACCTGCATTGGTCTCACTGCTTGTTTTCCCACCTCAAAGTGCATTTGAATAGTTCCTTGATGCCTGCTCCAGGCTGGCCGGCTGCCCAGTTGTCAGGGCATGAATGAATGGACTCTGCTCCCACAGGCGAAGAGCCAGGACTGAAAGATGCTGCTGGATCTCTTCTGCTCACGGTAAGCTTTGCAACGGTGCCACCTGCATTGGTCTCACTGCTTGTTTTCCCACCTCAAATGCATTTGAATAGTTCCTTGATGCCTGCTCCAGGCTGGCCGGCTGCCAGTTTTCAGGGCACGAATGATTGGACTCTGCTCCCACAGGAGAAGAGCCAGGACTGAAAGATGCTGCTGGATCTCTTCTGCACGTGGTAAGCTTTGCAACGGTGCCACCTGCATTGGTCTCAGTGCTTGCTTTCCCACCTCAAAGTGCATTTGAATAGTTCCTTGATGCCTGCTCCAGGCTGGCCGGCTGCCCAGTTTTCTGGGCACGAATGATTGGACTCTGCTCCCACAGGCGAAGAGCCAGGACTGAAAGATGCTGCTGGATCTCTTCTGCACGTGGTAAGCTTTGCAACGGTGCCACCTGCATTGGTCTCACTGCTTGTTTTCCCACCTCAAAATACATTTGAATAGTTCCTTGATGCCTGATCCAGGCTGGCTGGCTGCGCAGTTTTCAGTGCACGAATGATTGGACTCTGCTCCCACAGGAGAAGAGCCAGGACTGAAAGATGCTGCTGGATCTCTTCTGCTCACGGTAAGCTTTGCAACGGTGCCACCTGCATTGGTCTCCCTGCTTGTTTTCCCACCTCAAAGTGCATTTGAATACATCCTTGATGCCTGCTCCAGGCTGGCCGGCTGCCCAGTTGTCAGTGCACGAATGATTGGACTCTGCTCCCACAGGCGAAGAGCCAGGACTGAAAGATGCTGCTGGATCTCTTCTGCACGTGGTGATCTTTGCAACGGTGCCACCTGCATTGGTCTCCCTGCTTGTTTTCCCACCTCAAAGTACATTTGAATACATCCTTGATGCCTGCTCCAGGCTGGCCGGCTGCCCAGTTGTCAGTGCACGAATGATTGGACTCTGCTCCCACAGGCGAAGAGCCAGGACTGAAAGATGCTGCTGGATCTCTTCTGCTCACGGTAAGCTTTGCAACGGTGCCACCTGCATTGGTCTCCCTGCTTGTTTTCCCACCTCAAAGTGCATTTGAATAGTTCCTTGATGCCTGCTCCAGGCTGGCCGGCTGCGCAGTTTTCAGGGCACGAATGATTGGACTCTGCTCCCACAGGCGAAGAGCCAGGACTGAAAGATGCTGCTGGATCTCTTCTGCACGTGGTAAGCTTTGCGACGGTGCCACCTGCATTGGTCTCACTGCTTGTTTTCCCACCTCAAAGTGCATTTGAATAGTTCCTTGATGCCTGCTCCAGGCTGGCCGGCTGCCCAGTTGTCAGGGCACGGATGATTGGACTCTGCTCCCACACGCGAAGAGCCAGGACTGAAAGATGCTGCTGGATCTCTTCTGCACGTGGTAAGCTTTGCAACGGTGCCACCTGCATTGGTCTCACTGCTTGTTTTCCCACCTCAAAGTGCATTTGAATACATCCTTGATGCCTGCTCCAGGCTGGCCGTCTGTGCAGTTTTCAGGGCACGAATGATTGGATTCTGCTCCCACAGGCGAAGAGCCAGGACTGAAAGATGCTGCTGGATCTCTTCTGCACGTGGTAAGGTTTGCAACGGTGCCACCTGCATTGGTCTCACTGCTTGTTTTCCCACCTCAAAATGCATTTGAATAGTTCCTTGATGCCTGCTCCAGGCTGGTCGGCTGCCGAGTTGTCAGTGCATGAATGATTGGACTCTGCTCCCACGGGCGAAGAGCCAGGACTGAAAGATGCTGCTGGATCTCTTCTGCATGTGGTAAGCTTTGCAACGGTGCCACCTGCATTGGTCTCACTGCTTGTTTTCCCACCTCAAAGTGCATTTGAATAGTTCCTTGATGCCTGCTCCGGGTCTTCCAGCTGCCCAGTTGTCAGTGCACGAATGATTGGACTCTGCTCCCACAGGCGAAGAGCCAGGACTGAAAGATGCTGCTGGATCTCTTCTGCACGTGGTAAGCTTTGCAAAGGTGCCACCTGCATTGGTCTCACTGCTTGTTTTCCCACCTCAAAGTGCATTTGAATAGTTCCTTGATGCCTGCTCCAGGCTGGCCGGCTGCCCAGTTGTCAGGGCATGAATGGATGGACTCCGCTCCCACAGGCGAAGAGCCAGGACTGAAAGATGCTGCTGGATCTCTTCTGCTCACGGTAAGCTTTGCAACGGTGCCACCTGCATTGGTCTCACTGCTTGTTTTCCCACCTCAAAGTGCATTTGAATAGTTCCTTGATGCCTGCTCCAGGCTGGCCGGCTGCCCAGTTTTCAGGGCACGAATGATTGGACTCTGCTCCCACAGGCGAAGAGCCAGGACTGAAAGATGCTGCTGGATCTCTTCTGCACGTGGTAAGCTTTGCAACGGTGCCACCTGCATTGGTCTCACTGTTTGTTTTTCCACCTCAAAGTGCATTTGAATAGTTCCTTGATGCCTGATCCAGGCTGGCTGGCTGCCCAGTTGTCAGTGCACGAATGATTGGACTCTGCTCCCACAGGCGAAGAGCCAGGACTGAAAGATGCTGCTGGATCTCTTCTGCTCACGGTAAGCTTTGCAACGGTGCCACCTGCATTGGTCTCACTGCTTGTTTTCCCACCTCAATGTGCATTTGAATACATTCTTGATGCCTGCTCCAGGCTGGCCGGCTCCCAGTTTTCAGTGCACGAATGATTGGACTCTGCTCCCACAGGCGAAGAGCCAGGACTGAAAGATGCTGCTGGATCTCTTCTGCTCACGGTAAGCTTTGCAACGGTGCCACCTGCATTGGCCTCACTGCTTTTTTTCCCACCTCAAAGTGCATTTGTATAGTTCCTTGATGCCTGCTCCAGGCTGGCCGGCTGCCCAGTTTTCTGGGCACGAATGATTGGACTCTGCTCCCACAGGCGAAGAGCCAGGACTGAAAGATGCTGCTGGATCTCTTCTGCACGTGGTAAGCTTTGCAACGGTGCCACCTGCATTGGTCTCACTGCTTGTTTTCCCACCTCAAAATGCATTTGAATAGTTCCTTGATGCCTGCTCCAGGCTGGCCGGCTGCCCAGTTGTCAGTGCATGAATGATTGGACTCTGCTCCCACGGGCGAAGAGCCAGGACTGAAAGATGCTGCTGGATCTCTTCTGCACGTGGTAAGCTTTGCAACGGTGCCACCTGCATTGGTCTCCCTGCTTGTTTTCCCACCTCAAAGTGCATTTGAATACATCCTTGATGCCTGATCCAGGCTGGCCGGCTGCCCAGTTGTCAGGACACGAATGATTGGACTCTGCTCCCACAGGAGAAGAGCCAGGACTGAAAGATGCTGCTGGATCTCTTCTGCACGTGGTGAGCTTTGCAACGGTGCCACCTGCATTGGTCTCACTGCTTGTTTTCCCACCTCAAAGTGCATTTGAATACATCCTTGATGCCTGCTCCAGGCTGGCCGGCTGCCCAGTTGTCAGTGCACGAATGATTGGACTCTGCTCCCACAGGCGAAGAGCCAGGACTGAAAGATGCTGCTGGATCTCTTCTGCTCACGGTAAGCTTTGCAACGGTGCCACCTGCATTGGTCTCACTGCTTGTTTTCCCACCTCAAAGTGCATTTGAATAGTTCCTTGATGCCTGCTCCAGGCTGGCCGGCTGCCCAGTTTTCAGGGCACGAATGATTGGACTCTGCTCCCACGGGCTAAGAGCCCGGACTGAAAGATGCTGCTGGATCTCTTCTGCTCACGGTAAGCTTTGCAACGGTGCCACCTGCATTGGTCTCCCTGCTTGTTTTCCCACCTCAAAGTGCATTTGAATAGTTCCTTGATGCCTGCTCCAGGCTGGCCGGCTGCCCAGTTGTCAGGGCACGAATGATTGGACTCTGCTCCCACAGGCGAAGAGCCAGGACTGAAAGATGCTGCTGGATCTCTTCTGCATGTGGTAAGCTTTGCAACGGTGCCACCTGCATTGGTCTCACTGCTTGTTTTCCCACCTCAAAGTGCATTTGAATAGTTCCTTGATGCCTGGTCCAGGCTGGCCGGCTCCCCAATTGTCAGGGCACGAATGATTGGACTCTGCTCCCACAGGCGAAGAGCCAGGACTGAAAAATGCTGCTGGATCTCTTCTGCACGTGGTAAGCTTTGCAACGGTGCCACCTGCATTGGTCTCACTGCTTGTTTTCCCACCTCAAAGTGCATTTGAATAGTTCCTTGATGCCTGCTCCAGGCTGGCCGGCTGCCCAGTTGCAAGTGCACGAATGATTGGACTCTGCTCCCACAGGCGAAGAGCCAGGACTGAAAGATGCTGCTGGATCTCTTCTACTCACGGTAAGCTTTGCAACGGTGTCACCTGCATTGGTCTCACTGCTTGTTTTCCCACCTCAAAGTGCATTTGAATACATCCTTGATGCCTGCTCCAGGCTGTCCGGCTGCCCAGTTGTCAGTGCACGAATGATTGGACTCTGCTCCCACAGGCGAAGAGCCAGGACTGAAAGATGCTGCTGGATCTCTTCTACATGTGGTAAGCTTTGCAACGGTGCCACCTGCATTGGTCTCACTGCTTGTTTTCCCACCTCAAAGTGCATTTGAATACATCCTTGATGCCTGCTCCAGGCTGGCTGCCTGCCCAGTTGTCAGGGCACGAATGATTGGACTCTGCTCCCACAGGTGAAGAGCCAGGACTGAAAGATGCTGCTGGATGTCTTCTGCACGTGGTAAGCTTTGCAACGGTGCCACCTGCATTAGTCTTACTCCTTGTTTTCCCACCTCAAAGTGCATTTGAATACATCCTTGATGCCTGCTCCAGGCTCGCTGGCTGCCCAGTTTTCTGGGCACGAATGATTGGACTCTGCTCCCACAGGCGAAGAGCCACGTCTGAAAGATGCTGCTGGATCTCTTCTGCTCTCGGTAAGCTTTGCAACGGTGCCACCTGCGTTGGTCTCACTGCTTGTTTTCCCACCTCAAAGTGCATTTGAATACATCCTTGATGCCTGCTCCAGGCTGGCCGGCTGCCCAGTTGTCAGTGCACGAATGATTGGACTCTGCTCCCACAGGCGAAGAGCCAGGACTGAAAGATGCTGCTGGATCTCTTCTGCACGTGGTAAGCTTTGCAACGGTGCCACCTGCATTGGTCTCACTGCTTGTTTTCCCACCTCAAAGTGCATTTGAATAGTTCCTTGGTGCCTGCTCCAGGCTGGCCGGCTGCCCAGTTGTCAGTGCACGAATGATTGGACTCTGCTCCCACAGGCGAAGAGCCAAGACTGAAAGATGCTGCTGGATCTCTTCTGCACGTGGTAAACTTTGGAACGGTGCCACCTGCATTGGTCTCACTGCTTGATTTCCCACCTCAAAGTGCATTTGAATAGTTCCTTGATGCCTGCTCCAGGCCTTCCAGCTGCCCCCTTTTCAGTGCACGAATGATTGGACTCTGCTCCCACAGACGAAGTCCCAGGCCTGAAAGATGCTGCTGGATCTCTTCTGCTCACAGTAAGCTTTGCAACGGTGCCACCTGTATTGGTCTCACTGCTTGTTTTCCCACCTCAAAGTGCATTTGAATACATCCTTGATGCCTGCTCCAGGCTGGCCGGCTGCCCAGTTGTCAGTGCACGAATGATTGGACTCTGCTCCCACAGGCGAAGAGCCAGGACTGAAAGATGCTGCTGGATCTCTTCTGCTCACGGTAAGCTTTGCAACGGTGCCACCTGCATTGGTCTCACTGCTTGTTTTCCCACCTCAAAGTGCATTTGAATAGTTCCTTGATGCCTGCTCCAGGCTGGCCGGCTGCCCAGTTGTCAGTGCACGAATGATTGGACTCTGCTCCCACAGGCGAAGAGCCAGGACTGAAAGATGCTGCTGGATCTCTTCTGTTCACGGTAAGCTTTGCAACGGTGCCACCTGCATTGCTCTCACTGCTTGCTTTCCCACCTCCAAGTGCATTTGAATGCATCCTTGATGCCTGCTCCAGGCTGGCCGGCTGCCCAGTTGTCAGTGCACGAATGATTGGACTCTGCTCCCAAGGCCGAAGAGCCAGGACTGAAAGATGCTGCTGGATCTCTTCTGCTCACGGTAAGCTTTGCAACGGTGTCACCTGCATTGTTCTCACTGCTTGTTTTCCCACCTCAAAGTGCATTTGAATACATCCTTGATGCCTGCTCCAGGCTGGCCGGCTGCCCAGTTTTCAGGGCACGAATGATTGGACTCTACTCCCAAGGCCGAAGAGCCAGGACTGAAAGATGCTGCTGGATCTCTTCTGCACGTGGTAAGCTTTGCAACGGTGCCACCTGCATTGGTCTCACTGCTTGTTTTCCCACCTCAAAGTGCATTTGAATACATCCTTGATGCCTGCTCCAGGCTGGCCGGCTGCCCAGTTGTCAGGGCACGAATGATTGGACTCTGCTCCCACAGGCGAAGAGCCAGGACTGAAAGATGCTGCTGGATCTCTTCCGCACATGGTAAGCTTTGCAACGGTGCCACCTGCATTGGTCTCACTGCTTGTTTTCCCACCTCAAAGTGCATTTGAATACATCCTTGATGCCTGCTCCAGGCTGGCCGGCTGCCCAGTTGTCAGTGCATGAATGATTGGACTCTGCTCCCACGGACGAAGAGCCAGGACTGAAAGATGCTGCTGGATCTCTTCTGCATGTGGTAAGCTTTGCAACGGTGCCACCTGCATTGGTCTCACTGCTTGTTTTCCCACCTCAAAGTGCATTTGAATAGTTCCTTGATGCCTGCTCCGGGTCTTCCAGCTGCCCAGTTTTCAGTGCACGAATGATTGGACTCTGCTCCCACAGGCGAAGAGCCAGGACTGAAAGATGCTGCTGGATCTCTTCTGCTCACGGTAAGCTTTGCAACGGTGCCACCTGCATTGGTCTCACTGCTTGTTTTCCCACCTCAAATGCATTTGAATACTTCCTTGATGCCTGCTCCAGGCTGGCCGGCTGCCCAGTTTTCAGGGCACGAATGATTGGACTCTGCTCCCACAGGCGAAGAGCCAGGACTGAAAGATGCTGCTGGATCTCTTCTGCTCACGGTAAGCTTTGCAACGGTGCCACCTGCATTGGTCTCACTGCTTGTTTTCCCACCTCAATGTGCATTTGAATACATTCTTGATGCCTGCTCCAGGCTGGCCGGCTCCCAGTTTTCAGGGCACGAATGATTGGACTCTGCTCCCACAGGCGAAGAGCCAGGACTGAAAGATGCTGCTGGATCTCTTCTGCACGTGGTAAGCTTTGCAGTGGTGCCACCTGCATTGGTCTCACTGCTTGTTTTCCCACCTCAAAGTGCATTTGAATAGTTCCTTGATGCCTGCTCCAGGCTGGCCGGCTGCCCAGTTGTCAGGGCACGAATGATTGGACTCTGCTCCCACAGGCGAAGAACCAGGACTGAAAGATGTTGCTGGATCTCTTCTGCACGTGGTAAGCTTTGCAACGGTGCCACCTGCATTGGTCTCACTGCTTGTTTTCCCACCTCAAAGTGCATTTGAATAGTTCCTTGATGCCTGCTCCAGGCTGGCCGGCTGCGCAGTTTTCAGGGCACGAATGATTGGACTCTGCTCCCACAGGCGAAGAGCCAGGACTGAAAGATGCTGCTGGATCTCTTCTGCACGTGGTAAGGTTTGCAACGGTGCCACCTGCATTGGTCTCACTCCTTGCTTTCCCACCTCAAAGTGCATTTGAATAGTTCCTTGATGCCTGCTCCAGGCTGGCTGGCTGCGCAGTTTTCAGGGCACGAATGATTGGACTCTGCTCCCACAGGCGAAGAGCCAGGACTGAAAGATGCTGCTGGATCTCTTCTGCACGTGGTAAGCTTTGCAACGGTGCCACCTGCATTGGTCTCACTGCTTGTTTTCCCACCTCAAAGTGCATTTGAATAGTTCCTTGATGCCTGGTCCGGGTCTTCCAGCTGCCCAGTTTTCAGTGCACGAATGATTGGACTCTGCTCCCACAGGCGAAGAGCCAGGACTGAAAGATGCTGCTGGATCTCTTCTGCACGTGGTAAGCTTTGCAACGGTGCCACCTGCATTGGTCTCACTGCTTGTTTTCCCACCTCAAAGTGCATTTGAATAGTTCCTTGATGCCTGATCCAGGCTGGCTGGCTGCCCAGTTGTCAGTGCACGAATGATTGGACTCTGCTCCCACAGGAGAAGAGCCAGGACTGAAAGATGCTGCTGGATCTCTTCTGCATGTGTAAGCTTTGCAACGGTGCCACCTGCATTGGCCTCACTGCTTGTTTTCCCACCTCAATGTGCATTTGAATACATTCTTGATGCCTGCTCCAGGCTGGCCGGCTCCCAGTTTTCAGTGCACGAATGATTGGACTCTGCTCCCACAGGCGAAGAGCCAGGACTGAAAGATGCTGCTGGATCTCTTCTGCTCACGGTAAGCTTTGCAACGGTGCCACCTGCATTGGTCTCACTGCTTGTTTTCCCACCTCAAAGTGCATTTGAATAGTTCCTTGATGCCTGCTCCAGGCTGGCCGGCTGCCCAGTTGTCAGGGCATGAATGAATGGACTCTGCTCCCACAGGCGAAGAGCCAGGACTGAAAGATGCTGCTGGATCTCTTCTGCTCACGGTAAGCTTTGCAACGGTGCCACCTGCATTGGTCTCACTGCTTGTTTTCCCACCTCAAAGTGCATTTGAATAGTTCCTTGATGCCTGATCCAGGCTGGCTGGCTGCCCAGTTGTCAGTGCACGAATGATTGGACTCTGCTCCCTCAGGAGAAGAGCCAGGACTGAAAGATGCTGCTGGATCTCTTCTGCATGTGTAAGCTTTGCAACGGTGCCACCTGCATTGGTCTCACTGCTTGTTTTCCCACCTCAATGTGCATTTGAATACATTCTTGATGCCTGCTCCAGGCTGGCCGGCTCCCAGTTTTCAGTGCACGAATGATTGGACTCTGCTCCCACAGGCGAAGAGCCAGGACTGAAAGATGCTGCTGGATCTCTTCTGCTCACGGTAAGCTTTGCAACGGTGCCACCTGCATTGGCCTCACTGCTTTTTTTCCCACCTCAAAGTGCATTTGAATAGTTCCTTGATGCCTGCTCCAGGCTGGCCGGCTGCCCAGTTTTCTGGGTACGAATGATTGGACTCTGCTCCCACAGGCGAAGAGCCAGGACTGAAAGATGCTGCTGGATCTCTTCTGCACGTGGTAAGCTTTGCAACGGTGCCACCTGCATTGGTCTCACTGCTTGTTTTCCCACCTCAAAATGCATTTGAATAGTTCCTTGATGCCTGCTCCAGGCTGGCCGGCTGCCCAGTTGTCAGTGCACGAATGATTGGACTCTGCTCCCACGGGCGAAGAGCCAGGACTGAAAGATGCTGCTGGATCTCTTCTGCTCACGGTAAGCTTTGCAACGGTGCCACCTGCATTGGTCTCCCTGCTTGTTTTCCCACTTCAAAGTGCATTTGAATACATCCTTGATGCCTGCTCCAGGCTGGCCGGCTGCCCAGTTGTCAGTGCACGAATGATTGGACTCTGCTCCCACAGGCGAAGAGCCAGGACTGAAAGATGCTGCTGGATCTCTTCTGCACGTGGTGAGCTTTGCAACGGTGCCACCTGCATTGGTCTCCCTGCTTGTTTTCCCACCTCAAAGTGCATTTGAATAGTTCCTTGATGCCTGCTCCAGGCTGGCCTGCTGCCCAGTTGTCAGTGCACGAATGATTGGACTCTGCTCCCACAGGCGAAGAGCCAGGACTGAAAGATGCTGCTGGATCTCTTCTGCTCACGGTAAGCTTTGCAACGGTGCCACCTGCATTGGTCTCACTGCTTGTTTTCCCACCTCAAAGTGCATTTGAATAGTTCCTTGATGCCTGCTCCAGGCTGGCCGGCTGCCCAGTTTTCAGGGCACGTATGATTGGACTCTGCTCCCACGGGCTAAGAGCCCGGACTGAAAGATGCTGCTGGATCTCTTCTGCACGTGGTAAGCTTTGCAACGGTGCCACCTGCATTGGTCTCACTGCTTGTTTTCCCACCTCAAAGTGCATTTGAATAGTTCCTTGATGCCTGCTCCAAGGTGGCCGGCTGCCCAGTTGTCAGTGCACGAATGATTGGACTCTGCTCCCACAGGAGAAGAGCCAGGACTGAAAGATGCTGCTGGATCTCTTCTGCACGTGGTAAGCTTTGCAACGGTGCCACCTGCATTGGTCTCACTGCTTGTTTTCCCACCTCAAAATGCATTTGAATAGTTCCTTGATGCCTGCTCTAGGCTGGTCGGCTGCCGAGTTGTCAGTGCATGAACGATTGGACTCTGCTCCGACGGGCGAAGAGCCAGGACTGAAAGATGCTGCTGGATCTCTTCTGCGCATGGTAAGCTTTGCAACGGTGCCACCTGCATTGGTCTCACTGCTTGTTTTCCCACCTCAAAGTGCATTTGAATAGTTCCTTGATGCCTGCTCCGGGTCTTCCAGCTGCCCAGTTTTCAGTGCACGAATGATTGGACTCTGCTCCCACAGGCGAAGAGCCAGGACTGAAAGATGCTGCTGGATCTCTTCTGCACGTGGTAAGCTTTGCAACGGTGCCACCTGCATTGGTCTCACTGCTTGTTTTCCCACCTCAAAGTGCATTTGAATAGTTCCTTGATGCCTGCTCCAGGCTGGCCGGCTGCCCAGTTGTCAGGGCATGAATGAATGGACTCTGCTCCCACAGGCGAAGAGCCAGGACTGAAAGATGCTGCTGGATCTCTTCTGCTCACGGTAAGCTTTGCAACGGTGCCACCTGCATTGGTCTCACTGCTTGTTTTCCCACCTCAAATGCATTTGAATAGTTCCTTGATGCCTGCTCCAGGCTGGCCGGCTGCCAGTTTTCAGGGCACGAATGATTGGACTCTGCTCCCACAGGCGAAGAGCCAGGACTGAAAGATGCTGCTGGATCTCTTCTGCTCACGGTAAGCTTTGCAACGGTGCCACCTGCATTGGTCTCACTGCTTGTTTTCCCACCTCAAAGTGCATTTGAATAGTTCCTTGATGCCTGCTCCAGGCTGGCCGGCTGCCCAGTTTTCTGGGCACGAATGATTGGACTCTGCTCCCACAGGCGAAGAGCCAGGACTGAAAGATGCTGCTGGATCTCTTCTGCACGTGGTAAGCTTTGCAACGGTGCCACCTGCATTGGTCTCACTGCTTGTTTTCCCACCTCAAAATACATTTGAATAGTTCCTTGATGCCTGATCCAGGCTGGCTGGCTGCGCAGTTTTCAGTGCACGAATGATTGGACTCTGCTCCCACAGGAGAAGAGCCAGGACTGAAAGATGCTGCTGGATCTCTTCTGCTCACGGTAAGCTTTGCAACGGTGCCACCTGCATTGGTCTCCCTGCTTGTTTTCCCACCTCAAAGTGCATTTGAATACATCTTTGATGCCTGCTCCAGG
Organism: Ara ararauna; assembly: GCA_028858755.1. NCBI lineage: Eukaryota > Metazoa > Chordata > Aves > Psittaciformes > Psittacidae > Ara > Ara ararauna. The sequence continues at coordinate 1,045,563 of CM054396.1, forward strand.
CTGGCCGGCTGCCCAGTTGTCAGTGCACGAATGATTGGACTCTGCTCCCACAGGCGAAGAGCCAGGACTGAAAGATGCTGCTGGATCTCTTCTGCACGTGGTGATCTTTGCAACGGTGCCACCTGCATTGGTCTCCCTGCTTGTTTTCCCACCTCAAAGTGCATTTGAATACATCCTTGATGCCTGCTCCAGGCTGGCCGGCTGCCCAGTTGTCAGTGCACGAATGATTGGACTCTGCTCCCACAGGCGAAGAGCCAGGACTGAAAGATGCTGCTGGATCTCTTCTGCTCACGGTAAGCTTTGCAACGGTGCCACCTGCATTGGTCTCCCTGCTTGTTTTCCCACCTCAAAGTGCATTTGAATAGTTCCTTGATGCCTGCTCCAGGCTGGCCGGCTGCGCAGTTTTCAGGGCACGAATGATTGGACTCTGCTCCCACAGGCGAAGAGCCAGGACTGAAAGATGCTGCTGGATCTCTTCTGCACGTGGTAAGCTTTGCGACGGTGCCACCTGCATTGGTCTCACTGCTTGTTTTCCCACCTCAAAGTGCATTTGAATAGTTCCTTGATGCCTGCTCCAGGCTGGCCGGCTGCCCAGTTGTCAGGGCACGGATGATTGGACTCTGCTCCCACACGCGAAGAGCCAGGACTGAAAGATGCTGCTGGATCTCTTCTGCACGTGGTAAGCTTTGCAACGGTGCCACCTGCATTGGTCTCACTGCTTGTTTTCCCACCTCAAAGTGCATTTGAATACATCCTTGATGCCTGCTCCAGGCTGGCCGGCTGTGCAGTTTTCAGGGCACGAATGATTGGATTCTGCTCCCACAGGCGAAGAGCCAGGACTGAAAGATGCTGCTGGATCTCTTCTGCACGTGGTAAGGTTTGCAACGGTGCCACCTGCATTGGTCTCACTGCTTGTTTTCCCACCTCAAAATGCATTTGAATAGTTCCTTGATGCCTGCTCCAGGCTGGTCGGCTGCCGAGTTGTCAGTGCATGAATGATTGGACTCTGCTCCCACGGGCGAAGAGCCAGGACTGAAAGATGCTGCTGGATCTCTTCTGCATGTGGTAAGCTTTGCAACGGTGCCACCTGCATTGGTCTCACTGCTTGTTTTCCCACCTCAAAGTGCATTTGAATAGTTCCTTGATGCCTGCTCCGGGTCTTCCAGCTGCCCAGTTGTCAGTGCACGAATGATTGGACTCTGCTCCCACAGGCGAAGAGCCAGGACTGAAAGATGCTGCTGGATCTCTTCTGCACGTGGTAAGCTTTGCAAAGGTGCCACCTGCATTGGTCTCACTGCTTGTTTTCCCACCTCAAAGTGCATTTGAATAGTTCCTTGATGCCTGCTCCAGGCTGGCCGGCTGCCCAGTTGTCAGGGCATGAATGGATGGACTCGGCTCCCACAGGCGAAGAGCCAGGACTGAAAGATGCTGCTGGATCTCTTCTGCTCACGGTAAGCTTTGCAACGGTGCCACCTGCATTGGTCTCCCTGCTTGTTTTCCCACCTCAAAGTGCATTTGAACACATCCTTGATGCCTGCTCCAGGCTGGCCGGCTGCCCAGTTTTCAGGGCACGAATGATTGGACTCTGCTCCCACAGGCGAAGAGCCAGGACTGAAAGATGCTGCTGGATCTCTTCTGCACGTGGTAAGCTTTGCAACGGTGCCACCTGCATTGGTCTCACTGTTTGTTTTTCCACCTCAAAGTGCATTTGAATAGTTCCTTGATGCCTGATCCAGGCTGGCTGGCTGCCCAGTTGTCAGTGCACGAATGATTGGACTCTGCTCCCACAGGCGAAGAGCCAGGACTGAAAGATGCTGCTGGATCTCTTCTGCTCACGGTAAGCTTTGCAACGGTGCCACCTGCATTGGTCTCACTGCTTGTTTTCCCACCTCAATGTGCATTTGAATACATTCTTGATGCCTGCTCCAGGCTGGCCGGCTCCCAGTTTTCAGTGCACGAATGATTGGACTCTGCTCCCACAGGCGAAGAGCCAGGACTGAAAGATGCTGCTGGATCTCTTCTGCTCACGGTAAGCTTTGCAACGGTGCCACCTGCATTGGCCTCACTGCTTTTTTTCCCACCTCAAAGTGCATTTGTATAGTTCCTTGATGCCTGCTCCAGGCTGGCCGGCTGCCCAGTTTTCTGGGCACGAATGATTGGACTCTGCTCCCACAGGCGAAGAGCCAGGACTGAAAGATGCTGCTGGATCTCTTCTGCACGTGGTAAGCTTTGCAACGGTGCCACCTGCATTGGTCTCCCTGCTTGTTTTCCCACCTCAAAGTGCATTTGAATACATCCTTGATGCCTGCTCCAGGCTGGCCGGCTGCCCAGTTGTCAGTGCACGAATGATTGGACTCTGCTCCCACAGGCGAAGAGCCAGGACTGAAAGATGCTGCTGGATCTCTTCTGCTCACGGTAAGCTTTGCAACGGTGCCACCTGCATTGGTCTCACTGCTTGTTTTCCCACCTCAAAGTGCATTTGAATAGTTCCTTGATGCCTGCTCCAGGCTGGCCGGCTGCCCAGTTTTCAGGGCACGAATGATTGGACTCTGCTCCCACGGGCTAAGAGCCCGGACTGAAAGATGCTGCTGGATCTCTTCTGCTCACGGTAAGCTTTGCAACGGTGCCACCTGCATTGGTCTCCCTGCTTGTTTTCCCACCTCAAAGTGCATTTGAATAGTTCCTTGATGCCTGCTCCAGGCTGGCCGGCTGCCCAGTTGTCAGGGCACGAATGATTGGACTCTGCTCCCACAGGCGAAGAGCCAGGACTGAAAGATGCTGCTGGATCTCTTCTGCATGTGGTAAGCTTTGCAACGGTGCCACCTGCATTGGTCTCACTGCTTGTTTTCCCACCTCAAAGTGCATTTGAATAGTTCCTTGATGCCTGGTCCAGGCTGGCCGGCTCCCCAATTGTCAGGGCACGAATGATTGGACTCTGCTCCCACAGGCGAAGAGCCAGGACTGAAAAATGCTGCTGGATCTCTTCTGCACGTGGTAAGCTTTGCAACGGTGCCACCTGCATTGGTCTCACTGCTTGTTTTCCCACCTCAAAGTGCATTTGAATAGTTCCTTGATGCCTGCTCCAGGCTGGCCGGCTGCCCAGTTGCAAGTGCACGAATGATTGGACTCTGCTCCCACAGGCGAAGAGCCAGGACTGAAAGATGCTGCTGGATCTCTTCTACTCACGGTAAGCTTTGCAACGGTGTCACCTGCATTGGTCTCACTGCTTGTTTTCCCACCTCAAAGTGCATTTGAATACATCCTTGATGCCTGCTCCAGGCTGTCCGGCTGCCCAGTTGTCAGTGCACGAATGATTGGACTCTGCTCCCACAGGCGAAGAGCCAGGACTGAAAGATGCTGCTGGATCTCTTCTACATGTGGTAAGCTTTGCAACGGTGCCACCTGCATTGGTCTCACTGCTTGTTTTCCCACCTCAAAGTGCATTTGAATACATCCTTGATGCCTGCTCCAGGCTGGCTGCCTGCCCAGTTGTCAGGGCACGAATGATTGGACTCTGCTCCCACAGGTGAAGAGCCAGGACTGAAAGATGCTGCTGGATGTCTTCTGCACGTGGTAAGCTTTGCAACGGTGCCACCTGCATTAGTCTTACTCCTTGTTTTCCCACCTCAAAGTGCATTTGAATACATCCTTGATGCCTGCTCCAGGCTCGCTGGCTGCCCAGTTTTCTGGGCACGAATGATTGGACTCTGCTCCCACAGGCGAAGAGCCACGTCTGAAAGATGCTGCTGGATCTCTTCTGCTCTCGGTAAGCTTTGCAACGGTGCCACCTGCGTTGGTCTCACTGCTTGTTTTCCCACCTCAAAGTGCATTTGAATACATCCTTGATGCCTGCTCCAGGCTGGCCGGCTGCCCAGTTGTCAGGGCATGAATGATTGGACTCTGCTCCCACAGGCGATGAGCCAGGATTGAAAGATGCTGCTGGATCTCTTCTGCACGTGGTAAGCTTTGCAACGGTGCCACCTGCATTGGTCTCACTGCTTGTTTTCCCACCTCAAAGTGCATTTGAATAGTTCCTTGATGCCTGCTCCAGGCTGGCCGGCTGCCCAGTTGTCAGTGCACGAATGATTGGACTCTGCTCCCACAGGCGAAGAGCCAGGACTGAAAGATGCTGCTGGATCTCTTCTGCACGTGGTAAGCTTTGCCACGGTGCCACCTGCATTGGTCTCACTGCTTGTTTTCCCACCTCAAAGTGCATTTCAAATGTTCCTTGATGCCTGCTTCAGGCTGGCCGGCTGCCCGGTTGTCAGTGCACGAATGAATGGACTCTGCTCCCACAGGCGAAGAGCCAGGACTGAAAGATGCTGCTGGATCTCTTCTGCTCACGGTAAGCTTTGCAACGGTGCCACCTGCATTGGTGTCACTGCTTGTTTTCCCACCTCAAAGTGCATTTGAATAGTTCCTTGATGCCTGCTCCCGGCTGGCCGGCTGCCCAGTTGTCAGTGCACGAATGATTGGACTCTGCTCCCACAGGCGAAGAGCCCGGACTGAAAGATGCTGCTGGATCTCTTCTGCTCACGGTAAGCTTTGCAACGGTGCCACCTGCATTGGTCTCACTGCTTGTTTTCCCACCTCAAAGTGCATTTGAATAGTTCCTTGATGCCTGCTCCAGGCTGGCCGGCTGCCCAGTTGTCAGGGCACGAATGATTGGACTCTGCTCCCACAGGCGAAGAGCCAGGACTGAAAGATGCTGCTGGATCTCTTCTGCATGTGGTAAGCTTTGCAACGGTGCCACCTGCATTGGTCTCACTGCTTGTTTTCCCACCTCAAAGTGCATTTGAATAGTTCCTTGATGCCTGGTCCAGGCTGGCCGGCTCCCCAATTGTCAGGGCACGAATGATTGGACTCTGCTCCCACAGGCGAAGAGCCAGGACTGAAAAATGCTGCTGGATCTCTTCTGCACGTGGTAAGCTTTGCAACGGTGCCACCTGCATTGGTCTCACTGCTTGTTTTCCCACCTCAAAGTGCATTTGAATAGTTCCTTGATGCCTGCTCCAGGCTGGCCGGCTGCCCAGTTGCAAGTGCACGAATGATTGGACTCTGCTCCCACAGGCGAAGAGCCAGGACTGAAAGATGCTGCTGGATCTCTTCTACTCACGGTAAGCTTTGCAACGGTGTCACCTGCATTGGTCTCACTGCTTGTTTTCCCACCTCAAAGTGCATTTGAATACATCCTTGATGCCTGCTCCAGGCTGTCCGGCTGCCCAGTTGTCAGTGCACGAATGATTGGACTCTGCTCCCACAGGCGAAGAGCCAGGACTGAAAGATGCTGCTGGATCTCTTCTACATGTGGTAAGCTTTGCAACGGTGCCACCTGCATTGGTCTCACTGCTTGTTTTCCCACCTCAAAGTGCATTTGAATACATCCTTGATGCCTGCTCCAGGCTGGCTGCCTGCCCAGTTGTCAGGGCACGAATGATTGGACTCTGCTCCCACAGGTGAAGAGCCAGGACTGAAAGATGCTGCTGGATGTCTTCTGCACGTGGTAAGCTTTGCAACGGTGCCACCTGCATTAGTCTTACTCCTTGTTTTCCCACCTCAAAGTGCATTTGAATACATCCTTGATGCCTGCTCCAGGCTCGCTGGCTGCCCAGTTTTCTGGGCACGAATGATTGGACTCTGCTCCCACAGGCGAAGAGCCACGTCTGAAAGATGCTGCTGGATCTCTTCTGCTCTCGGTAAGCTTTGCAACGGTGCCACCTGCGTTGGTCTCACTGCTTGTTTTCCCACCTCAAAGTGCATTTGAATACATCCTTGATGCCTGCTCCAGGCTGGCCGGCTGCCCAGTTGTCAGGGCATGAATGATTGGACTCTGCTCCCACAGGCGATGAGCCAGGATTGAAAGATGCTGCTGGATCTCTTCTGCACGTGGTAAGCTTTGCAACGGTGCCACCTGCATTGGTCTCACTGCTTGTTTTCCCACCTCAAAGTGCATTTGAATAGTTCCTTGATGCCTGCTCCAGGCTGGCCGGCTGCCCAGTTGTCAGTGCACGAATGATTGGACTCTGCTCCCACAGGCGAAGAGCCAGGACTGAAAGATGCTGCTGGATCTCTTCTGCACGTGGTAAGCTTTGCCACGGTGCCACCTGCATTGGTCTCACTGCTTGTTTTCCCACCTCAAAGTGCATTTCAATAGTTCCTTGATGCCTGCTTCAGGCTGGCCGGCTGCCCGGTTGTCAGTGCACGAATGAATGGACTCTGCTCCCACAGGCGAAGAGCCAGGACTGAAAGATGCTGCTGGATCTCTTCTGCTCACGGTAAGCTTTGCAACGGTGCCACCTGCATTGGTCTCACTGCTTGTTTTCCCACCTCAAAGTGCATTTGAATAGTTCCTTGATGCCTGCTCCAGGCTGGCCGGCTGCCCAGTTGTCAGTGCACGAATGATTGGACTCTGCTCCCACAGGCGAAGAGCCAGGACTGAAAGATGCTGCTGGATCTCTTCTGCTCACGGTAAGCTTTGCAACGGTGCCACCTGCATTGGTCTCACTGCTTGATTTCCCACCTCAAAGTGCATTTGAATAGTTCCTTGATGCCTGCTCCAGGCGGGCCGGCTGCCCAGTTGTCAGTGCACGAATGATTGGACTCTGCTCCCACAGGCAAAGAGCCAGGACTGAAAGATGCTGCTGGATCTCTTCTGCACGTGGTAAGCTTTGCAACGGTGCCACCTGCATTGGTCTCACTGCTTGTTTTCCCACCTCAAAGTGCATTTGAATAGTTCCTTGATGCCTGCTGCAGGCTGGGCAGCTGCCCAGTTGTCAGTGCACGAATGATTGGACTCTGCTCCCACAGGCGAAGAGCCAGGACTGAAAGATGCTGCTGGATGTCTTCTGCACGTGGTAAGCTTTGCAACGGTGCCACCTGCATTGGTCTCACTGCTTGTTTTCCCACCTCAAAGTGCATTTGAATACATCCTTGATGCCTGCTCCAGGCTGGCCGGCTGCCCAGTTTTCAGTGCACGAATGATTGGACTCTGCTCCCACAGGCGAAGAGCCAGGACTGAAAGATGCTGCTGGATCTCTTCTGCTCACGGTAAGCTTTGCAACGGTGCCACCTGCGTTGGTCTCACTGCTTGTTTTCCCACCTCAAAGTGCATTTGAATTCATCCTTGATGCCTGCTCTAGGCTGGCCGGCTGCCCAGTTGTCAGGGCATGAATGATTGGTCTCTGCTCCCACAGGCGATGAGCCAGGATTGAAAGATGCTGCTGGATCTCTTCTGTACGTGGTAAGCTTTGCAACGGTGCCACCTGCATTGGTCTCACTGCTTGTTTTCCCACCTCAAAGTGCATTTGAATACATCCTTGATGCCTGCTCCAGGCTGGCTGCCTGCCCAGTTGTCAGGGCACGAATGAGTGGACTCTGCTCCCACAGGTGAAGAGCCAGGACTGAAAGATGCTGCTGGATGTCTTCTGCACGTGGTAAGCTTTGCAACGGTGCCACCTGCATTAGTCTTACTCCTTGTTTTCCCACCTCAAAGTGCATTTGAATACATCCTTGATGCCTGCTCCAGGCTCGCTGGCTGCCCAGTTTTCTGGGCACGAATGATTGGACTCTGCTCCCACAGGCGAAGAGCCACGTCTGAAAGATGCTGCTGGATCTCTTCTGCTCTCGGTAAGCTTTGCAACGGTGCCACCTGCGTTGGTCTCACTGCTTGTTTTCCCACCTCAAAGTGCGTTTGAATACATCCTTGATGCCTGCTCCAGGCTGGCCGGCTGCCCAGTTGTCAGGGCATGAATGATTGGACTCTGCTCCCACAGGCGATGAGCCAGGATTGAAAGATGCTGCTGGATCTCTTCTGCACGTGGTAAGCTTTGCAACGGTGCCACCTGCATTGGTCTCACTGCTTGTTTTCCCACCTCAAAGTGCATCTGAATAGTTCCTTGATGCCTGCTCCAGGCTGGCCGGCTGCCCAGTTGTCAGTGCACGAATGATTGGAGTCTGCTCCCACAGGCGAAGAGCCAGGACTGAAAGATGCTGCTGGATCTCTTCTGCATGTGGTAAGCTTTGCCACGGTGCCACCTGCATTGGTCTCACTGCTTGTTTTCCCACCTCAAAGTGCATTTCAATAGTTCCTTGATGCCTGCTTCAGGCTGGCCGGCTGCCCGGTTGTCAGTGCACGAATGAATGGACTCTGCTCCCACAGGCGAAGAGCCAGGACTGAAAGATGCTGCTGGATCTCTTCTGCTCACGGTAAGCTTTGCAACGGTGCCACCTGCATTGGTCTCACTGCTTGTTTTCCCACCTCAAAGTGCATTTGAATAGTTCCTTGATGCCTGCTCCAGGCTGGCCGGCTGCCCAGTTGTCAGTGCACGAATGATTGGACTCTGCTCCCACAGGCGAAGAGCCAGGACTGAAAGATGCTGCTGGATCTCTTCTGCTCACGGTAAGCTTTGCAACGGTGCCACCTGCATTGGTCTCACTGCTTGATTTCCCACCTCAAAGTGCATTTGAATAGTTCCTTGATGCCTGCTCCAGGCGGGCCGGCTGCCCAGTTGTCAGTGCACGAATGATTGGACTCTGCTCCCACAGGCGAAGAGCCAGGACTGAAAGATGCTGCTGGATCTCTTCTGCTCACGGTAAGCTTTGCAACGGTGCCACCTGCATTGGTCTCACTGCTTGATTTCCCACCTCAAAGTGCATTTGAATAGTTCCTTGATGCCTGCTCTAGGCTGGCCGGCTGCCCAGTTGTCAGGGCATGAATGATTGGACTCTGCTCCCACAGGCGACGGACCAAGATTGAAAGATGCTGCTGGATCTGTTCTGCACGTGGTAAGCTTTGCAACGGTGCCACCTGCATTGGTCTCACTGCTTGTTTTCCCACCTCAAAGTGCATTTCAATAGTTCCTTGATGCCTGCTTCAGGCTGGCCGGCTGCCCAGTTGTCACTGCACGAATGAATGGACTCTGCTCCCACAGGCGAAGAGCCAGGACTGAAAGATGCTGCTGGATCTCTTCTGCACGTGGTAAGCTTTGCAACGGTGCCACCTGCATTGGTCTCACTGCTTGTTTTCCCACCTCAATGTGCATTAGAATGCATCCTTGATGCCTGCTCCAGGCTGGCCGGCTGCCCAGTTTTCAGTGCACGAATGATTGGACTCTGCTCCCACGGGCGAAGAGCCAGGACTGAAAGATGCTGCTAAATCTCTTCTGCACGTGGTAAGCTTTGCAACGGTGCCACCTGCATTGGTCTCACTGCTTGTTTTCCCACCTCAAAGTGCGTTTGAATAGTTCCTTGATGCCTGCTCCAGGCTGTCCGGCTGCCCAGTTCTCAGTGCACGAATGATTGGACTCTGCTCCCACAGGCCAAGAGCCAGGAGTGAAAGATGCTGCTGGATCTCTTCTGCACGTGGTAAGCTTTGCAACGGTGCCACCTGCATTGGACTCACTGCTTGTTTTCCCACCTCAAAGTGTATTTGAATACATCCTTGATGCCTGCTCCAGGCTGGCCGGCTGCCCAGTTGTCAGGGCATGAATGATTGGTCTCTGCTCCCACAGGCGATGAGCCAGGATTGAAAGATGCTGCTGGATCTCTTCTGCACGTGGTAAGCTTTGCAACGGTGCCACCTGCATTGGTCTCACTGCTTGTTTTCCCACCTCAAAGTGCATTAGAATAGTTCCTTGATGCCTGCTCCAGGCTGGCCGGCTGCCCAGTTGTCAGTGCACGAATGATTTTACTCTGCTCCCAAAGGCAAAGAACCAGGACTGAAAGATGCTGCTGGATCTCTTCTGCTCACGGTAAGCTTTGCAACGGTGCCACCTGCATTGGTCTCACTGCTTGTTTTCCCACCTCAAAGTGCATTTGAATAGTTCCTTGATGCCTGCTCCAGGCTGGCCGGCTGCCCAGTTGTCAGTGCACGAATGATTGGACTCTGCTCCCACAGGCGAAGAGCCAGGACTGAAAGATGCTGCTGGATCTCTTCTGCTCACGGTAAGCTTTGCAACGGTGCCACCTGCATTGGTCTCACTGCTTGTTTTCCCACCTCAAAGTGCATTTGAATAGTTCCTTGATGCCTGCTCCAGGCTGGCCGGCTGCCCAGTTGTCAGTGCACGAATGATTGGACTCTGCTCCCACAGGCGAAGAGCCAGGACTGAAAGATGCTGCTGGATCTCTTCTGCACGTGGTAAGCTTTGCAACGGTGCCACCTGCATTGGTCTCACTGCTTGTTTTCCCACCTCAAAGTGCATTTGAACACATCCTTGATGCCTGCTCCAGGCTGGCCAGCTGCCCAGTTGTCAGTGCACGAATGAATGGACTCTGCTCCCACAGGCGAAGAGCCAGGACTGAAAGATGCTGCTGGATCTCTTCTGTACGTGGTAAGCTTTGCAACGGTGCCACCTGCATTGGTCTCACTGCTTGTTTTCCCACCTCAAAGTGCATTTGAATACATCCTTGATGCCTGCTCCAGGCTGGCTGGCTGCCCAGTTTTCAGTGCACGAATGATTGGACTCTGCTCCCACAGGCGAAGAGCCAGGACTGAAAGATGCTGCTGGATCTCTTCTGCTCACGGTAAGCTTTGCAACGGTGCCACCTGCGTTGGTCTCACTGCTTGTTTTCCCACCTCAAAGTGCATTTGAATTCATCCTTGATGCCTGCTCTAGGCTGGCCGGCTGCCCAGTTGTCAGGGCATGAATGATTGGACTCTGCTCCCACAGGCGATGGACCAAGATTGAAAGATGCTGCTGGATCTGTTCTGCACGTGGTAAGCTTTGCAACGGTGCCACCTGCATTGGTCTCACTGCTTGTTTTCCCACCTCAAAGTGCATTTGAATAGTTCCTTGATGCCTGCTCCAGGCTGGCCGGCTGCCCAGTTGTCAGTGCACGAATGATTGGACTCTGCTCCCACAGGCGAAGAGCCAGGACTGAAAGATGCTGCTGGATCTCTTCTGCACGTGGTAAGCTTTGCAACGGTGCCACCTGCATTGGTCTCACTGCTTGTTTTCCCACCTCAAAGTGCATTTCAATTGTTCCTTGATGCCTGCTTCAGGCTGGCCGGCTGCCCAGTTGTCACTGCACGAATGAATGGACTCTGCTCCCACAGGCGAAGAGCCAGGACTGAAAGATGCTGCTGGATCTCTTCTGCTCACGGTAAGCTTTGCAACGGTGCCACCTGCGTTGGTCTCACTGCTTGTTTTCCCACCTCAATGTGCATTAGAATACATCCTTGATGCCTGCTCCAGGCTGGCCGGCTGCCCAGTTTTCAGTGCACGAATGATTGGACTCTGCTCCCACGGGCGAAGAGCCAGGACTGAAAGATGCTGCTGGATCTCTTCTGCACGTGGTAAGCTTTGCAACGGTGCCACCTGCATTGGTCTCACTGCTTGTTTTCCCACCTCAAAGTGCATTTGAATAGTTCCTTGATGCCTGCTCCAGGCTGGCCGGCTGCCCAGTTTGCAGTGCACGAATGATTGGACTCTGCTCCCACAGGCCAAGTGCCAGGACTGAAAGATGCTGCTGGATCTCCTCTGCATGTGGTAAGCTTTGCAACGGTGCCACCTGCATTGGTCTCACTGCTTGTTTTCCCACCTCAAAGTGCATTTGAATAGTTCCTTGATGCCTGCTCCAGGCTGGCCGGCTGCCCAGTTGTCAGGGCATGAATGAATGGACTCTGCTCCCACAGGCGAAGAGCCAGGACTGAAAGATGCTGCTGGATCTCTTCTGCTCACGGTAAGCTTTGCAACGGTGCCACCTGCATTGGTCTCACTGCTTGTTTTCCCACCTCAAAGTGCATTTGAATAGTTCCTTGATGCCTGATCCAGGCTGGCTGGCTGCCCAGTTGTCAGTGCACGAATGATTGGACTCTGCTCCCTCAGGAGAAGAGCCAGGACTGAAAGATGCTGCTGGATCTCTTCTGCATGTGTAAGCTTTGCAACGGTGCCACCTGCATTGGTCTCACTGCTTGTTTTCCCACCTCAATGTGCATTTGAATACATTCTTGATGCCTGCTCCAGGCTGGCCGGCTCCCAGTTTTCAGTGCACGAATGATTGGACTCTGCTCCCACAGGCGAAGAGCCAGGACTGAAAGATGCTGCTGGATCTCTTCTGCTCACGGTAAGCTTTGCAACGGTGCCACCTGCATTGGCCTCACTGCTTTTTTTCCCACCTCAAAGTGCATTTGAATAGTTCCTTGATGCCTGCTCCAGGCTGGCCGGCTGCCCAGTTTTCTGGGTACGAATGATTGGACTCTGCTCCCACAGGCGAAGAGCCAGGACTGAAAGATGCTGCTGGATCTCTTCTGCACGTGGTAAGCTTTGCAACGGTGCCACCTGCATTGGTCTCACTGCTTGTTTTCCCACCTCAAAATGCATTTGAATAGTTCCTTGATGCCTGCTCCAGGCTGGCCGGCTGCCCAGTTGTCAGTGCACGAATGATTGGACTCTGCTCCCACGGGCGAAGAGCCAGGACTGAAAGATGCTGCTGGATCTCTTCTGCTCACGGTAAGCTTTGCAACGGTGCCACCTGCATTGGTCTCCCTGCTTGTTTTCCCACTTCAAAGTGCATTTGAATACATCCTTGATGCCTGCTCCAGGCTGGCCGGCTGCCCAGTTGTCAGTGCACGAATGATTGGACTCTGCTCCCACAGGCGAAGAGCCAGGACTGAAAGATGCTGCTGGATCTCTTCTGCACGTGGTGAGCTTTGCAACGGTGCCACCTGCATTGGTCTCCCTGCTTGTTTTCCCACCTCAAAGTGCATTTGAATAGTTCCTTGATGCCTGCTCCAGGCTGGCCTGCTGCCCAGTTGTCAGTGCACGAATGATTGGACTCTGCTCCCACAGGCGAAGAGCCAGGACTGAAAGATGCTGCTGGATCTCTTCTGCTCACGGTAAGCTTTGCAACGGTGCCACCTGCATTGGTCTCACTGCTTGTTTTCCCACCTCAAAGTGCATTTGAATAGTTCCTTGATGCCTGCTCCAGGCTGGCCGGCTGCCCAGTTTTCAGGGCACGTATGATTGGACTCTGCTCCCACGGGCTAAGAGCCCGGACTGAAAGATGCTGCTGGATCTCTTCTGCACGTGGTAAGCTTTGCAACGGTGCCACCTGCATTGGTCTCACTGCTTGTTTTCCCACCTCAAAGTGCATTTGAATAGTTCCTTGATGCCTGCTCCAAGGTGGCCGGCTGCCCAGTTGTCAGTGCACGAATGATTGGACTCTGCTCCCACAGGAGAAGAGCCAGGACTGAAAGATGCTGCTGGATCTCTTCTGCACGTGGTAAGCTTTGCAACGGTGCCACCTGCATTGGTCTCAGTGCTTGCTTTCCCACCTCAAAGTGCATTTGAATAGTTCCTTGATGCCTGCTCCAGGCTGGCCGGCTGCCCAGTTTTCAGGGCACGAATGATTGGACTCTGCTCCCACAGGCGAAGAGCCAGGACTGAAAGATGCTGCTGGATCTCTTCTGCACGTGGTAAGCTTTGCAACGGTGCCACCTGCATTGGTCTCACTGCTTGTTTTCCCACCTCAAAATGCATTTGAATAGTTCCTTGATGCCTGCTCTAGGCTGGTCGGCTGCCGAGTTGTCAGTGCATGAACGATTGGACTCTGCTCCGACGGGCGAAGAGCCAGGACTGAAAGATGCTGCTGGATCTCTTCTGCGCATGGTAAGCTTTGCAACGGTGCCACCTGCATTGGTCTCACTGCTTGTTTTCCCACCTCAAAGTGCATTTGAATAGTTCCTTGATGCCTGCTCCGGGTCTTCCAGCTGCCCAGTTTTCAGTGCACGAATGATTGGACTCTGCTCCCACAGGCGAAGAGCCAGGACTGAAAGATGCTGCTGGATCTCTTCTGCACGTGGTAAGCTTTGCAACGGTGCCACCTGCATTGGTCTCACTGCTTGTTTTCCCACCTCAAAGTGCATTTGAATAGTTCCTTGATGCCTGCTCCAGGCTGGCCGGCTGCCCAGTTGTCAGGGCATGAATGAATGGACTCTGCTCCCACAGGCGAAGAGCCAGGACTGAAAGATGCTGCTGGATCTCTTCTGCTCACGGTAAGCTTTGCAACGGTGCCACCTGCATTGGTCTCACTGCTTGTTTTCCCACCTCAAATGCATTTGAATAGTTCCTTGATGCCTGCTCCAGGCTGGCCGGCTGCCAGTTTTCAGGGCACGAATGATTGGACTCTGCTCCCACAGGCGAAGAGCCAGGACTGAAAGATGCTGCTGGATCTCTTCTGCTCACGGTAAGCTTTGCAACGGTGCCACCTGCATTGGTCTCACTGCTTGTTTTCCCACCTCAAAGTGCATTTGAATAGTTCCTTGATGCCTGCTCCAGGCTGGCCGGCTGCCCAGTTTTCTGGGCACGAATGATTGGACTCTGCTCCCACAGGCGAAGAGCCAGGACTGAAAGATGCTGCTGGATCTCTTCTGCTCACGGTAAGCTTTGCAACGGTGCCACCTGCATTGGTCTCACTGCTTGTTTTCCCACCTCAAAATACATTTGAATAGTTCCTTGATGCCTGATCCAGGCTGGCTGGCTGCGCAGTTTTCAGTGCACGAATGATTGGACTCTGCTCCCACAGGAGAAGAGCCAGGACTGAAAGATGCTGCTGGATCTCTTCTGCTCACGGTAAGCTTTGCAACGGTGCCACCTGCATTGGTCTCCCTGCTTGTTTTCCCACCTCAAAGTGCATTTGAATACATCCTTGATGCCTGCTCCAGGCTGGCCGGCTGCCCAGTTGTCAGTGCACGAATGATTGGACTCTGCTCCCACAGGCGAAGAGCCAGGACTGAAAGATGCTGCTGGATCTCTTCTGCACGTGGTGATCTTTGCAACGGTGCCACCTGCATTGGTCTCCCTGCTTGTTTTCCCACCTCAAAGTGCATTTGAATACATCCTTGATGCCTGCTCCAGGCTGGCCGGCTGCCCAGTTGTCAGTGCACGAATGATTGGACTCTGCTCCCACAGGCGAAGAGCCAGGACTGAAAGATGCTGCTGGATCTCTTCTGCTCACGGTAAGCTTTGCAACGGTGCCACCTGCATTGGTCTCCCTGCTTGTTTTCCCACCTCAAAGTGCATTTGAATAGTTCCTTGATGCCTGCTCCAGGCTGGCCGGCTGCGCAGTTTTCAGGGCACGAATGATTGGACTCTGCTCCCACAGGCGAAGAGCCAGGACTGAAAGATGCTGCTGGATCTCTTCTGCACGTGGTAAGCTTTGCGACGGTGCCACCTGCATTGGTCTCACTGCTTGTTTTCCCACCTCAAAGTGCATTTGAATAGTTCCTTGATGCCTGCTCCAGGCTGGCCGGCTGCCCAGTTGTCAGGGCACGGATGATTGGACTCTGCTCCCACACGCGAAGAGCCAGGACTGAAAGATGCTGCTGGATCTCTTCTGCACGTGGTAAGCTTTGCAACGGTGCCACCTGCATTGGTCTCACTGCTTGTTTTCCCACCTCAAAGTGCATTTGAATACATCCTTGATGCCTGCTCCAGGCTGGCCGGCTGTGCAGTTTTCAGGGCACGAATGATTGGATTCTGCTCCCACAGGCGAAGAGCCAGGACTGAAAGATGCTGCTGGATCTCTTCTGCACGTGGTAAGGTTTGCAACGGTGCCACCTGCATTGGTCTCACTGCTTGTTTTCCCACCTCAAAATGCATTTGAATAGTTCCTTGATGCCTGCTCCAGGCTGGTCGGCTGCCGAGTTGTCAGTGCATGAATGATTGGACTCTGCTCCCACGGGCGAAGAGCCAGGACTGAAAGATGCTGCTGGATCTCTTCTGCATGTGGTAAGCTTTGCAACGGTGCCACCTGCATTGGTCTCACTGCTTGTTTTCCCACCTCAAAGTGCATTTGAATAGTTCCTTGATGCCTGCTCCGGGTCTTCCAGCTGCCCAGTTGTCAGTGCACGAATGATTGGACTCTGCTCCCACAGGCGAAGAGCCAGGACTGAAAGATGCTGCTGGATCTCTTCTGCACGTGGTAAGCTTTGCAAAGGTGCCACCTGCATTGGTCTCACTGCTTGTTTTCCCACCTCAAAGTGCATTTGAATAGTTCCTTGATGCCTGCTCCAGGCTGGCCGGCTGCCCAGTTGTCAGGGCATGAATGGATGGACTCCGCTCCCACAGGCGAAGAGCCAGGACTGAAAGATGCTGCTGGATCTCTTCTGCTCACGGTAAGCTTTGCAACGGTGCCACCTGCATTGGTCTCACTGCTTGTTTTCCCACCTCAAAGTGCATTTGAATAGTTCCTTGATGCCTGCTCCAGGCTGTCCGGCTGCCCAGTTTTCAGGGCACGAATGATTGGACTCTGCTCCCACAGGCGAAGAGCCAGGACTGAAAGATGCTGCTGGATCTCTTCTGCACGTGGTAAGCTTTGCAACGGTGCCACCTGCATTGGTCTCACTGTTTGTTTTTCCACCTCAAAGTGCATTTGAATAGTTCCTTGATGCCTGATCCAGGCTGGCTGGCTGCCCAGTTGTCAGTGCACGAATGATTGGACTCTGCTCCCACAGGCGAAGAGCCAGGACTGAAAGATGCTGCTGGATCTCTTCTGCTCACGGTAAGCTTTGCAACGGTGCCACCTGCATTGGTCTCACTGCTTGTTTTCCCACCTCAATGTGCATTTGAATACATTCTTGATGCCTGCTCCAGGCTGGCCGGCTCCCAGTTTTCAGTGCACGAATGATTGGACTCTGCTCCCACAGGCGAAGAGCCAGGACTGAAAGATGCTGCTGGATCTCTTCTGCTCACGGTAAGCTTTGCAACGGTGCCACCTGCATTGGCCTCACTGCTTTTTTTCCCACCTCAAAGTGCATTTGAATAGTTCCTTGATGCCTGCTCCAGGCTGGCCGGCTGCCCAGTTTTCTGGGCACGAATGATTGGACTCTGCTCCCACAGGCGAAGAGCCAGGACTGAAAGATGCTGCTGGATCTCTTCTGCACGTGGTAAGCTTTGCAACGGTGCCACCTGCATTGGTCTCACTGCTTGTTTTCCCACCTCAAAATGCATTTGAATAGTTCCTTGATGCCTGCTCCAGGCTGGCCGGCTGCCCAGTTGTCAGTGCATGAATGATTGGACTCTGCTCCCACGGGCGAAGAGCCAGGACTGAAAGATGCTGCTGGATCTCTTCTGCTCACGGTAAGCTTTGCAACGGTGCCACCTGCATTGGTCTCCCTGCTTGTTTTCCCACCTCAAAGTGCATTTGAATACATCCTTGATGCCTGATCCAGGCTGGCCGGCTGCCCAGTTGTCAGGACACGAATGATTGGACTCTGCTCCCACAGGCGAAGAGCCAGGACTGAAAGATGCTGCTGGATCTCTTCTGCACGTGGTGAGCTTTGCAACGGTGCCACCTGCATTGGTCTCACTGCTTGTTTTCCCACCTCAAAGTGCATTTGAATACATCCTTGATGCCTGCTCCAGGCTGGCCGGCTGCCCAGTTGTCAGTGCACGAATGATTGGACTCTGCTCCCACAGGCGAAGAGCCAGGACTGAAAGATGCTGCTGGATCTCTTCTGCTCACGGTAAGCTTTGCAACGGTGCCACCTGCATTGGTCTCACTGCTTGTTTTCCCACCTCAAAGTGCATTTGAATAGTTCCTTGATGCCTGCTCCAGGCTGGCCGGCTGCCCAGTTTTCAGGGCACGAATGATTGGACTCTGCTCCCACGGGCTAAGAGCCCGGACTGAAAGATGCTGCTGGATCTCTTCTGCTCACGGTAAGCTTTGCAACGGTGCCACCTGCATTGGTCTCACTGCTTGTTTTCCCACCTCAAAGTGCATTTGAATAGTTCCTTGATGCCTGCTCCAGGCTGGCCGGCTGCCCAGTTGTCAGTGCACGAATGATTGGACTCTGCTCCCACAGGCGAAGAGCCAGGACTGAAAGATGCTGCTGGATCTCTTCTGCATGTGGTAAGCTTTGCAACGGTGCCACCTGCATTGGTCTCACTGCTTGTTTTCCCACCTCAAAGTGCATTTGAATAGTTCCTTGATGCCTGGTCCAGGCTGGCCGGCTCCCCAATTGTCAGGGCACGAATGATTGGACTCTGCTCCCACAGGCGAAGAGCCAGGACTGAAAAATGCTGCTGGATCTCTTCTGCACGTGGTAAGCTTTGCAACGGTGCCACCTGCATTGGTCTCACTGCTTGTTTTCCCACCTCAAAGTGCATTTGAATAGTTCCTTGATGCCTGCTCCAGGCTGGCCGGCTGCCCAGTTGCAAGTGCACGAATGATTGGACTCTGCTCCCACAGGCGAAGAGCCAGGACTGAAAGATGCTGCTGGATCTCTTCTACTCACGGTAAGCTTTGCAACGGTGTCACCTGCATTGGTCTCACTGCTTGTTTTCCCACCTCAAAGTGCATTTGAATACATCCTTGATGCCTGCTCCAGGCTGTCCGGCTGCCCAGTTGTCAGTGCACGAATGATTGGACTCTGCTCCCACAGGCGAAGAGCCAGGACTGAAAGATGCTGCTGGATCTCTTCTACATGTGGTAAGCTTTGCAACGGTGCCACCTGCATTGGTCTCACTGCTTGTTTTCCCACCTCAAAGTGCATTTGAATACATCCTTGATGCCTGCTCCAGGCTGGCTGCCTGCCCAGTTGTCAGGGCACGAATGATTGGACTCTGCTCCCACAGGTGAAGAGCCAGGACTGAAAGATGCTGCTGGATGTCTTCTGCACGTGGTAAGCTTTGCAACGGTGCCACCTGCATTAGTCTTACTCCTTGTTTTCCCACCTCAAAGTGCATTTGAATACATCCTTGATGCCTGCTCCAGGCTCGCTGGCTGCCCAGTTTTCTGGGCACGAATGATTGGACTCTGCTCCCACAGGCGAAGAGCCACGTCTGAAAGATGCTGCTGGATCTCTTCTGCTCTCGGTAAGCTTTGCAACGGTGCCACCTGCGTTGGTCTCACTGCTTGTTTTCCCACCTCAAAGTGCATTTGAATACATCCTTGATGCCTGCTCCAGGCTGGCCGGCTGCCCAGTTGTCAGGGCATGAATGATTGGACTCTGCTCCCACAGGCGATGAGCCAGGATTGAAAGATGCTGCTGGATCTCTTCTGCACGTGGTAAGCTTTGCAACGGTGCCACCTGCATTGGTCTCACTGCTTGTTTTCCCACCTCAAAGTGCATTTGAATAGTTCCTTGATGCCTGCTCCAGGCTGGCCGGCTGCCCAGTTGTCAGTGCACGAATGATTGGACTCTGCTCCCACAGGCGAAGAGCCAGGACTGAAAGATGCTGCTGGATCTCTTCTGCACGTGGTAAGCTTTGCCACGGTGCCACCTGCATTGGTCTCACTGCTTGTTTTCCCACCTCAAAGTGCATTTCAATAGTTCCTTGATGCCTGCTTCAGGCTGGCCGGCTGCCCGGTTGTCAGTGCACGAATGAATGGACTCTGCTCCCACAGGCGAAGAGCCAGGACTGAAAGATGCTGCTGGATCTCTTCTGCTCACGGTAAGCTTTGCAACGGTGCCACCTGCATTGGTCTCACTGCTTGTTTTCCCACCTCAAAGTGCATTTGAATAGTTCCTTGATGCCTGCTCCAGGCTGGCCGGCTGCCCAGTTGTCAGTGCACGAATGATTGGACTCTGCTCCCACAGGCGAAGAGCCAGGACTGAAAGATGCTGCTGGATCTCTTCTGCTCACGGTAAGCTTTGCAACGGTGCCACCTGCATTGGTCTCACTGCTTGATTTCCCACCTCAAAGTGCATTTGAATAGTTCCTTGATGCCTGCTCCAGGCGGGCCGGCTGCCCAGTTGTCAGTGCACGAATGATTGGACTCTGCTCCCACAGGCAAAGAGCCAGGACTGAAAGATGCTGCTGGATCTCTTCTGCACGTGGTAAGCTTTGCAACGGTGCCACCTGCATTGGTCTCACTGCTTGTTTTCCCACCTCAAAGTGCATTTGAATAGTTCCTTGATGCCTGCTGCAGGCTGGGCAGCTGCCCAGTTGTCAGTGCACGAATGATTGGACTCTGCTCCCACAGGCGAAGAGCCAGGACTGAAAGATGCTGCTGGATGTCTTCTGCACGTGGTAAGCTTTGCAACGGTGCCACCTGCATTGGTCTCACTGCTTGTTTTCCCACCTCAAAGTGCATTTGAATACATCCTTGATGCCTGCTCCAGGCTGGCCGGCTGCCCAGTTTTCAGTGCACGAATGATTGGACTCTGCTCCCACAGGCGAAGAGCCAGGACTGAAAGATGCTGCTGGATCTCTTCTGCTCACGGTAAGCTTTGCAACGGTGCCACCTGCGTTGGTCTCACTGCTTGTTTTCCCACCTCAAAGTGCATTTGAATTCATCCTTGATGCCTGCTCTAGGCTGGCCGGCTGCCCAGTTGTCAGGGCATGAATGATTGGTCTCTGCTCCCACAGGCGATGAGCCAGGATTGAAAGATGCTGCTGGATCTCTTCTGTACGTGGTAAGCTTTGCAACGGTGCCACCTGCATTGGTCTCACTGCTTGTTTTCCCACCTCAAAGTGCATTTGAATACATCCTTGATGCCTGCTCCAGGCTGGCTGCCTGCCCAGTTGTCAGGGCACGAATGAGTGGACTCTGCTCCCACAGGTGAAGAGCCAGGACTGAAAGATGCTGCTGGATGTCTTCTGCACGTGGTAAGCTTTGCAACGGTGCCACCTGCATTAGTCTTACTCCTTGTTTTCCCACCTCAAAGTGCATTTGAATACATCCTTGATGCCTGCTCCAGGCTCGCTGGCTGCCCAGTTTTCTGGGCACGAATGATTGGACTCTGCTCCCACAGGCGAAGAGCCACGTCTGAAAGATGCTGCTGGATCTCTTCTGCTCTCGGTAAGCTTTGCAACGGTGCCACCTGCGTTGGTCTCACTGCTTGTTTTCCCACCTCAAAGTGCGTTTGAATACATCCTTGATGCCTGCTCCAGGCTGGCCGGCTGCCCAGTTGTCAGGGCATGAATGATTGGACTCTGCTCCCACAGGCGATGAGCCAGGATTGAAAGATGCTGCTGGATCTCTTCTGCACGTGGTAAGCTTTGCAACGGTGCCACCTGCATTGGTCTCACTGCTTGTTTTCCCACCTCAAAGTGCATCTGAATAGTTCCTTGATGCCTGCTCCAGGCTGGCCGGCTGGCCAGTTGTCAGTGCACGAATGATTGGACTCTGCTCCCACAGGCGAAGAGCCAGGACTGAAAGATGCTGCTGGATCTCTTCTGCACGTGGTAAGCTTTGCCACGGTGCCACCTGCATTGGTCTCACTGCTTGTTTTCCCACCTCAAAGTGCATTTCAATAGTTCCTTGATGCCTGCTTCAGGCTGGCCGGCTGCCCGGTTGTCAGTGCACGAATGAATGGACTCTGCTCCCACAGGCGAAGAGCCAGGACTGAAAGATGCTGCTGGATCTCTTCTGCTCACGGTAAGCTTTGCAACGGTGCCACCTGCATTGGTCTCACTGCTTGTTTTCCCACCTCAAAGTGCATTTGAATAGTTCCTTGATGCCTGCTCCAGGCTGGCCGGCTGCCCAGTTGTCAGTGCACGAATGATTGGACTCTGCTCCCACAGGCGAAGAGCCAGGACTGAAAGATGCTGCTGGATCTCTTCTGCTCACGGTAAGCTTTGCAACGGTGCCACCTGCATTGGTCTCACTGCTTGATTTCCCACCTCAAAGTGCATTTGAATAGTTCCTTGATGCCTGCTCCAGGCGGGCCGGCTGCCCAGTTGTCAGTGCACGAATGATTGGACTCTGCTCCCACAGGCGAAGAGCCAGGACTGAAAGATGCTGCTGGATCTCTTCTGCACGTGGTAAGCTTTGCAACGGTGCCACCTGCATTGGTCTCACTGCTTGTTTTCCCACCTCAAAGTGCATTTGAATAGTTCCTTGATGCCTGCTCCAGGCTGGCCAGCTGCCCAGTTGTCAGTGCACGAATGAATGGACTCTGCTCCCACAGGCGAAGAGCCAGGACTGAAAGATGCTGCTGGATGTCTTCTGCACGTGGTAAGCTTTGCAACGGTGCCACCTGCATTGGTCTCACTGCTTGTTTTCCCACCTCAAAGTGCATTTGAATACATCCTTGATGCCTGCTCCAGGCTGGCCGGCTGCCCAGTTTTCAGTGCACGAATGATTGGACTCTGCTCCCACAGGCGAAGAGCCAGGACTGAAAGATGCTGCTGGATCTCTTCTGCTCACGGTAAGCTTTGCAACGGTGCCACCTGCGTTGGTCTCACTGCTTGTTTTCCCACCTCAAAGTGCATTTGAATTCATCCTTGATGCCTGCTCTAGGCTGGCCGGCTGCCCAGTTGTCAGGGCATGAATGATTGGACTCTGCTCCCACAGGCGACGGACCAAGATTGAAAGATGCTGCTGGATCTGTTCTGCACGTGGTAAGCTTTGCAACGGTGCCACCTGCATTGGTCTCACTGCTTGTTTTCCCACCTCAAAGTGCATTTGAATAGTTCCTTGATGCCTGCTCCAGGCTGGCCGGCTGCCCAGTTCTCAGTGCACGAATGATTGGACTCTGCTCCCACAGGCGAAGAGCCAGGACTGAAAGATGCTGCTGGATCTCTTCTGCACGTGGTAAGCTTTGCAACGGTGCCACCTGCATTAGTCTCACTGCTTGTTTTCCCACCTCAAAGTGCATTTCAATAGTTCCTTGATGCCTGCTTCAGGCTGGCCGGCTGCCCAGTTGTCACTGCACGAATGAATGGACTCTGCTCCCACAGGCGAAGAGCCAGGACTGAAAGATGCTGCTGGATCTCTTCTGCACGTGGTAAGCTTTGCAACGGTGCCACCTGCATTGGTCTCACTGCTTGTTTTCCCACCTCAATGTGCATTAGAATGCATCCTTGATGCCTGCTCCAGGCTGGCCGGCTGCCCAGTTTTCAGTGCATGAATGATTGGACTCTGCTCCCACGGGCGAAGAGCCAGGACTGAAAGATGCTGCTAAATCTCTTCTGCACGTGGTAAGCTTTGCAACGGTGCCACCTGCATTGGTCTCACTGCTTGTTTTCCCACCTCAAAGTGCGTTTGAATAGTTCCTTGATGCCTGCTCCAGGCTGTCCGGCTGCCCAGTTCTCAGTGCACGAATGATTGGACTCTGCTCCCACAGGCCAAGAGCCAGGAGTGAAAGATGCTGCTGGATCTCTTCTGCTCACGGTAAGCTTTGCAAAGGTGCCACCTGCATTGGACTCACTGCTTGTTTTCCCACCTCAAAGTGTATTTGAATACATCCTTGATGCCTGCTCCAGGCTGGCCGGCTGCCCAGTTGTCAGGGCATGAATGATTGGTCTCTGCTCCCACAGGCGATGAGCCAGGATTGAAAGATGCTGCTGGATCTCTTCTGCACGTGGTAAGCTTTGCAACGGTGCCACCTGCATTGGTCTCACTGCTTGTTTTCCCACCTCAAAGTGCATTAGAATAGTTCCTTGATGCCTGCTCCAGGCTGGCCGGCTGCCCAGTTGTCAGTGCACGAATGATTTTACTCTGCTCCCAAAGGCAAAGAACCAGGACTGAAAGATGCTGCTGGATCTCTTCTGCTCACGGTAAGCTTTGCAACGGTGCCACCTGCATTGGTCTCACTGCTTGTTTTCCCACCTCAAAGTGCATTTGAATAGTTCCTTGATGCCTGCTCCAGGCTGGCCGGCTGCCCAGTTGTCAGTGCACGAATGATTGGACTCTGCTCCCACAGGCGAAGAGCCAGGACTGAAAGATGCTGCTGGATCTCTTCTGCACGTGGTAAGCTTTGCAACGGTGCCACCTGCATTGGTCTCACTGCTTGTTTTCCCACCTCAAAGTGCATTTGAACACATCCTTGATGCCTGCTCCAGGCTGGCCAGCTGCCCAGTTGTCAGTGCACGAATGAATGGACTCTGCTCCCACAGGCGAAGAGCCAGGACTGAAAGATGCTGCTGGATCTCTTCTGTACGTGGTAAGCTTTGCAACGGTGCCACCTGCATTGGTCTCACTGCTTGTTTTCCCACCTCAAAGTGCATTTGAATACATCCTTGATGCCTGCTCCAGGCTGGCTGGCTGCCCAGTTTTCAGTGCACGAATGATTGGACTCTGCTCCCACAGGCGAAGAGCCACGTCTGAAAGATGCTGCTGGATCTCTTCTGCTCACGGTAAGCTTTGCAACGGTGCCACCTGCGTTGGTCTCACTGCTTGTTTTCCCACCTCAAAGTGCATTTGAATTCATCCTTGATGCCTGCTCTAGGCTGGCCGGCTGCCCAGTTGTCAGGGCATGAATGATTGGACTCTGCTCCCACAGGCGATGGACCAAGATTGAAAGATGCTGCTGGATCTGTTCTGCACGTGGTAAGCTTTGCAACGGTGCCACCTGCATTGGTCTCACTGCTTGTTTTCCCACCTCAAAGTGCATTTGAATAGTTCCTTGATGCCTGCTCCAGGCTGGCCGGCTGCCCAGTTGTCAGTGCACGAATGATTGGACTCTGCTCCCACAGGCGAAGAGCCAGGACTGAAAGATGCTGCTGGATCTCTTCTGCACGTGGTAAGCTTTGCAATGGTGCCACCTGCATTGGTCTCACTGCTTGTTTTCGCACCTCAAAGTGCATTTGAATGCATCCTTGATGCCTGCTCCAGGCTGGCCGGCTGCCCAGTTTTCAGTGCACGAATGATTGGACTCTGCTCCCACAGGCGAAGAGCCAGGACTGAAAGATGCTGCTGGATCTCTTCTGCATGTGGTAAGCTTTGCAACGGTGCCACCTGCATTGGTCTCACTGCTTGTTTTCCCACCTCAAAGTGCATTTGAATAGTTCCTTGATGCCTGCTCCAGGCTGGCCGGCTGCCCAGTTGTCAGTGCACGAATGATTGGACTCTGCTCCCACAGGCGAAGAGCCAGGACTGAAAGACACTGCTGGATCTCTTCTGCACGGGGTAAGCTTTGCAACGGTGCCACCTGCATTGGTCTCACTGCTTGTTTTCCCACCTCAAAGTGCATTTGAATACATCCTTGATGCCTGCTCCAGGCTGGCCGGCTGCCCAGTTGTCAGTGCACGAATGATTGGACTCTGCTCCCACAGGCGAAGAGCCAGGACTGAAAGATGCTGCTGGATATATTCTGCTCACGGTAAGCTTTGCAACGGTGCCACCTGCATTGGTCTCACTGCTTGTTTTCCCACCTCAAAGTGCATTTGAATAGTTCCTTGATGCCTGCTCCAGGCTGGCCGGCTGCCCAGTTGTCAGTGCACGAATGATTGGACTCTGCTCCCACAGGCGAAGAGCCAGGACTGAAAGATGCTGCTGGATCTCTTCTGCACGTGGTAAGCTTTGCAACGGTGCCACCTGCATTGGTCTCACTGCTTGTTTTCCCACCTCAAAGTGCATTTGAATAGTTCCTTGATGCCTGCTCCAGGCTGGCCGGCTGCCCAGTTGTCAGTGCACGAATGATTGGACTCTGCTCCCACAGGCGAAGAGCCAGGACTGAAAGATGCTGCTGGATCTCTTCTGCATGTGGTAAGCTTTGCAACGGTGCCACCTGCATTGGTCTCACTGCTTGTTTTCCCACCTGAAAGTGCATTTGCATACATCCTTGATGCCTGCTCCAGGCTGGCCGGCTGCCCAGTTTTCAGTGCACGAATGATTGGACTCTGCTCCCACAGGCGAAGAGCCAGGACTGAAAGATGCTGCTGGATCTCTTCTGCTCACAGTGAGCTTTGCAACGGTGCCACCTGCGTTGGTCTCACTGCTTGTTTTCCCACCTCAAAGTGCATTTGAGTAGTTCCTTGATGCCTGCTGCAGGCTGGCCGGCTGCCCAGTTGTCAGGGCATGAATGATTGTACTCTGCTCCCACAGGCGATGAGCCAGGATTGAAAGATGCTGCTGCATCTGTTCTGCACGTGGTAAGCTTTGCAACGGTGCCACCTGCATTGGTCTCACTGCTTGTTTTCCCACCTCAAAGTGCATTAGAATACATCCTTGATGCCTGCTCCAGGCTGGCCGGCTGCCCAGTTTTCAGGGCACGAATGATTGGACTCTGCTCCCACAGGCGAAGAGCCAGGACTGAAAGATGCTGCTGGATCTCTTCTGCACGTGGTAAGCTTTGCAACGGTGCCACCTGCATTGGTCTCACTGCTTGTTTTCCCACCTCAAAGTGCATTTGAATAGTTCCTTGATGCCTGCTCCAGGCTGGCCGGCTGCCCAGTTGTCAGTGCACGAATGATTGGACTCTGCTCCCACAGGCGAAGAGCCAGGACTGAAAGATGCTGCTGGATCTCCTCTGCATGTGGTAAGCTTTCCAACGGTGCCACCTGCATTGGTCTCACTGCTTGTTTTCCCACCTCAAAGTGCGTTTGAATAGTTCCTTGATGCCTGCTCCAGGCTGGCCGGCTGCCCAGTTGTCAGTGCATGAATGATTGGACTCTGCTCCCACAGGCGAAGAGCCAGCACTGAAAGATGCTGCTGGATCTCCTCTGCATGTGGTAAGCTTTGCAACGGTGCCACCTGCATTGGTCTCACTGCTTGTTTTCCCACCTCAAAGTGCATTTGAATACATCCTTGATGCCTGCTCCAGGCTGGCCGGCTGCCCAGTTGTCAGTGCACGAATGATTGGACTCTGCACCCACGGGCGAAGAGCCAGGACTGAAAGATGCTGCTGGATCTCTTCCGCTCACGGTAAGCTTTGCAACGGTGCCACCTGCATTGGTCTCACTGCTTGTTTTCCCACCTCAAAGTGCATTTGAATAGTTCCTTGATGCCTGCTCCAGGCTGGCCGGCTGCCCAGTTGTCAGTGCACGAATGATTGGACTCTGCTCCCACAGGCGAAGAGCCAGGACTGAAAGATGCTGCTGGATCTCCTCTGCATGTGGTAAGCTTTCCAACGGTGCCACCTGCATTGGTCTCACTGCTTGTTTTCCCACCTCAAAGTGCGTTTGAATAGTTCCTTGATGCCTGCTCCAGGCTGGCCAGCTGCCCAGTTGTCAGTGCATGAATGATTGGACTCTGCTCCCACAGGCGAAGAGCCAGCACTGAAAGATGCTGCTGGATCTCCTCTGCATGTGGTAAGCTTTGCAACGGTGCCACCTGCATTGGTCTCACTGCTTGTTTTCCCACCTCAAAGTGCATTTGAATACATCCTTGATGCCTGCTCCAGGCTGGCCGGCTGCCCAGTTTTCAGTGCACGAATGATTGGACTCTGGTCCCACAGAAGATGAGCCAGGATTGAAAGATGCTGCTGCATCTGTTTTGCACGTGGTAAGCTTTGCAACGGTGCCACCTGCATTGGTCTCACTGCTTGTTTTCCCACCTCAAAGTGCATTTGAATAGTTCCTTGATGCCTGCTCCAGGCTGGCCGGCTGTCCAGTTTTCAGGGCACGAATGATTGGACTCTGATCCCACGGGCGAAGAGCCAGGACTGAAAGATGCTGCTGGATCTCTTCTGCTCATGGTAATCTTTGCAACGGTGCCACCTGCATTGGTCTCACTGCTTGTTTTCCCACCTCAAAGTGCATTTGAATAGTTCCTTGATGCCTGCTCCAGGCTGGCCGGCTGCCCAGTTGTCAGTGCACGAATGATTGGACTCTGCTCCCACAGGCGAAGAGCCAGGACTGAAAGATGCTGCTGGATCTCTTCTGCACGTGGTAAGCTTTGCAACGGTGCCACCTGCATTGGTCTCACTGCTTGTTTTCCCACCTCAAAGTGCATTTGAATAGTTCCTTGATGCCTGCTCCAGGCTGGCCGGCTGCCCAGTTGTCAGTGCACGAATGATTGGACTCTGCACCCACAGGCGAAGAGCCAGGACTGAAAGATGCTGCTGGATCTCCTCTGCATGTGGTAAGCTTTGCAACGGTGCCACCTGCATTGGTCTCACTGCTTGTTTTCCCACCTCAGAGTGCATTTGAATACATCCTTGATGCCTGCTCCAGGCTGGCCGGCTGCCCAGTTTTCAGTGCACGAATGATTGGACTCTGCTCCCACAGGCGAAGAGCCAGGACTGAAAGATGCTGCTGGATCTCTTCTGCACGTGGTAAGCTTTGCAACGGTGCCACCTGCATTGGTCTCACTGCTTGTTTTCCCACCTCAAAGTGCATTTGAATAGTTCCTTGATGCCTGCTCCAGGCTGGCCGGCTGCCCAGTTTTCAGGGCATGAATGATTGGACTCTGCTCCCACAGGCGAAGAGCCAGGACTGAAAGATGCTGCTGGATCTCTTCTGCACGTGGTAAGCTTTGCAACGGTGCCACCTGCATTGGTCTCACTGCTTGTTTTCCCACCTCAAAGTGCATTTGAATAGTTCCTTGATGCCTGCTCCAGGCTGGCTGGCTGCCCAGTTGTCAGTGCACGAATGATTGGACTCTGCTCCCACAGGCGAAGAGCCAGGACTGAAAGATGCTGCTGGATCTCTTCTGCACGTGGTAAGCTTTGCAACGGTGCCACCTGCATTGTTCTCACTGCTTGTTTTCCCACCTCAAAGTGCATTTGAATACATCCTTGATGCCTGCTCCAGGCTGGCCGGCTGCCCAGTTTTCAGGGTACGAGTGATTGGACTCTGCTCCCACAGGCGAAGAGCCAGGACTGAAAGATGCTGCTGGATCTCTTCTGCACGTGGTAAGCTTTGCAACGGTGCCACCTGCATTGGTCTCACTGCTTGTTTTCCCACCTCAAAGTGCATTTGAATAGTTCCTTGATGCCTGCTCCAGGCTGGCCGGCTGCCCAGTTGTCAGTGCACGAATGATTGGACTCTGCTCCCACAGGCGAAGAGCCAGGACTGAAAGATGCTGCTGGATCTCCTCTGCATGTGGTAAGCTTTGCAACGGTGCCACCTGCATTGGTCTCACTGCTTGTTTTCCCACCTCAAAGTGCATTTGAATACATCCTTGATGCCTGCTCCAGGCTGGCCGGCTGCCCAGTTGTCAGTGCACGAATGATTGGACTCTGCTCCCACAGGCGAAGAGCCACGTCTGAAAGATGCTGCTGGATCTCTTCTGCTCACAGTAAGCTTTGCAACGGTGCCACCTGCATTGGTCTCACTGCTTGTTTTCCCACCTCAAAGTGCATTTGAATACATCCTTGATGCCTGCTCCAGGGTGGCCGGCTGCCCAGTTGTCAGGGCAGGAATGATTGGACTCTGCTCCCACAGGCGATGAGCCAGGACTGAAAGATGCTGCTGGATCTCCTCTGCACGTGGTAAGCTTTGCAACGGTGCCACCTGCATTGGTCTCACTGCTTGTTTTCCCACCTCAAAGTGCATTTGAATACATCCTTGATGCCTGCTCCAGGCTGGCCGGCTGCCCAGTTGTCAGTGCACGAATGATTGGACTCTGCTCCCACAGGCGAAGAGCCAGGACTGAAAGATGCTGCTGGATCTCTTCTGCTCACGGTAAGCTTTGCAACGGTGCCACCTGCATTGGTCTCACTGCTTGTTTTCCCACCTCAAAGTGCATTTGAATAGTTCCTTGATGCCTGCTCCAGGCTGGCCGGCTGCCCAGTTGTCAGTGCACGAATGATTGGACTCTGCTCCCACAGGCGAAGAGCCAGGACTGAAAGATGCTGCTGGATCTCTTCTGCTCATGGTAATCTTTGCAACGATGCCACCTGCATTGGTCTCACTGCTTGTTTTCCCACCTCAAAGTGCATTTGAATAGTTCCTTGATGCCTGCTCCAGGCTGGCCGGCTGCCCAGTTCTCAGTGCACGAATGATTGGGCTCTGCTCCCACAGGCGAAGAGCCAGGACTGAAAGATGCTGCTGGACCTCTTCTGCACGTGGTAAGCTTTGCAACGGTGCCACCTGCATTGGTGTCACTGCTTGTTTTCCCACCTCAAAGTGCATTTGAATAGTTCCTTGATGCCTGCTCCAGGCTGGCCGGCTGCCCAGTTTTCAGGGCACGAATGATTGGACTCTGCTCCCACAGGCGAAGAGCCAGGACTGAAAGATGCTGCTGGATCTCTTCTGCACGTGGTAAGCTTTGCAACGGTGCCACCTGCATTGGTCTCACTGCTTGTTTTCCCACCTCAAAGTGCATTTGAATAGTTCCTTGATGCCTGCTCCAGGCTGGCTGGCTGCCCAGTTGTCAGTGCACGAATGATTGGACTCTGCTCCCACAGGCGAAGAGCCAGGACTGAAAGATGCTGCTGGATCTCTTCTGCACGTGGTAAGCTTTGCAACGGTGCCACCTGCATTGGTCTCACTGCTTGTTTTCCCACCTCAAAGTGCATTTGAATACATCCTTGATGCCTGCTCCAGGCTGGCCGGCTGCCCAGTTTTCAGGGCACGAATGATTGGACTCTGCTCCCACAGGCGAAGAGCCAGGACTGAAAGATGCTGCTGGATCTCTTCTGCACGTGGTAAGCTTTGCAACGGTGCCACCTGCATTGGTCTCACTGCTTGTTTTCCCACCTCAAAGTGCATTTGAATAGTTCCTTGATGCCTGCTCCAGGCTGGCTGGCTGCCCAGTTGTCAGTGCACGAATGATTGGACTCTGCTCCCACAGGCGAAGAGCCAGGACTGAAAGATGCTGCTCGATCTCTTCTGCTCACGGTAAGCTTTGCAACGGTGCCACCTGCATTGGTCTCACTGCTTGTTTTCCCACCTCAAAGTGCATTTGAATACATCCTTGATGCCTGCTCCAGGCTGGCCGGCTGCCCAGTTGTCAGGGCACGAATGATTGGACTCTGCTCCCACAGGCGAAGAGCCAGGACTGAAAGATGCTGCTGGATCTCTTCTGCACGTGGTAAGCTTTGCAACGGTGCCACCTGCATTGGTCTCACTGCTTGTTTTCCCACCTCAAAGTGCATTTGAATAGTTCCTTGATGCCTGCTCCAGGCTGGCTGGCTGCCCAGTTGTCAGTGCACGAATGATTGGACTCTGCTCCCACAGGCGAAGAGCCAGGACTGAAAGATGCTGCTGGATCTCTTCTGCTCACGGTAAGCTTTGCAACGGTGTCACCTGCATTGGCCTCACTGCTTGTTTTCCCACCTCAAAGTGCATTTGAATAGTTCCTTGATGCCTGCTCCAGGCTGGCCGGCTGCCCAGTTGTCAGTGCACGAATGATTGGACTCTGCTCCCACAGGCGAAGAGCCAGGACTGAAAGATGCTGCTGGATCTCCTCTGCATGTGGTAAGCTTTGCAACGGTGTCACCTGCATTGGTCTCACTGCTTGTTTTCCCACCTCAAAGTGCATTTGAATAGTTCCTTGATGCCTGCTCCAGGCTGGCCGGCTGCCCAGTTGTCAGTGCACGAATGATTGGACTCTGCTCCCACAGGCGAAGAGCCAGGACTGAAAGATGCTGCTCGATCTCTTCTGCTCACGGTAAGCTTTGCAACGGTGCCACCTGCATTGGTCTCACTGCTTGTTTTCCCACCTCAAAGTGCATTTGAATAGTTCCTTGATGCCTGCTCCAGGCTGTCCGGCTGCCCAGTTGTCAGTGCACGAATGACTGGACTCTGCTCCCACAGGCGAAGAGCCAGGACTGAAAGATGCTGCTGGATCTCTTCTGCACGTGGTAAGCTTTGCAACGGTGCCACCTGCATTGGTCTCACTGCTTGTTTTCCCACCTCAAAGTGCATTTGAATAGTTCCTTGATGCCTGCTCCAGGCTGGCCGGCTGCCCAGTTGTCAGTGCACGAATGATTGGACTCTGCTCCCACAGGCGAAGAGCCAGGACTGAAAGATGCTGTTCGATCTCTTCTGCTCACGGTAAGCTTTGCAACGGTGTCACCTGCATTGGTCTCACTGCTTGTTTTCCCACCTCAAAGTGCATTTGAATAGTTCCTTGATGCCTGCTCCAGGCTGTCCGGCTGCCCAGTTGTCAGTGCACGAATGACTGGACTCTGCTCCCACAGGCGAAGAGCCAGGACTGAAAGATGCTGCTGGATCTCTTCTGCTCACGGTAAGCTTTGCAACGGTGCCACCTGCATTGGTCTCACTGCTTGTTTTCCCACCTCCAAGTGCATTTGAATAGTTCCTTAATGCCTGCTCCAGGCTGGCCGGCTGCCCAGTTTTCAGTGCACGAATGAATGGACTCTGCTCCCACAGGCGAAGAGCCAGGACTGAAAGATGCTGCTGGATCTCTTCTGCTCACGGTAAGCTTTGCAACGGTGCCACCTGCATTGGTCTCACTGCTTGTTTTCCCACCTCAAAGTGCATTTGAATACATCCTTGATGCCTGCTCCAGGCTGGCCGGCTGCCCAGTTGTCAGGGCACGAATGATTGGACTCTGCTCCCACAGGCGAAGAGCCAGGACTGAAAGATGCTGCTGGATCTCTTCTGCACGTGGTAAGCTTTGCAACGGTGCCACCTGCATTGGTCTCACTGCTTGTTTTCCCACCTCAAAGTGCATTTGAATAGTTCCTTGATGCCTGCTCCAGGCTGGCTGGCTGCCCAGTTGTCAGTGCACGAATGATTGGACTCTGCTCCCACAGGCGAAGAGCCAGGACTGAAAGATGCTGCTGGATCTCTTCTGCTCACGGTAAGCTTTGCAACGGTGTCACCTGCATTGGCCTCACTGCTTGTTTTCCCACCTCAAAGTGCATTTGAATAGTTCCTTGATGCCTGCTCCAGGCTGGCCGGCTGCCCAGTTGTCAGTGCACGAATGATTGGACTCTGCTCCCACAGGCGAAGAGCCAGGACTGAAAGATGCTGCTGGATCTCCTCTGCATGTGGTAAGCTTTGCAACGGTGTCACCTGCATTGGTCTCACTGCTTGTTTTCCCACCTCAAAGTGCATTTGAATAGTTCCTTGATGCCTGCTCCAGGCTGGCCGGCTGCCCAGTTGTCAGTGCACGAATGATTGGACTCTGCTCCCACAGGCGAAGAGCCAGGACTGAAAGATGCTGCTCGATCTCTTCTGCTCACGGTAAGCTTTGCAACGGTGCCACCTGCATTGGTCTCACTGCTTGTTTTCCCACCTCAAAGTGCATTTGAATAGTTCCTTGATGCCTGCTCCAGGCTGTCCGGCTGCCCAGTTGTCAGTGCACGAATGACTGGACTCTGCTCCCACAGGCGAAGAGCCAGGACTGAAAGATGCTGCTGGATCTCTTCTGCACGTGGTAAGCTTTGCAACGGTGCCACCTGCATTGGTCTCACTGCTTGTTTTCCCACCTCAAAGTGCATTTGAATAGTTCCTTGATGCCTGCTCCAGGCTGGCCGGCTGCCCAGTTCTCAGTGCACGAATGATTGGACTCTGCTCCCACAGGCGAAGAGCCAGGACTGAAAGATGCTGTTCGATCTCTTCTGCTCACGGTAAGCTTTGCAACGGTGTCACCTGCATTGGTCTCACTGCTTGTTTTCCCACCTCAAAGTGCATTTGAATAGTTCCTTGATGCCTGCTCCAGGCTGTCCGGCTGCCCAGTTGTCAGTGCACGAATGACTGGACTCTGCTCCCACAGGCGAAGAGCCAGGACTGAAAGATGCTGCTGGATCTCTTCTGCTCACGGTAAGCTTTGCAACGGTGCCACCTGCATTGGTCTCACTGCTTGTTTTCCCACCTCCAAGTGCATTTGAATAGTTCCTTAATGCCTGCTCCAGGCTGGCCGGCTGCCCAGTTGTCAGGGCACGAATGATTGGACTCTGCTCCCACAGGCGAAGAGCCAGGACTGAAAGATGCTGCTGGATCTCTTCTGCATGTGGTAAGCTTTGCAACGGTGCCACCTGCATTGGTCTCACTGCTTGTTTTCCCACCTCAAAGTGCATTTGAATAGTTCCTTGATGCCTGGTCCAGGCTGGCCGGCTCCCCAATTGTCAGGGCACGAATGATTGGACTCTGCTCCCACACGCGAAGAGCCAGGACTGAAAGATGCTGCTGGATCTCTTCTGTACGTGGTAAGCTTTGCAACGGTGCCACCTGCATTGGTCTCACTGCTTGTTTTCCCACCTCAAAGTGCATTTGAATAGTTCCTTGATGCCTGCTCCAGGCTGGCCGGCTGCCCAGTTCTCAGTGCGCAAATGATTGGACTCTGCTCCCACAGGCGAAGAGCCAGGACTGAAAGATGCTGCTGGATCTCTTCTGCACGTGGTAAGCTTTGCAACGGTGCCACCTGCATTGGTCTCACTGCTTGTTTTCCCACCTCAAAGTGCATTTGAATAGTTCCTTGATGCCTGCTCCAGGCTGGCCTGCTGCCCAGTTGTCAGTGCACGAATGATTGGACTCTGCTCCCACAGGCGAAGAGCCAGGACTGAAAGATGCTGCTGGATCTCTTCTGCATGTGGTAAGCTTTGCAACGGTGTCACCTGCATTGGTCTCACTGCTTGTTTTCCCACCTCAAAGTGCATTTGAATAGTTCCTTGATGCCTGCTCCAGGCTGGCCGGCTGCCCAGTTTTCAGTGCACGAATGATTGGACTCTGCTCCCACAGGCAAAGAGCCAGGACTGAAAGATGCTGCTGGATCTCTTCTGCACGTGGTAAGGTTTGCAACGGTGCCACCTGCATTGGTCTCACTGCTTATTTTGCCACCTCAAAGTGCATTTGAACACATCCTTGATGCCTGCTCCAGGCTGGCCGGCTGCCCAGTTGTCAGGGCACGAATGATTGGACTCTGCTCCCACAGGCGAAGAGCCAGGACTGAAAGATGCTGCTGGATCTCTTCTGCACGTGGTAAGCTTTGCAACGGTGCCACCTG
Source organism: Ara ararauna (assembly GCA_028858755.1). NCBI lineage: Eukaryota > Metazoa > Chordata > Aves > Psittaciformes > Psittacidae > Ara > Ara ararauna. Next base: position 1,080,036 of record CM054396.1, read on the forward strand.
CATTGGTCTCACTGCTTGTTTTCCCACCTCAAAGTGCAGTTGAATACATCCTTGATGCCTGCTCCAGGCTGGCCGGCTGCCCAGTTTTCAGGGCACGAATGATTGGTCTCTGCTCCCACAGGCGAAGAGCCAGGACTGAAAGATGCTGCTGGATCTCTTCTGCACGTGGTAAGCTTTGCAACGGTGCCACCTGCATTGGTCTCACTGCTTGTTTTCCCACCTCAAAGTGCATTTGAGTACATCCTTGATGCCTGCTCCAGGCTGGCTGGCTGCCCAGTTTTCAGGGCACGAATGATTGGACTCTGCTCCCACACGCGAAGTGCCAGGACTGCAAGATGCTGCTGGATCTCTTCTGCACGTTGTAAGCTTTGCAACGGTGCCACCTGCATTGGTCTCACTGCTTGTTTTCCCACCTCAAAGTGCATTTGAATAGTTCCTTGATGCCTGCTCCAGGCTGGCCGGCTGCCCAGTTTTCAGGGCACGAATGATTGGACTCTGCTCCCACAGGCGAAGAGCCAGGACTGAAAGATGCTGCTGGATCTCTTCTGCACGTGGTAAGCTTTGCAACGGTGCCACCTGCATTGGTCTCACTGCTTGTTTTCCCACCTCAAAGTGCATTTGAATAGTTCCTTGATGCCTGCTCCAGGCTGGCCGGCTGCCCAGTTGTCAGTGCACAAATGATTGGACTCTGCTCCCACAGGCGAAGAGCCAGGACTGAAAGATGCTGCTGGATCTCTTCTGCTCACGGTAAGCTTTGCAACGGTGCCACCTGCATTGGTCTCACTGCTTGTTTTCCCACCTCAAAGTGCATTTGAATAGTTCCTTGATGCCTGCTCCAGGCTGGCCGGCTGCCCAGTTCTCAGTGCACGAATGATTGGGCTCTGCTCCCACAGGCGAAGAGCCAGGACTGAAAGATGCTGCTGGACCTCTTCTGCACGTGGTAAGCTTTGCAACGGTGCCACCTGCATTGGTGTCACTGCTTGTTTTCCCACCTCAAAGTGCATTTGAATACATCCTTGATGCCTGCTCCAGGCTGGCCGGCTGCCCAGTTTTCAGGGCACGAATGATTGGACTCTGCTCCCACAGGCGAAGAGCCAGGACTGAAAGATGCTGCTGGATCTCTTCTGCACGTGCTAAGCTTTGCAACGGTGCCACCTGCATTGGTCTCACTGCTTGTTTTCCCACCTCAAAGTGCATTTGAATAGTTCCTTGATGCCTGCTCCAGGCTGGCTGGCTGCCCAGTTGTCAGTGCACGAATGATTGGACTCTGCTCCCACAGGCGAAGAGCCAGGACTGAAAGATGCTGCTGGATCTCTTCTGCACGTGGTAAGCTTTGCAACGGTGCCACCTGCATTGGTCTCACTGCTTGTTTTCCCACCTCAAAGTGCATTTGAATAGTTCCTTGATGCCTGCTCCAGGCTGGCCGGCTGCCCAGTTTTCAGGGCACGAATGATTGGACTCTGCTCCCACAGGCGAAGAGCCAGGACTGAAAGATGCTGCTGGATCTCTTCTGCACGTGGTAAGCTTTGCAACGGTGCCACCTGCATTGGTCTCACTGCTTGTTTTCCCACCTCAAAGTGCATTTGAATAGTTCCTTGATGCCTGCTCCAGGCTGGCCGGCTGCCCAGTTGTCAGTGCACGAATGATTGGACTCTGCTCCCACAGGCGAAGAGCCAGGACTGAAAGATGCTGCTGGATCTCTTCTGCTCACGGTAAGCTTTGCAACGGTGTCACCTGCATTGGCCTCACTGCTTGTTTTCCCACCTCAAAGTGCATTTGAATACTTCCTTGATGCCTGCTCCAGGCTGGCCGGCTGCCCAGTTGTCAGTGCACGAATGATTGGACTCTGCTCCCACAGGCGAAGAGCCAGGACTGAAAGATGCAGCTGGATCTCTTCTGCTCACGGTAAGCTTTGCAACGGTGTCACCTGCATTGGTCTCACTGCTTGTTTTCCCACCTCAAAGTGCATTTGAATAGTTCCTTGATGCCTGCTCCAGGCTGGCCGGCTGCCCAGTTGTCAGTGCACGAATGATTGGACTCTGCTCCCACAGGCAAAGAGCAGGACTGAAAGATGCTGCTGGATCTCTTCTGCACGTGGTAAGCTTTGCAACGGTGCTTCCTGCATTGGTCTCACTGCTTGTTTTCCCACCTCAAAGTGCATTTGAATAGTTCCTTGATGCCTGCTCCAGGCTGGCCGGCTGCCCAGTTCTCAGTGCACGATTGATTGGACTCTGCACCCACAGGCGAAGAGCCAGGACTGAAAGATGCAGCTGGATCTCTTCTGTACGTGGTAAGCGTTGCAACGGTGCCACCTGCATTGGTCTCACTGCTTGTTTTCCCACCTCAAAGTGCATTTGAATACATCCTTGATGCCTGCTCCAGGCTGGCTGGCTGCCCAGTTTTCAGGGCACGAATGATTGGTCTCTGCTCCCACAGGCGAAGAGCCAGGACTGAAAGATGTTACTGGATCTCTTCTGCACGTGGTAAGCTTTGCAACGGTGCCACCTGCATTGGTCTCACTGCTTGTTTTCCCACCTCAAAGTGCATTTGAGTACATCCTTGATGCCTGCTCCAGGCTGGCTGGCTGCCCAGTTTTCAGGGCACGAATGATTGGACTCTGCTCCCACACGCGAAGTGCCAGGACTGCAAGATGCTGCTGGATCTCTTCTTCACGTTGTAAGCTTTGCAACGGTGCCACCTGCATTGGTCTCACTGCTTGTTTTCCCACCTCAAAGTGCATTTGAATAGTTCCTTGATGCCTGCTCCAGGCTGGCCGGCTGCCCAGTTGTCAGTGCACGAATGATTGGACTCTGCTCCCACAGGCGAAGAGCCAGGACTGAAAGATGCTGCTGGATCTCTTCTGCGCGTGGTAAGCTTTGCAACGGTGCCACCTGCATTGGTCTCACTGCTTGTTTTCCCACCTCAAAGTGCATTTGAATAGTTCCTTGATGCCTGCTCCAGGCTGGCCGGCTGCCCAGTTGTCAGTGCACGAATGATTGGACTCTGCACCCACAGGCGAAGAGCCAGGACTGAAAGATGCTGCTGGATCTCCTCTGCATGTGGTAAGCTTTGCAACGGTGCCACCTGTATTGGTCTCACTGCTTGTTTTCCCACCTCAAAGTGCATTTGAATAGTTCCTTGATGCCTGCTCCAGGCTGGCCGGCTGCCCAGTTTTCCGGGCACGAATGATTGGACTCTGCTCCCACAGGCGAAGAGCCAGGACTGAAAGATGCTGCTGGATCTGTTCTGCACGTGGTAAGCTTTGCAACGGTGCCACCTGCATTGGTGTCACTGCTTATTTTCCCACCTCAAAGTGCATTAGAATACATCCTTGATGCCTGCTCCAGGCTGGCCGGCTGCCCAGTTGTCAGTGCACGAATGATTGGACTCTGATCCCACGGGCGAAGAGCCAGGACTGAAAGATGCTGCTGGATCTCTTCTACTCATGGTAATCTTTGCAACGGTGCCACCTGCATTGGTCTCACTGCTTGTTTTCCCACCTCAAAGTGCATTTGAATAGTTCCTTGATGCCTGCTCCAGGCTGGCCGGCTGCCCAGTTTTCAGTGCACGAATGATTGGACTCTGCTCCCACAGGCGAAGAGCCAGGACTGAAAGATGCTGCTGGATCTCTTCTGCTCACGGTAAGATTTGCAACGGTGCCACCTGCATTGGTCTCACTGCTTGTTTTCCCACCTCAAAGTGCATTTGAATAGTTCCTTGATGCCTGCTCCAGGCTGGCCGGCTGCCCAGTTGTCAGTGCACGAATGATTGGACTCTGCACCCACAGGCGAAGAGCCAGGACTGAAAGATGCTGCTGGATCTCCTCTGCATGTGGTAAGCTTTGCAACGGTGCCACCTGCATTGGTCTCACTGCTTGTTTTCCCACCTCAAAGTGCATTTGAATAGTTCCTTGATGCCTGCTCCAGGCTGGCCGGCTGCCCAGTTTTCAGTGCACGAATGATTGGACTCTGCTCCCACAGGCGAAGAGCCAGGACTGAAAGATGCTGCTGGATCTCCTCTGCATGTGGTAAGCTTTGCAACGGTGCCACCTGCATTGGTCTCACTGCTTGTTTTCCCACCTCAAAGTGCATTTGAACACATCCTTGATGCCTGCTCCAGGCTGGCCGGCTGCCCAGTTGTCAGTGCACGAATGATTGGACTCTGCTCCCACAGGCGAAGAGCCAGGACTGAAAGATGCTGCTGGATCTCTTCTGCACGTGGTAAGCTTTGCAACGGTGCCACCTGCATTGGTCTCACTGCTTGTTTTCCCACCTCAAAGTGCATTTGAATAGTTCCTTGATGCCTGCTCCAGGCTGGCCGGCTGCCCAGTTGTCAGTGCACGAATTATTGGACTCTGCTCCCACAGGCGAAGAGCCAGGACTGAAAGATGCTGCTGGATCTCTTCTGCACGTGGTAAGCTTTGCAACGGTGCCACCTGCATTGGTCTCACTGCTTGTTTTCCCACCTCAAAGTGCATTTGAATAGTTCCTTGATGCCTGCTCCAGGCTGGCCGGCTGCCCAGTTGTCAGTGCACAAATGATTGGACTCTGCTCCCACAGGCGAAGAGCCAGGACTGAAAGATGCTGCTGGATCTCTTCTGCACGTGGTAAGCTTTGCAACGGTGCCACCTGCATTGGTCTCACTGCTTGTTTTCCCACCTCAAAGTGCATTTGAATAGTTCCTTGATGCCTGCTCCAGGCTGGCCGGCTGCCCAGTTGTCAGTGCACGAATGATTGGACTCTGCACCCACGGGCGAAGAGCCAGGACTGAAAGATGCTGCTGGATCTCCTCTGCATGTGGTAAGCTTTGCAACGGTGCCACCTGCATTGGTCTCACTGCTTGTTTTCCCACCTCAAAGTGCATTTGAATAGTTCCTTGATGCCTGCTCCAGGCTGGCCGGCTGCCCAGTTGTCAGTGCACGAATGATTGGACTCTGCTCCCACAGGCGAAGAGCCAGGACTGAAAGATGCTGCTGGATCTCTTCTGCTCACGGTAAGCTTTGCAACGGTGCCACCTGCATTGGTCTCACTGCTTGTTTTCCCACCTCAAAGTGCATTTGAACACATCCTTGATGCCTGCTCCAGGCTGGCCGGCTGCCCAGTTGTCAGTGCACGAATGATTGGACTCTGCTCCCACAGGCGAAGAGCCAGGACTGAAAGATGCTGTTGGATCTCTTCTGCACGTGGTAAGCTTTGCAACGGTGCCACCTGCATTGGTCTCACTGCTTGTTTTCCCACCTCAAAGTGCATTTGAATAGTTCCTTGATGCCTGCTCCAGGCTGGCCGGCTGCCCAGTTGTCAGTGCACGAATGATTGGACTCTGCTCCCACAGGCGAAGAGCCAGGACTGAAAGATGCTGCTGGATCTCTTCTGCTCACGGTAAGCTTTGCAACGGTGCCACCTGCATTGGTCTCACTGCTTGTTTTCCCACCTCAAAGTGCATTTGAATAGTTCCTTGATGCCTGCTCCAGGCTGGCCGGCTGCCCAGTTCTCAGTGCATGAATGATTGGGCTCTGCTCCCACAGGCGAAGAGCCAGGACTGAAAGATGCTGCTGGACCTCTTCTGCACGTGGTAAGCTTTGCAACGGTGCCACCTGCATTGGTGTCACTGCTTGTTTTCCCACCTCAAAGTGCATTTGAATAGTTCCTTGATGCCTGCTCCAGGCTGGCCGGCTGCCCAGTTTTCAGGGCACGAATGATTGGACTCTGCTCCCACAGGCGAAGAGCCAGGACTGAAAGATGCTGCTGGATCTCTTCTGCACGTGCTAAGCTTTGCAACGGTGCCACCTGCATTGGTCTCACTGCTTGTTTTCCCACCTCAAAGTGCATTTGAATAGTTCCTTGATGCCTGCTCCAGGCTGGCTGGCTGCCCAGTTGTCAGTGCACGAATGATTGGACTCTGCTCCCACAGGCGAAGAGCCAGGACTGAAAGATGCTGCTGGATCTCTTCTGCACGTGGTAAGCTTTGCAACGGTGCCACCTGCATTGGTCTCACTGCTTGTTTTCCCACCTCAAAGTGCATTTGAATACATCCTTGATGCCTGCTCCAGGCTGGCCGGCTGCCCAGTTTTCAGGGCACGAATGATTGGACTCTGCTCCCACAGGCGAAGAGCCAGGACTGAAAGATGCTGCTGGATCTCTTCTGCACGTGGTAAGCTTTGCAACGGTGCCACCTGCATTGGTCTCACTGCTTGTTTTCCCACCTCAAAGTGCATTTGAATAGTTCCTTGATGCCTGCTCCAGGCTGGCCGGCTGCCCAGTTGTCAGTGCACGAATGATTGGACTCTGCTCCCACAGGCGAAGAGCCAGGACTGAAAGATGCTGCTGGATCTCTTCTGCTCACGGTAAGCTTTGCAACGGTGTCACCTGCATTGGCCTCACTGCTTGTTTTCCCACCTCAAAGTGCATTTGAATACTTCCTTGATGCCTGCTCCAGGCTGGCCGGCTGCCCAGTTGTCAGTGCACGAATGATTGGACTCTGCTCCCACAGGCGAAGAGCCAGGACTGAAAGATGCAGCTGGATCTCTTCTGCTCACGGTAAGCTTTGCAACGGTGTCACCTGCATTGGTCTCACTGCTTGTTTTCCCACCTCAAAGTGCATTTGAATAGTTCCTTGATGCCTGCTCCAGGCTGGCCGGCTGCCCAGTTGTCAGTGCACGAATGATTGGACTCTGCTCCCACAGGCAAAGAGCAGGACTGAAAGATGCTGCTGGATCTCTTCTGCACGTGGTAAGCTTTGCAACGGTGCTTCCTGCATTGGTCTCACTGCTTGTTTTCCCACCTCAAAGTGCATTTGAATAGTTCCTTGATGCCTGCTCCAGGCTGGCCGGCTGCCCAGTTGTCAGTGCACGATTGATTGGACTCTGCACCCACAGGCGAAGAGCCAGGACTGAAAGATGCAGCTGGATCTCTTCTGTACGTGGTAAGCGTTGCAACGGTGCCACCTGCATTGGTCTCACTGCTTGTTTTCCCACCTCAAAGTGCATTTGAATACATCCTTGATGCCTGCTCCAGGCTGGCTGGCTGCCCAGTTTTCAGGGCACGAATGATTGGTCTCTGCTCCCACAGGCGAAGAGCCAGGACTGAAAGATGTTACTCGATCTCTTCTGCACGTGGTAAGCTTTGCAACGGTGCCACCTGCATTGGTCTCACTGCTTGTTTTCCCACCTCAAAGTGCATTTGAGTACATCCTTGATGCCTGCTCCAGGCTGGCTGGCTGCCCAGTTTTCAGGGCACGAATGATTGGACTCTGCTCCCACACGCGAAGTGCCAGGACTGCAAGATGCTGCTGGATCTCTTCTTCACGTTGTAAGCTTTGCAACGGTGCCACCTGCATTGGTCTCACTGCTTGTTTTCCCACCTCAAAGTGCATTTGAATAGTTCCTTGATGCCTGCTCCAGGCTGGCCGGCTGCCCAGTTGTCAGTGCACGAATGATTGGACTCTGCTCCCACAGGCGAAGAGCCAGGACTGAAAGATGCTGCTGGATCTCTTCTGCGCGTGGTAAGCTTTGCAACGGTGCCACCTGCATTGGTCTCACTGCTTGTTTTCCCACCTCAAAGTGCATTTGAATAGTTCCTTGATGCCTGCTCCAGGCTGGCCGGCTGCCCAGTTGTCAGTGCACGAATGATTGGACTCTGCACCCACAGGCGAAGAGCCAGGACTGAAAGATGCTGCTGGATCTCCTCTGCATGTGGTAAGCTTTGCAACGGTGCCACCTGCATTGGTCTCACTGCTTGTTTTCCCACCTCAAAGTGCATTTGAATAGTTCCTTGATGCCTGCTCCAGGCTGGCCGGCTGCCCAGTTTTCCGGGCACGAATGATTGGACTCTGCTCCCACAGGCGAAGAGCCAGGACTGAAAGATGCTGCTGGATCTGTTCTGCACGTGGTAAGCTTTGCAACGGTGCCACCTGCATTGGTGTCACTGCTTATTTTCCCACCTCAAAGTGCATTAGAATACATCCTTGATGCCTGCTCCAGGCTGGCCGGCTGCCCAGTTGTCAGTGCACGAATGATTGGACTCTGATCCCACGGGCGAAGAGCCAGGACTGAAAGATGCTGCTGGATCTCTTCTACTCATGGTAATCTTTGCAACGGTGCCACCTGCATTGGTCTCACTGCTTGTTTTCCCACCTCAAAGTGCATTTGAATACATCCTTGATACCTGCTCCAGGCTGGCCGGCTGCCCAGTTTTCAGTGCACGAATGATTGGACTCTGCTCCCACAGGCGAAGAGCCAGGACTGAAAGATGCTGCTGGATCTCTTCTGCTCACGGTAAGATTTGCAACGGTGCCACCTGCATTGGTCTCACTGCTTGTTTTCCCACCTCAAAGTGCATTTGAATAGTTCCTTGATGCCTGCTCCAGGTTGGCCGGCTGCCCAGTTGTCAGTGCACGAATGATTGGACTCTGCACCCACAGGCGAAGAGCCAGGACTGAAAGATGCTGCTGGATCTCCTCTGCATGTGGTAAGCTTTGCAACGGTGCCACCTGCATTGGTCTCACTGCTTGTTTTCCCACCTCAAAGTGCATTTGAATAGTTCCTTGATGCCTGCTCCAGGCTGGCCGGCTGCCCAGTTTTCAGTGCACGAATGATTGGACTCTGCTCCCACAGGCGAAGAGCCAGGACTGAAAGATGCTGCTGGATCTCCTCTGCATGTGGTAACCTTTGCAACGGTGCCACCTGCATTGGTCTCACTGCTTGTTTTCCCACCTCAAAGTGCATTTGAACACATCCTTGATGCCTGCTCCAGGCTGGCCGGCTGCCCAGTTGTCAGTGCACGAATGATTGGACTCTGCTCCCACAGGCGAAGAGCCAGGACTGAAAGATGCTGCTGGATCTCTTCTGCACGTGGTAAGCTTTGCAACGGTGCCACCTGCATTGGTCTCACTGCTTGTTTTCCCACCTCAAAGTGCATTTGAATAGTTCCTTGATGCCTGCTCCAGGCTGGCCGGCTGCCCAGTTGTCAGTGCACGAATTATTGGACTCTGCTCCCACAGGCGAAGAGCCAGGACTGAAAGATGCTGCTGGATCTCTTCTGCACGTGGTAAGCTTTGCAACGGTGCCACCTGCATTGGTCTCACTGCTTGTTTTCCCACCTCAAAGTGCATTTGAATAGTTCCTTGATGCCTGCTCCAGGCTGGCCGGCTGCCCAGTTCTCAGTGCACAAATGATTGGACTCTGCTCCCACAGGCGAAGAGCCAGGACTGAAAGATGCTGCTGGATCTATTCTGCTCACGGTAAGCTTTGCAACGGTGCCACCTGCATTGGTTTCACTGCTTGTTTTCCCACCTCAAAGTGCATTTGAACACATCCTTGATGCCTGCTCCAGGCTGGCCGGCTGCCCAGTTGTCAGTGCACGAATGATTGGACTCTGCTCCCACAGGCGAAGAGCCAGGACTGAAAGATGCTGCTGGATCTCTTCTGCACGTGGTAAGCTTTGCAACGGTGCCACCTGCATTGGTCTCACTGCTTGTTTTCCCACCTCAAAGTGCATTTGAATAGTTCCTTGATGCCTGCTCCAGGCTGGCTGGCTGCCCAGTTGTCAGTGCATGAATGATTGGACTCTGCTCCCACAGGCGAAGAGCCAGGACTGAAAGATGCTGCTGGATCTCTTCTGTACGTGGTAAGCTTTGCAACGGTGTCACCTGCATTGGTCTCACTGCTTGTTTTCCCACCTCAAAGTGCATTTGAATAGTTCCTTGATGCCTGCTCCAGGCTGGCCGGCTGCCCAGTTGTCAGTGCACGAATGATTGGACTCTGCTCCCACAGGCGAAGAGCCAGGACTGAAAGATGCTGCTGGATCTCTTCTGCATGTGGTAAGCTTTGCAACGGTGCCACCTGCATTGGTCTCACTGCTTGTTTTCCCACCTCAAAGTGCATTTGAATACATCCTTGATGCCTGCTCCAGGCTGGCCGGCTGCCCAGTTGTCAGTGCACGAATGATTGGACTCTGCTCCCATAGGCGAAGAGCCAGGACTGAAAGATGCTGCTGGATCTCTTCTGTACGTGGTAAGCTTTGCAACGGTGCCACCTGCATTGGTCTCACTGCTTGTTTTCCCACCTCAAAGTGCATTTGAATAGTTCCTTGATGCCTGCTCCAGGCTGGCTGGCTGCCCAGTTGTCAGTGCACGAATGATTGGACTCTGCTCCCACAGGCGAAGAGCCAGGACTGAAAGATGCTGCTGGATCTCTTCTGCACGTGGTAAGCTTTGCAACGGTGCCACCTGCATTGGTCTCACTGCTTGTTTTCCCACCTCAAAGTGCATTTGAATAGTTCCTTGATGCCTGCTCCAGGCTGGCCGGCTGCCCAGTTGTCAGTGCACGAATGATTGGACTCTGCTCCCACAGGCGAAGAGCCAGGACTGAAAGATGCTGCTGGATCTCTTCTGCTCACGGTAAGCTTTGCAACGGTGTCACCTGCATTTGCCTCACTGCTTGTTTTCCCACCTCAAAGTGCATTTGAATAGTTCCTTGATGCCTGCTCCAGGCTGGCCGGCTGCCCAGTTGTCAGTGCACGAATGATTGGACTCTGCTCCCACAGGCGAAGAGCCAGGACTGAAAGATGCTGCTGGATCTCTTCTGTACGTGGTAAGCTTTGCAACGGTGCCACCTGCATTGGTCTCACTGCTTGTTTTCCCACCTCAAAGTGCATTTGAATAGTTCCTTGATGCCTGCTCCAGGCTGGCCGGCTGCCCAGTTGTCAGTGCACGAATGATTGGACTCTGCACCCACGGGCGAAGAGCCAGGACTGAAAGATGCTGCTGGATCTCTTCCGCTCACGGTAAGCTTTGCAACGGTGCCACCTGCATTGGTCTCACTGCTTGTTTTCCCACCTCAAAGTGCATTTGAATAGTTCCTTGATGCCTGCTCCAGGCTGGCCGGCTGCCCAGTTGTCAGTGCACGAATGATTGGACTCTGCTCCCACAGGCGAAGAGCCAGGACTGAAAGATGCTGCTGGATCTCCTCTGCATGTGGTAAGCTTTCCAACGGTGCCACCTGCATTGGTCTCACTGCTTGTTTTCCCACCTCAAAGTGCGTTTGAATAGTTCCTTGATGCCTGCTCCAGGCTGGCCGGCTGCCCAGTTGTCAGTGCATGAATGATTGGACTCTGCTCCCACAGGCGAAGAGCCAGCACTGAAAGATGCTGCTGGATCTCCTCTGCATGTGGTAAGCTTTGCAACGGTGCCACCTGCATTGGTCTCACTGCTTGTTTTCCCACCTCAAAGTGCATTTGAATAGTTCCTTGATGCCTGCTCCAGGCTGGCCGGCTGCCCAGTTGTCAGTGCACGAATGATTGGACTCTGCTCCCACAGGCGAAGAGCCAGGACTGAAAGATGCTTCTGGATCTCTTCTGCACGTGGTAAGCTTTGCAACGGTGCCACCTGCATTGGTCTCACTGCTTGTTTTCCCACCTCAAAGTGCATTTGAATAGTTCCTTGATGCCTGCTCCAGGCTGGCCGGCTGCCCAGTTGTCAGTGCACGAATGATTGGACTCTGCACCCACAGGCGAAGAGCCAGGACTGAAAGATGCTGCTGGATCTCCTCTGCATGTGGTAAGCTTTGCAACGGTGCCACCTGCATTGGTCTCACTGCTTGTTTTCCCACCTCAAAGTGCGTTTGAATAGTTCCTTGATGCCTGCTCCAGGCTGGCCGGCTGCCCAGTTGTCAGTGCATGAATGATTGGACTCTGCTCCCACAGGCGAAGAGCCAGGACTGAAAGATGCTGCTGGATCTCCTCTGCATGTGGTAAGCTTTGCAACGGTGCCACCTGCATTGGTCTCACTGCTTGTTTTCCCACCTCAGAGTGTATTTGAATACATCCTTGATGCCTGCTCCAGGCTGGCCGGCTGCCCAGTTTTCAGTGCACGAATGATTGGACTCTGCTCCCACAGGCGAAGAGCCAGGACTGAAAGATGCTGCTGGATCTCTTCTGCACGTGGTAAGCTTTGCAACGGTGCCACCTGCATTGGTCTCACTGCTTGTTTTCCCACCTCAAAGTGCATTTGAATAGTTCCTTGATGCCTGCTCCAGGCTGGCCGGCTGCCCAGTTTTCAGGGCACGAATGATTGGACTCTGCTCCCACAGGCGAAGAGCCAGGACTGAAAGATGCTGCTGGATCTCTTCTGCACGTGGTAAGCTTTGCAACGGTGCCACCTGCATTGGTCTCACTGCTTGTTTTCCCACCTCAAAGTGCATTTGAATAGTTCCTTGATGCCTGCTCCAGGCTGGCTGGCTGCCCAGTTGTCAGTGCACGAATGATTGGACTCTGCTCCCACAGGCGAAGAGCCAGGACTGAAAGATGCTGCTGGATCTCTTCTGCACGTGGTAAGCTTTGCAACGGTGCCACCTGCATTGTTCTCACTGCTTGTTTTCCCACCTCAAAGTGCATTTGAATACATCCTTGATGCCTGCTCCAGGCTGGCCGGCTGCCCAGTTTTCAGGGCACGAGTGATTGGACTCTGCTCCCACAGGCGAAGAGCCAGGACTGAAAGATGCTGCTGGATCTCTTCTGCACGTGGTAAGCTTTGCAACGGTGCCACCTGCATTGGTCTCACTGCTTGTTTTCCCACCTCAAAGTGCATTTGAATAGTTCCTTGATGCCTGCTCCACGCTGGCCGGCTGCCCAGTTGTCAGTGCACGAATGATTGGACTCTGCTCCCACAGGCGAAGAGCCAGGACTGAAAGATGCTGCTGGATCTCCTCTGCATGTGGTAAGCTTTGCAACGGTGCCACCTGCATTGGTCTCACTGCTTGTTTTCCAACCTCAAAGTGCATTTGAATAGTTCCTTGATGCCTGCTCCAGGCTGGCCGGCTGCCCAGTTGTCAGGGCACGAATGATTGGACTCTGCTCCCACAGGCGAAGAGCCACGTCTGAAAGATGCTGCTGGATCTCTTCTGCTCACGGTAAGCTTTGCAACGGTGCCACCTGCGTTGGTCTCACTGCTTGTTTTCCCACCTCAAAGTGCATTTGAATACATCCTTGATGCCTGCTCCAGGCTGGCTGGCTGCCCAGTTGTCAGTGCACGAATGATTGGACTCTGCACCCACGGGCGAAGAGCCAGGACTGAAAGATGCTGCTGGATCTCTTCTGCTCACGGTAAGCTTTGCAACGGTGCCACCTGCATTGGTCTCACTGCTTGTTTTCCCGCCTCAAAGTGCATTTGAATAGTTCCTTGATGCCTGCTCCAGGCTGGCCGGCTGCCCAGTTGTCAGTGCACGAATGATTGGACTCTGCACCCAGAGGCGAAGAGCCAGGACTGAAAGATGCTGCTGGATCTCCTCTGCATGTGGTAAGCTTTGCAACGGTGCCACCTGCATTGGTCTCACTGCTTGTTTTCCCACCTCAAAGTGCATTTGAATAGTTCCTTGATGCCTGCTCCAGGCTGGCCGGCTGCCCAGTTTTCCGGGCACGAATGATTGGACTCTGCTCCCACAGGCGAAGAGCCAGGACTGAAAGATGCTGCTGGATCTGTTCTGCACGTGGTAAGCTTTGCAACGGTGCCACCTGCATTGGTGTCACTGCTTATTTTCCCACCTCAAAGTGCATTAGAATACATCCTTGATGCCTGCTCCAGGCTGGCCGGCTGCCCAGTTGTCAGTGCACGAATGATTGGACTCTGATCCCACGGGCGAAGAGCCAGGACTGAAAGATGCTGCTGGATCTCTTCTACTCATGGTAATCTTTGCAACGGTGCCACCTGCATTGGTCTCACTGCTTGTTTTCCCACCTCAAAGTGCATTTGAATACATCCTTGATACCTGCTCCAGGCTGGCCGGCTGCCCAGTTTTCAGTGCACGAATGATTGGACTCTGCTCCCACAGGCGAAGAGCCAGGACTGAAAGATGCTGCTGGATCTCTTCTGCTCACGGTAAGATTTGCAACGGTGCCACCTGCATTGGTCTCACTGCTTGTTTTCCCACCTCAAAGTGCATTTGAATAGTTCCTTGATGCCTGCTCCAGGTTGGCCGGCTGCCCAGTTGTCAGTGCACGAATGATTGGACTCTGCACCCACAGGCGAAGAGCCAGGACTGAAAGATGCTGCTGGATCTCCTCTGCATGTGGTAAGCTTTGCAACGGTGCCACCTGCATTGGTCTCACTGCTTGTTTTCCCACCTCAAAGTGCATTTGAATAGTTCCTTGATGCCTGCTCCAGGCTGGCCGGCTGCCCAGTTTTCAGTGCACGAATGATTGGACTCTGCTCCCACAGGCGAAGAGCCAGGACTGAAAGATGCTGCTGGATCTCCTCTGCATGTGGTAACCTTTGCAACGGTGCCACCTGCATTGGTCTCACTGCTTGTTTTCCCACCTCAAAGTGCATTTGAACACATCCTTGATGCCTGCTCCAGGCTGGCCGGCTGCCCAGTTGTCAGTGCACGAATGATTGGACTCTGCTCCCACAGGCGAAGAGCCAGGACTGAAAGATGCTGCTGGATCTCTTCTGCACGTGGTAAGCTTTGCAACGGTGCCACCTGCATTGGTCTCACTGCTTGTTTTCCCACCTCAAAGTGCATTTGAATAGTTCCTTGATGCCTGCTCCAGGCTGGCCGGCTGCCCAGTTGTCAGTGCACGAATTATTGGACTCTGCTCCCACAGGCGAAGAGCCAGGACTGAAAGATGCTGCTGGATCTCTTCTGCACGTGGTAAGCTTTGCAACGGTGCCACCTGCATTGGTCTCACTGCTTGTTTTCCCACCTCAAAGTGCATTTGAATAGTTCCTTGATGCCTGCTCCAGGCTGGCCGGCTGCCCAGTTCTCAGTGCACAAATGATTGGACTCTGCTCCCACAGGCGAAGAGCCAGGACTGAAAGATGCTGCTGGATCTATTCTGCTCACGGTAAGCTTTGCAACGGTGCCACCTGCATTGGTTTCACTGCTTGTTTTCCCACCTCAAAGTGCATTTGAACACATCCTTGATGCCTGCTCCAGGCTGGCCGGCTGCCCAGTTGTCAGTGCACGAATGATTGGACTCTGCTCCCACAGGCGAAGAGCCAGGACTGAAAGATGCTGCTGGATCTCTTCTGCACGTGGTAAGCTTTGCAACGGTGCCACCTGCATTGGTCTCACTGCTTGTTTTCCCACCTCAAAGTGCATTTGAATAGTTCCTTGATGCCTGCTCCAGGCTGGCTGGCTGCCCAGTTGTCAGTGCACGAATGATTGGACTCTGCTCCCACAGGCGAAGAGCCAGGACTGAAAGATGCTGCTGGATCTCTTCTGCACGTGGTAAGCTTTGCAACGGTGTCACCTGCATTGGTCTCACTGCTTGTTTTCCCACCTCAAAGTGCATTTGAATAGTTCCTTGATGCCTGCTCCAGGCTGGCCGGCTGCCCAGTTGTCAGTGCACGAATGATTGGACTCTGCTCCCACAGGCGAAGAGCCAGGACTGAAAGATGCTGCTGGATCTCTTCTGCATGTGGTAAGCTTTGCAACGGTGCCACCTGCATTGGTCTCACTGCTTGTTTTCCCACCTCAAAGTGCATTTGAATACATCCTTGATGCCTGCTCCAGGTTGGCCGGCTGCCCAGTTTTCAGGGCACGAATGATTGGACTCTGCTCCCACAGGCGAAGAGCCAGGACTGAAAGATGCTGCTGGATCTCTTCTGCTCACAGTGAGCTTTGCAACGGTGCCACCTGCGTTGGTCTCACTGCTTGTTTTCCCACCTCAAAGTGCATTTGAATACATCCTTGATGCCTGCTGCAGGCTGGCCGGCTGCCCAGTTGTCAGGGCATGAATGATTGTACTCTGCTCCCACAGGCGATGAGCCAGGATTGAAAGATGCTGCTGCATCTGTTCTGCACGTGGTAAGTTTTGCAACGGTGCCACCTGCATTGGTCTCACTGCTTGTTTTCCCACCTCAAAGTGCATTAGAATACATCCTTGATGCCTGCTCCAGGCTGGCCGGCTGCCCAGTTTTCAGGGCACGAATGATTGGACTCTGCTCCCACAGGCGAAGAGCCAGGACTGAAAGATGCTGCTGGATCTCTTCTGCACGTAGTAAGCTTTGCAACGGTGCCACCTGCATTGGTCTCACTGCTTGTTTTCCCACCTCAAAGTGCATTTGAATAGTTCCTTGATGCCTGCTCCAGGCTGGCCGGCTGCCCAGTTGTCAGTGCACGAATGATTGGACTCTGCTCCCACAGGCGAAGAGCCAGGACTGAAAGATGCTGCTGGATCTCTTCTGCGCGTGGTAAGCTTTGCAACGGTGCCACCTGCATTGGTCTCACTGCTTGTTTTCCCACCTCAAAGTGCATTTGAATAGTTCCTTGATGCCTGCTCCAGGCTGGCCGGCTGCCCAGTTGTCAGTGCACGAATGATTGGACTCTGCACCCACGGGCGAAGAGCCAGGACTGAAAGATGCTGCTGGATCTCTTCCGCTCACGGTAAGCTTTGCAACGGTGCCACCTGCATTGGTCTCACTGCTTGTTTTCCCACCTCAAAGTGCATTTGAATAGTTCCTTGATGCCTGCTCCAGGCTGGCCGGCTGCCCAGTTGTCAGTGCACGAATGATTGGACTCTGCTCCCACAGGCGAAGAGCCAGGACTGAAAGATGCTGCTGGATCTCCTCTGCATGTGGTAAGCTTTCCAACGGTGCCACCTGCATTGGTCTCACTGCTTGTTTTCCCACCTCAAAGTGCGTTTGAATAGTTCCTTGATGCCTGCTCCAGGCTGGCCGGCTGCCCAGTTGTCAGTGCATGAATGATTGGACTCTGCTCCCACAGGCGAAGAGCCAGGACTGAAAGATGCTGCTGGATCTCCTCTGCATGTGGTAAGCTTTGCAACGGTGCCACCTGCATTGGTCTCACTGCTTGTTTTCCCACCTCAAAGTGCATTTGAATACATCCTTGATGCCTGCTCCAGGCTGGCCGGCTGCCCAGTTTTCAGTGCACGAATGATTGGACTCTGGTCCCACAGAAGATGAGCCAGGATTGAAAGATGCTGCTGCATCTGTTTTGCACGTGGTAAGCTTTGCAACGGTGCCACCTGCATTGGTCTCACTGCTTGTTTTCCCACCTCAAAGTGCATTTGAATAGTTCCTTGATGCCTGCTCCAGGCTGGCCGGCTGTCCAGTTTTCAGTGCACGAATGATTGGACTCTGATCCCACGGGCGAAGAGCCAGGAGTGAAAGATGCTGCTGGATCTCTTCTGCTCATGGTAATCTTTGCAACGGTGCCACCTGCATTGGTCTCACTGCTTGTTTTCCCACCTCAAAGTGCATTTGAATAGTTCCTTGATGCCTGCTCCAGGCTGGCCGGCTGCCCAGTTGTCAGTGCACGAATGATTGGACTCTGCTCCCACAGGCGAAGAGCCAGGACTGAAAGATGCTTCTGGATCTCTTCTGCACGTGGTAAGCTTTGCAACGGTGCCACCTGCATTGGTCTCACTGCTTGTTTTCCCACCTCAAAGTGCATTTGAATAGTTCCTTGATGCCTGCTCCAGGCTGGCCGGCTGCCCAGTTGTCAGTGCACGAATGATTGGACTCTGCACCCACAGGCGAAGAGCCAGGACTGAAAGATGCTGCTGGATCTCCTCTGCATGTGGTAAGCTTTGCAACGGTGCCACCTGCATTGGTCTCACTGCTTGTTTTCCCACCTCAAAGTGCGTTTGAATAGTTCCTTGATGCCTGCTCCAGGCTGGCCGGCTGCCCAGTTGTCAGTGCATGAATGATTGGACTCTGCTCCCACAGGCGAAGAGCCAGGACTGAAAGATGCTGCTGGATCTCCTCTGCATGTGGTAAGCTTTGCAACGGTGCCACCTGCATTGGTCTCACTGCTTGTTTTCCCACCTCAGAGTGTATTTGAATACATCCTTGATGCCTGCTCCAGGCTGGCCGGCTGCCCAGTTTTCAGTGCACGAATGATTGGACTCTGCTCCCACAGGCGAAGAGCCAGGACTGAAAGATGCTGCTGGATCTCTTCTGCACGTGGTAAGCTTTGCAACGGTGCCACCTGCATTGGTCTCACTGCTTGTTTTCCCACCTCAAAGTGCATTTGAATAGTTCCTTGATGCCTGCTCCAGGCTGGCCGGCTGCCCAGTTTTCAGGGCACGAATGATTGGACTCTGCTCCCACAGGCGAAGAGCCAGGACTGAAAGATGCTGCTGGATCTCTTCTGCACGTGGTAAGCTTTGCAACGGTGCCACCTGCATTGGTCTCACTGCTTGTTTTCCCACCTCAAAGTGCATTTGAATAGTTCCTTGATGCCTGCTCCAGGCTGGCTGGCTGCCCAGTTGTCAGTGCACGAATGATTGGACTCTGCTCCCACAGGCGAAGAGCCAGGACTGAAAGATGCTGCTGGATCTCTTCTGCACGTGGTAAGCTTTGCAACGGTGCCACCTGCATTGTTCTCACTGCTTGTTTTCCCACCTCAAAGTGCATTTGAATACATCCTTGATGCCTGCTCCAGGCTGGCCGGCTGCCCAGTTTTCAGGGCACGAGTGATTGGACTCTGCTCCCACAGGCGAAGAGCCAGGACTGAAAGATGCTGCTGGATCTCTTCTGCACGTGGTAAGCTTTGCAACGGTGCCACCTGCATTGGTCTCACTGCTTGTTTTCCCACCTCAAAGTGCATTTGAATAGTTCCTTGATGCCTGCTCCACGCTGGCCGGCTGCCCAGTTGTCAGTGCACGAATGATTGGACTCTGCTCCCACAGGCGAAGAGCCAGGACTGAAAGATGCTGCTGGATCTCCTCTGCATGTGGTAAGCTTTGCAACGGTGCCACCTGCATTGGTCTCACTGCTTGTTTTCCAACCTCAAAGTGCATTTGAATAGTTCCTTGATGCCTGCTCCAGGCTGGCCGGCTGCCCAGTTGTCAGGGCACGAATGATTGGACTCTGCTCCCACAGGCGAAGAGCCACGTCTGAAAGATGCTGCTGGATCTCTTCTGCTCACGGTAAGCTTTGCAACGGTGCCACCTGCGTTGGTCTCACTGCTTGTTTTCCCACCTCAAAGTGCATTTGAATACATCCTTGATGCCTGCTCCAGGCTGGCCGGCTGCCCAGTTGTCAGTGCACGAATGATTGGACTCTGCACCCACGGGCGAAGAGCCAGGACTGAAAGATGCTGCTGGATCTCTTCTGCTCACGGTAAGCTTTGCAACGGTGCCACCTGCATTGGTCTCACTGCTTGTTTTCCCGCCTCAAAGTGCATTTGAATAGTTCCTTGATGCCTGCTCCAGGCTGGCCGGCTGCCCAGTTGTCAGTGCACGAATGATTGGACTCTGCTCCCACAGGCGAAGAGCCGGGACTGCAAGATGCTGCTGGATCTCTTCTGCACGTGGTAAGCTTTGCAACGGTGCCACCTGCATTGGTCTCACTGCTTGTTTTCCCACCTCAAAGTGCATTTGAATAGTTCCTTGATGCCTGCTCCAGGCTGGCCGGCTGCCCAGTTGTAAGTGCACGAATGATTGGACTCTGCACCCACAGGCGAAGAGCCAGGACTGAAAGATGCTGCTGGATCTCCTCTGCATGTGGTAAGCTTTGCAACGGTGCCACCTGCATTGGTCTCACTGCTTGTTTTCCCACCTCAAAGTGCATTTGAATAGTTCCTTGATGCCTGCTCCAGGCTGGCCGGCTGCCCAGTTGTCAGTGCACGAATGATTGGACTCTGCTCCCACAGGCGAAGAGCCAGGACTGAAAGATGCTGCTGGATCTCCTCTGCATGTGGTAAGCTTTGCAACGGTGCCACCTGCATTGTTCTCACTGCTTGTTTTCCCACCTCAAAGTGCATTTGAATACATCCTTGATGCCTGCTCCAGGCTGGCCGGCTGCCCAGTTTTCAGTGCACGAATGATTGGACTCTGCTCCCACAGGCGAAGAGCCAGGACTGAAAGATGCTGCTGGATCTCTTCTGCACGTGGTAAGCTTTGCAACGGTGCCACCTGCATTGGTCTCACTGCTTGTTTTCCCACCTCAAAGTGCATTTGAATACATCCTTGATGCCTGCTCCAGGCTGGCCGGCTGCCCAGTTTTCAGGGCACGAATGATTGGACTCTGCTCCCACAGGCGAAGAGCCAGGACTGAAAGATGCTGCTGGATCTCTTCTGCACGTGGTAAGCTTTGCAACGGTGCCACCTGCATTGGTCTCACTGCTTGTTTTCCCACCTCAAAGTGCATTTGAATAGTTCCTTGATGCCTGCTCCAGGCTGGCCGGCTGCCCAGTTGTCAGTGCACGAATGATTGGACTCTGCTCCCACAGGCGAAGAGCCAGGACTGAAAGATGCTGCTGGATCTCTTCTGCTCACGGTAAGCTTTGCAACGGTGTCACCTGCATTGGCCTCACTGCTTGTTTTCCCACCTCAAAGTGCATTTGAATACTTCCTTGATGCCTGCTCCAGGCTGGCCGGCTGCCCAGTTGTCAGTGCACGAATGATTGGACTCTGCTCCCACAGGCGAAGAGCCAGGACTGAAAGATGCAGCTGGATCTCTTCTGCTCACGGTAAGCTTTGCAACGGTGTCACCTGCATTGGTCTCACTGCTTGTTTTCCCACCTCAAAGTGCATTTGAATAGTTCCTTGATGCCTGCTCCAGGCTGGCCGGCTGCCCAGTTGTCAGTGCACGAATGATTGGACTCTGCTCCCACAGGCAAAGAGCAGGACTGAAAGATGCTGCTGGATCTCTTCTGCACGTGGTAAGCTTTGCAACGGTGCTTCCTGCATTGGTCTCACTGCTTGTTTTCCCACCTCAAAGTGCATTTGAATAGTTCCTTGATGCCTGCTCCAGGCTGGCCGGCTGCCCAGTTCTCAGTGCACGATTGATTGGACTCTGCACCCACAGGCGAAGAGCCAGGACTGAAAGATGCAGCTGGATCTCTTCTGTACGTGGTAAGCGTTGCAACGGTGCCACCTGCATTGGTCTCACTGCTTGTTTTCCCACCTCAAAGTGCATTTGAATACATCCTTGATGCCTGCTCCAGGCTGGCTGGCTGCCCAGTTTTCAGGGCACGAATGATTGGTCTCTGCTCCCACAGGCGAAGAGCCAGGACTGAAAGATGTTACTGGATCTCTTCTGCACGTGGTAAGCTTTGCAACGGTGCCACCTGCATTGGTCTCACTGCTTGTTTTCCCACCTCAAAGTGCATTTGAGTACATCCTTGATGCCTGCTCCAGGCTGGCTGGCTGCCCAGTTTTCAGGGCACGAATGATTGGACTCTGCTCCCACACGCGAAGTGCCAGGACTGCAAGATGCTGCTGGATCTCTTCTTCACGTTGTAAGCTTTGCAACGGTGCCACCTGCATTGGTCTCACTGCTTGTTTTCCCACCTCAAAGTGCATTTGAATAGTTCCTTGATGCCTGCTCCAGGCTGGCCGGCTGCCCAGTTGTCAGTGCACGAATGATTGGACTCTGCTCCCACAGGCGAAGAGCCAGGACTGAAAGATGCTGCTGGATCTCTTCTGCGCGTGGTAAGCTTTGCAACGGTGCCACCTGCATTGGTCTCACTGCTTGTTTTCCCACCTCAAAGTGCATTTGAATAGTTCCTTGATGCCTGCTCCAGGCTGGCCGGCTGCCCAGTTGTCAGTGCACGAATGATTGGACTCTGCACCCACAGGCGAAGAGCCAGGACTGAAAGATGCTGCTGGATCTCCTCTGCATGTGGTAAGCTTTGCAACGGTGCCACCTGCATTGGTCTCACTGCTTGTTTTCCCACCTCAAAGTGCATTTGAATAGTTCCTTGATGCCTGCTCCAGGCTGGCCGGCTGCCCAGTTTTCCGGGCACGAATGATTGGACTCTGCTCCCACAGGCGAAGAGCCAGGACTGAAAGATGCTGCTGGATCTGTTCTGCACGTGGTAAGCTTTGCAACGGTGCCACCTGCATTGGTGTCACTGCTTATTTTCCCACCTCAAAGTGCATTAGAATACATCCTTGATGCCTGCTCCAGGCTGGCCGGCTGCCCAGTTGTCAGTGCACGAATGATTGGACTCTGATCCCACGGGCGAAGAGCCAGGACTGAAAGATGCTGCTGGATCTCTTCTACTCATGGTAATCTTTGCAACGGTGCCACCTGCATTGGTCTCACTGCTTGTTTTCCCACCTCAAAGTGCATTTGAATACATCCTTGATACCTGCTCCAGGCTGGCCGGCTGCCCAGTTTTCAGTGCACGAATGATTGGACTCTGCTCCCACAGGCGAAGAGCCAGGACTGAAAGATGCTGCTGGATCTCTTCTGCTCACGGTAAGATTTGCAACGGTGCCACCTGCATTGGTCTCACTGCTTGTTTTCCCACCTCAAAGTGCATTTGAATAGTTCCTTGATGCCTGCTCCAGGCTGGCCGGCTGCCCAGTTGTCAGTGCACGAATGATTGGACTCTGCACCCACAGGCGAAGAGCCAGGACTGAAAGATGCTGCTGGATCTCCTCTGCATGTGGTAAGCTTTGCAACGGTGCCACCTGCATTGGTCTCACTGCTTGTTTTCCCACCTCAAAGTGCATTTGAATAGTTCCTTGATGCCTGCTCCAGGCTGGCCGGCTGCCCAGTTTTCAGTACACGAATGATTGGACTCTGCTCCCACAGGCGAAGAGCCAGGACTGAAAGATGCTGCTGGATCTCCTCTGCATGTGGTAACCTTTGCAACGGTGCCACCTGCATTGGTCTCACTGCTTGTTTTCCCACCTCAAAGTGCATTTGAACACATCCTTGATGCCTGCTCCAGGCTGGCCGGCTGCCCAGTTGTCAGTGCACGAATGATTGGACTCTGCTCCCACAGGCGAAGAGCCAGGACTGAAAGATGCTGCTGGATCTCTTCTGCACGTGGTAAGCTTTGCAACGGTGCCACCTGCATTGGTCTCACTGCTTGTTTTCCCACCTCAAAGTGCATTTGAATAGTTCCTTGATGCCTGCTCCAGGCTGGCCGGCTGCCCAGTTGTCAGTGCACGAATTATTGGACTCTGCTCCCACAGGCGAAGAGCCAGGACTGAAAGATGCTGCTGGATCTCCTCTGCATGTGGTAAGCTTTGCAACGGTGCCACCTGCATTGGTCTCACTGCTTGTTTTCCCACCTCAAAGTGCATTTGAATAGTTCCTTGATGCCTGCTCCAGGCTGGCCGGCTGCCCAGTTCTCAGTGCACAAATGATTGGACTCTGCTCCCACAGGCGACGAGCCAGGACTGAAAGATGCTGCTGGATCTCTTCTGCACGTGGTAAGCTTTGCAACGGTGCCACCTGCATTGGTCTCACTGCTTGTTTTCCCACCTCAAAGTGCATTTGAATAGTTCCTTGATGCCTGCTCCAGGCTGGCCGGCTGCCCAGTTGTCAGTGCACGAATGATTGGACTCTGCACCCACGGGCGAAGAGCCAGGACTGAAAGATGCTGCTGGATCTCCTCTGCATGTGGTAAGCTTTGCAACGGTGCCACCTGCATTGGTCTCACTGCTTGTTTTCCCACCTCAAAGTGCATTTGAATAGTTCCTTGATGCCTGCTCCAGGCTGGCCGGCTGCCCAGTTGTCAGTGCACGAATGATTGGACTCTGCTCCCACAGGCGAAGAGCCAGGACTGAAAGATGCTGCTGGATCTATTCTGCTCACGGTAAGCTTTGCAACGGTGCCACCTGCATTGGTCTCACTGCTTGTTTTCCCACCTCAAAGTGCATTTGAATAGTTCCTTGATGCCTGCTCCAGGCTGGCCGGCTGCCCAGTTGTCAGGGCACGAATGATTGGACTCTGCTCCCACAGGCGAAGAGCCAGGACTGAAAGATGCTGTTGGATCTCTTCTGCACGTGGTAAGCTTTGCAACGGTGCCACCTGCATTGGTCTCACTGCTTGTTTTCCCACCTCAAAGTGCATTTGAATAGTTCCTTGATGCCTGCTCCAGGCTGGCTGGCTGCCCAGTTGTCAGTGCACGAATGATTGGACTCTGCTCCCACAGGCGAAGAGCCAGGACTGAAAGATGCTGCTGGATCTCTTCTGCACGTGGTAAGCTTTGCAACGGTGTCACCTGCATTGGTCTCACTGCTTGTTTTCCCACCTCAAAGTGCATTTGAATAGTTCCTTGATGCCTGCTCCAGGCTGGCCGGCTGCCCAGTTGTCAGTGCACGAATGATTGGACTCTGCTCCCACAGGCGAAGAGCCAGGACTGAAAGATGCTGCTGGATCTCTTCTGCATGTGGTAAGCTTTGCAACGGTGCCACCTGCATTGGTCTCACTGCTTGTTTTCCCACCTCAAAGTGCATTTGAATACATCCTTGATGCCTGCTCCAGGCTGGCCGGCTGCCCAGTTTTCAGGGCACGAATGATTGGACTCTGCTCCCACAGGCGAAGAGCCAGGACTGAAAGATGCTGCTGGATCTCTTCTGCTCACAGTGAGCTTTGCAACGGTGCCACCTGCGTTGGTCTCACTGCTTGTTTTCCCACCTCAAAGTGCATTTGAATACATCCTTGATGCCTGCTGCAGGCTGGCCGGCTGCCCAGTTGTCAGGGCATGAATGATTGTACTCTGCTCCCACAGGCGATGAGCCAGGATTGAAAGATGCTGCTGCATCTGTTCTGCACGTGGTAAGCTTTGCAACGGTGCCACCTGCATTGGTCTCACTGCTTGTTTTCCCACCTCAAAGTGCATTAGAATACATCCTTGATGCCTGCTCCAGGCTGGCCGGCTGCCCAGTTTTCAGGGCACGAATGATTGGACTCTGCTCCCACAGGCGACGAGCCAGGACTGAAAGATGCTGCTGGATCTCTTCTGCACGTGGTAAGCTTTGCAACGGTGCCACCTGCATTGGTCTCACTGCTTGTTTTCCCACCTCAAAGTGCATTTGAATAGTTCCTTGATGCCTGCTCCAGGCTGGCCGGCTGCCCAGTTGTCAGTGCACGAATGATTGGACTCTGCTCCCACAGGCGAAGAGCCAGGACTGAAAGATGCTGCTGGATCTCTTCTGCACGTGGTAAGCTTTGCAACGGTGCCACCTGCATTGGTCTCACTGCTTGTTTTCCCACCTCAAAGTGCATTTGAATAGTTCCTTGATGCCTGCTCCAGGCTGGCCGGCTGCCCAGTTGTCAGTGCACGAATGATTGGACTCTGCACCCACGGGCGAAGAGCCAGGACTGAAAGATGCTGCTGGATCTCTTCCGCTCACGGTAAGCTTTGCAACGGTGCCACCTGCATTGGTCTCACTGCTTGTTTTCCCACCTCAAAGTGCATTTGAATAGTTCCTTGATGCCTGCTCCAGGCTGGCCGGCTGCCCAGTTGTCAGTGCACGAATGATTGGACTCTGCTCCCACAGGCGAAGAGCCAGGACTGAAAGATGCTGCTGGATCTCCTCTGCATGTGGTAAGCTTTGCAACGGTGCCACCTGCATTGGTCTCACTGCTTGTTTTCCCACCTCAAAGTGCGTTTGAATAGTTCCTTGATGCCTGCTCCAGGCTGGCCGGCTGCCCAGTTGTCAGTGCATGAATGATTGGACTCTGCTCCCACAGGCGAAGAGCCAGCACTGAAAGATGCTGCTGGATCTCCTCTGCATGTGGTAAGCTTTGCAACGGTGCCACCTGCATTGGTCTCACTGCTTGTTTTCCCACCTCAAAGTGCATTTGAATACATCCTTGATGCCTGCTCCAGGCTGGCCGGCTGCCCAGTTTTCAGTGCACGAATGATTGGACTCTGGTCCCACAGAAGATGAGCCAGGATTGAAAGATGCTGCTGCATCTGTTTTGCACGTGGTAAGCTTTGCAACGGTGCCACCTGCATTGGTCTCACTGCTTGTTTTCCCACCTCAAAGTGCATTTGAATAGTTCCTTGATGCCTGCTCCAGGCTGGCCGGCTGTCCAGTTTTCAGTGCACGAATGATTGGACTCTGATCCCACGGGCGAAGAGCCAGGAGTGAAAGATGCTGCTGGATCTCTTCTGCTCATGGTAATCTTTGCAACGGTGCCACCTGCATTGGTCTCACTGCTTGTTTTCCCACCTCAAAGTGCGTTTGAATAGTTCCTTGATGCCTGCTCCAGGCTGGCCGGCTGCCCAGTTTTCAGTGCACGAATGATTGGACTCTGCTCCCACAGGCGAAGAGCCAGGACTGAAAGATGCTGCTGGATCTCCTCTGCATGTGGTAAGCTTTGCAACGGTGCCACCTGCATTGGTCTCACTGCTTGTTTTCCCACCTCAAAGTGCGTTTGAATAGTTCCTTGATGCCTGCTCCAGGCTGGCCGGCTGCCCAGTTGTCAGTGCATGAATGATTGGACTCTGCTCCCACAGGCGAAGAGCCAGGACTGAAAGATGCTGCTGGATCTCCTCTGCATGTGGTAAGCTTTGCAACGGTGCCACCTGCATTGGTCTCACTGCTTGTTTTCCCACCTCAGAGTGTATTTGAATACATCCTTGATGCCTGCTCCAGGCTGGCCGGCTGCCCAGTTTTCAGTGCACGAATGATTGGACTCTGCTCCCACAGGCGAAGAGCCAGGACTGAAAGATGCTGCTGGATCTCTTCTGCACGTGGTAAGCTTTGCAACGGTGCCACCTGCATTGGTCTCACTGCTTGTTTTCCCACCTCAAAGTGCATTTGAATAGTTCCTTGATGCCTGCTCCAGGCTGGCCGGCTGCCCAGTTTTCAGGGCACGAATGATTGGACTCTGCTCCCACAGGCGAAGAGCCAGGACTGAAAGATGCTGCTGGATCTCTTCTGCACGTGGTAAGCTTTGCAACGGTGCCACCTGCATTGGTCTCACTGCTTGTTTTCCCACCTCAAAGTGCATTTGAATAGTTCCTTGATGCCTGCTCCAGGCTGGCTGGCTGCCCAGTTGTCAGTGCACGAATGATTGGACTCTGCTCCCACAGGCAAAGAGCCAGGACTGAAAGATGCTGCTGGATCTCTTCTGCACGTGGTAAGCTTTGCAACGGTGCCACCTGCATTGTTCTCACTGCTTGTTTTCCCACCTCAAAGTGCATTTGAATACATCCTTGATGCCTGCTCCAGGCTGGCCGGCTGCCCAGTTTTCAGGGCACGAGTGATTGGACTCTGCTCCCACAGGCGAAGAGCCAGGACTGAAAGATGCTGCTGGATCTCTTCTGCACGTGGTAAGCTTTGCAACGGTGCCACCTGCATTGGTCTCACTGCTTGTTTTCCCACCTCAAAGTGCATTTGAATAGTTCCTTGATGCCTGCTCCACGCTGGCCGGCTGCCCAGTTGTCAGTGCACGAATGATTGGACTCTGCTCCCACAGGCGAAGAGCCAGGACTGAAAGATGCTGCTGGATCTCCTCTGCATGTGGTAAGCTTTGCAACGGTGCCACCTGCATTGGTCTCACTGCTTGTTTTCCAACCTCAAAGTGCATTTGAATACATCCTTGATGCCTGCTCCAGGCTGGCCGGCTGCCCAGTTGTCAGGGCACGAATGATTGGACTCTGCTCCCACAGGCGAAGAGCCACGTCTGAAAGATGCTGCTGGATCTCTTCTGCTCACGGTAAGCTTTGCAACGGTGCCACCTGCGTTGGTCTCACTGCTTGTTTTCCCACCTCAAAGTGCATTTGAATACATCCTTGATGCCTGCTCCAGGCTGGCCGGCTGCCCAGTTGTCAGTGCACGAATGATTGGACTCTGCACCCACGGGCGAAGAGCCAGGACTGAAAGATGCTGCTGGATCTCTTCTGCTCACGGTAAGCTTTGCAACGGTGCCACCTGCATTGGTCTCACTGCTTGTTTTCCCGCCTCAAAGTGCATTTGAATAGTTCCTTGATGCCTGCTCCAGGCTGGCCGGCTGCCCAGTTGTCAGTGCACGAATGATTGGACTCTGCTCCCACAGGCGAAGAGCCGGGACTGCAAGATGCTGCTGGATCTCTTCTGCACGTGGTAAGCTTTGCAACGGTGCCACCTGCATTGGTCTCACTGCTTGTTTTCCCACCTCAAAGTGCATTTGAATAGTTCCTTGATGCCTGCTCCAGGCTGGCCGGCTGCCCAGTTGTAAGTGCACGAATGATTGGACTCTGCACCCACAGGCGAAGAGCCAGGACTGAAAGATGCTGCTGGATCTCCTCTGCATGTGGTAAGCTTTGCAACGGTGCCACCTGCATTGGTCTCACTGCTTGTTTTCCCACCTCAAAGTGCATTTGAATAGTTCCTTGATGCCTGCTCCAGGCTGGCCGGCTGCCCAGTTGTCAGTGCACGAATGATTGGACTCTGCTCCCACAGGCGAAGAGCCAGGACTGAAAGATGCTGCTGGATCTCCTCTGCATGTGGTAAGCTTTGCAACGGTGCCAC